>VDFB02193867.1:638406637-639006637 GCA_007258455.2 Sequoia sempervirens
TGTCCTACAATATGATGTTCCTTATTTGATGTAGCTAGATTGCTACCTTGATTCCACCTCCGTAAAGCAAGTAGAATCAAGGGGGCATACATCTAGCCTTTAATTTAATTTCTAGAAGTTAGATAAAAGGATTTTTGGACAACTAATTAATTTTTGTTACAGGATGTGGTTCCTAATGTTGTGGTGTTGTAGATAACTACAGTGGGGGCTTCATTCTCCCATCTTTTGAATAAGTATCCTTTTATAGTAAAGCATATTGTTTAGAGTCCTTTAGCTTGCATATGCACATAGAGTCATATGGGAGCTATAGTGGGGGCTTAATGTGTTGCCAAAAATTGTATACTCTTGAAGAAAGAGACAATTTTGTGATTAATTTACTCCTATTTTAGACACCCTTACATCAATCACCCTTTAAAAACTACATTTATAGGCCCCTAATTCTCATGATTTTGAACTTTAAGGTCTATTCCACTCAAAAATCACACAAATCCCAACAAGCAACATCAAAACCACTCAAATTTTGTGAAACCCACCTCAAAAATCCCTAGTGGGACTAAGTCACCCAGGATGGTGACATAGTCCCTTCTGAGGTATTTTCCACTTTTGAGCAGGAAATCACTAGCCTAATTCAAATTCTTGAGGGATGTTAGCCTATGAAGTTAAAATAATGAATAATTTGGTGCTAATTCTTATAAATACATGTTTTAAGTCATTTTTCATATCTCCTAGTCATTTTAACAAAGCAAATTCAAAAGTCAAGAGCTAACGATCTTCCACAAGAAAATTCATTGTACTCTTTCTACAACAAAGTTGAGGCTTTATGGCAGCAAACTAGGGTTTTTGCAGGTCTTCAAGCTCACTTTTTATTCAATATTTCACATTGCAAAGGGTTGATTATGGATGCCTATGGTGAATCATGGAGAAATCTAGGTTGAGGAGATGCAACTAGCCATCAAATCACACCTAGAGACTTGTTTTCAAAGTGATTCCATCTTCCATTTTCTTTCTATCTTCAGATTTAAGGTTTACATGTCATTTACATTTATTCAAAATTTTGTAGGGTTTCTTGGATTGAAGTCTTGCATCATTCAAGTTCCATTTATGTATCTTATTCTAGCATATTAGAATAGGGTTTTGTCTTACTTCAAATTTTCCTAGTCTTAGACACACTCAGGGATAGGGTTTTATGTAGATATTATCTCCTCCAAAGTTTAAATACCAACTAGGGGTTTGACCAAGGTAAACCCCCCATTAGATAATAAATCATCCTTTTGTTTGTAGGGTTTTTCAAAGATTCAGATTCAAATTTCCATAAAAAAACAAAGTGCAAACTGTGGGCTTCTGTTTCCACTTTTGGATTTACAAAAATCCAAAGTGGACTAAGTCACCCATAGTGGTGACTTAGTCTCACTACACTAATTTTTAGGAGTTTTTACAATTTTAGACACCCATTTGGCAGAAACAACTTTATAGGCAATATCCCTAATCTGGGATTAAGTTGCCCAGCTTGGTGTAAGCATCCTAGTTGGATCAAAAATCATTTTTTCTAAAATTTAAGAAGTCTCTGTAATCTCCAATCAACTCTTCATCAGTTTCTAGGTGCATATTTTTTGTTTAGCATCTTTATTTTGTTCTTTATTGCATTTATTTCATCATTTTTCATATCACACTATGTTTTCCAACACTTTGCATTTCTTAGGTTTATCATCAATAAATCATTTCTTTTTTAGTTTGTTGCATTCAAACATCATAATTGATACATTTCATCCCTTTTACATTAATCATGAGTGTAGAAACTAGCATTTTAGCCCCATTCTTTATCTCCTTTTAGGTGAATAACCTAGAAGAGTTAGAGAAACCCTTGGGTAATGAAAATCATTGTCCACAAGGAGCAAGGAAAAGGCACAAGCATACACTGCTAAAGGAAAAGAAAGAAAAAAGAAAAAGAAAAAGAAAAAGAGGGGTGGATCAAGCTTCAATCAATTTTTTTGTCACAATGTGGATCAAATCTAGGATATTTGTCCAAAGAATGCACACTCACTCTAAGGCAAAAAACTTTAGGCTATCCATTTGGTGAGTATCCAAAAGGTGAAACACATATGCATAGGGTCAGTATGCACTCATGCAAACAAGTGAGTGGCTATGGGAAAGTCATTCCTCGAATTGGATTCCCATATAACCAAACCAAAGTTATACCTCTTGATAACTTGAATAAGGTGCCACACAACAATGAACTTCGAGCTTCATGAAGCAAGCAAAGCTTCGTTTGCTTGAAACTCATGAAAAAACTAGATGGATCCACAAACATGCAAGGTGTGTTATGCAAGGTGGCCATATAACCAAAATTGCAAATACAATATGGGGAAAATCCAAAGGAGTCTTGCTTAGTTCATGTAAAGTCTTAACTTAGGGAAAAATTTTCCTAATATCTTTAAGAGAGGACCAATCAAAGAATAGAAGATTCACAACTTAGGGGATGTAGTGTGTTGCATCAAACCACTAAGAGGAATATAATATATTAAGAGAGATCACACTCTCGAAGGACATCACACCCAATTTCACCACAAAACAAAAGACATTGGATGATGTAAGAAGACTACACCATGAACATGAAATGCAAAAGAATAATGCTAATGCATGCCCCCACTTTAAATAAATTACTAAACACCATGCTATGAACAATTAATTTAAAGTAGCAAATGATAAATGCTAAAAATAAAGAGGACATGAGAGAATATTTGGAAAACCCAATGCCAAGACATATGTTTCCAAATAAAATCTATCACATGAAAAGGAAAGAGAGAGATTTACCCCAAAATGAAACTCCAAGCACATGAGGGATCCATGGATTCGGGGTCAGTATGTTCTTGCTACAATGTTTTTATAGAACTCGTAACTGTCATCATTCCCTAAATACTCATGAAATAGGAAGAATGACACAAAGAGAGAAAAAAAATAAAATCCTTTTGGTTCAACATGGAAGAGGCATGAATGACTCGATGCCTTGTGTCATCCCCAAAAGGTAAACACAAGACAAAGAAAAAGATAAAGGAAAATATTATGGGTCAACATGGAAGAGACCTGAATGTTTTGATGCCTTGCATCATCCCCAAAAGGAAAACACAAGACAAAGAAAAAGATAAAGGAAAAGGTAAAAGATTTACATCATAGAGAAGAATGTAGATAAAAATAAAGGAATGCTAGAAAGAGAGAGATACATCAAATAGGACAATATGAGGGATCACATTATGCACATGCAATCACACACAAAACATGAAAAAGAAAAAAAAGGCTATAGTAGTAAGGCACATGCTAGTCATCCTATTAGGAAGCCATCCACATCCCAATCATGTTCAACGTATACCAAAGGTGGAAAAATAGCAAAAAGGACAACGACAGATGCGTTACTAGGAAAAGGCTATCTAATTCTTAACCCCACTAAATGAAATGCAAGAATGAGTGTCATAGGTTATGAGAAAGATCTCCTTGCATTTTAAAATGATTTGCAATGAATGTAAATCAAGTAATAATGAGAATTTTATGATCCTACAACCATTACATGGCAAGGAGAAAAAGGGTAATGTTTTAAGGGACTATTTTTATGATATCAAACTTTTTAAATATTTGTTTTAAATCCCAACACTCATCAATACTATGTCCAAGAACTCTATGGTATTGACAATGTGATGTGTTTTTATTCTTAGGATTTGGAGACCAATCTTCGCTTAGGAGTGGTAATGTAATCATTCCTTGGTTTAAGAGTATTTGTAAAGTTCTTTTATTGGAAATTGTTGGAGAAGGGAATTTTAGTTTCATTAATTTGTAAGGTCTTTTTCACTTGCTAGATTCACCAACATCTCATGTTGAATGTTGAGGAGGAGGACCTAAGATGATCCTATCATTCTTATCATCATTACAAAGCATTGGTTGTTCTTTAGGAAGGAGGACACTCACATTGGGAGGAGGATCTTGATATCCTAATCCTTTAGTATCTTTGGTTGCTATTTGCTCTAAGAGTTGATGAATTTTATGTTCACTTGTTGTATCACATCCTATTTTTCTCAAGATTGTGAATCCTTTTCCATATGTATTTTCTAGGTTGGTTGATGTGTTTGTCACCGTGTTAATGTAGAAGGGTTGATTCTTTACTTAATTAAAGGAACTATGTCCACCTATTGTAAGGAACTTAGGCTCAACTTGTGTTTCAATTTCAGGATGTAGAAGACCAAACATCTCAAGTGGGTGTATTATAGGTGGTGGTGGTTGTTTTAGATGGATAAAAGACTACATTAGTTTCAAGGTTAATAAGGAAATCATTTAGGAATTTATTCATGTTGTCATCATATTCTCCAATGATGTCAACATCACGAGGAGGACATGCATTAGGAGTTGAGTGACCATGAGTAACTTCAATTTCATTAGGGTCATTTACAAAAGAAAAACTTGACACATCCACTAATGACTTGAAGGACATCCACAACTTTCCAAAGCACATATCCATAATGGAATGCAATGCAAGGACTTAGAATGAAAGGTCTAAATGCAAATATAAGATTATGTATTGTACGAAATGAATCAAATGGAGGTATATTCAATGAAATGAATGAAACAAAAAACTAACAACAAACAAAAACATAGAAACAGAGAATTTAATGTTGTAAAAGGGTATGTGCAAGATCATGGTGGGCCAAAAACTTGCGATATGATGGGTATGTGTAGCATATGTGGCTAACAACTTTATTTTTACCCAAAATTGATGGAACGAAAAGGGTTTTTAAAGGAGATTCTCAACTTTCCACCAATATAAATTATGCATTACTTTGAATTTAATAAATAATTATTATTCATTTTCTTTTTGAATTATGACTAAAGTTCTAATTGATAGGCTGATTGAAAAACATCTATAGCTTTCAAACAATATCAAACTTTTTGAATATGAAACATGCATCACATTCTATGCTTCGCATACTATAGGATGAAAAAAAAATGAATTTCATGAAGTTTTGACCAAGTTAAGGTGGTCAGACATACAAGTTTTTATTTTTTTTAAAGTTGTAATAAAAATTCATAATTAATTATTTACTTGGAAAAAAATTACAAAAAAATCTGCATTACATTAGGACATGATTCCAATAATTATATCAAAAATATTATCATTTTATTGTGGTCACGGTGGTCAGAAAAACACCTACTTAATTTTTCCCTAAAATTTAAGTAATGTTGCATTGAAATTTGAAATTTTCACCAAATAGATTTTTTTTTATAAATAAACCTAGTAGTTTAGAAACTACATTCAATTTGCTACAGATTGTATTCTTACATATTTTTGAAATAATGTAGATAACTTATTCAAATTTTTACGTCAAGTTGCCTAACTGATTTTTCTGAAATTTTTTCCACTTAAGTGCCTTTTTTTTCCATGATGATCCTATGCATATAAAAAATGTAGTTTAAAATCTAAAACAAGACTAAATCACATAGAGGGGTGTATGAGTCCCAATCAAGGTTTTTTAGAGTTCTAAATAGTGAATAGTAGTCAACACAAAATACCCATAAATTAGGCAAAATTTTCTATACTAGGACTAAATTGCCTAGAGGGGTATATGAGTCCTTTTTTAGGGTTTTTACATCATTTTCAAAAAAAATTGTGTGAATGTTATATTTTCTATTTTGGATGGTGTCTAAGCAAAGTGAAAATGCATATTCTAGATGAAATGCAATGATGCAAGATGGGAAATTGCAACCTATATGCCCTTTCACTAATGCAAGAATTAGAAACCTTGGAATGTAAATTAACTAATGTAAACCATAATGTAATATTAAATTCAAGCTAAATCTAGGATGATGATACACTCCAAATCATAATTTAGATGTTCTAAATGTAGGTTCACCAAAATGTAAGGGGAAACATTTTTGTTGACTATGGTTTAGGACATAGAACAACAATCTGAACTACTCTCTCATTCAAGGAAATCTTAGATATCTCAATCTAAGGATAAAGTAGGGGAAAGAGATCTTGCAATATGGTTTTACTAGGGTTTGATTAGAGACTAAAGATGGGTTCATCACCAAGGTCTAGCTTAGAAAGACTGATGACATGCAAGATTTAATGACAATATGTAATGATATGTAAGACTTCACTAAATGACCTAGAAATGGATGCAAAATAAAATAGAAAGCAAAAGGAGCAAAGAGGGGTGCCTGAAAACCTGTAAGCATTTGATTGAAGACTTGAAATGATAAATACGTTGAATTTAATGTCCATTGGGAAACATACACCAGCCTAGGTGATGTAGTGCCAGATTAGGGTTTTTGGGCAGGAACAAAAACCTAGCAAAGACAAGTTTGAAACACCTTAAATCTAAAAAATTCACTATACTGGGATTAATATACCAGAAGTGGTGTATCATTCCTACTTTAATTTTTCAAAGAATTGAGACCTGAATCTACTCTTCAATCTTTGATTGATCTTCTCAACTTGATTTTCTAGTCTAAATTGCTAAATTCTGCTCTATAGATATCTTCCAATGAAATTCTAAAAAGGGTGACAACTTCAAAAAAATTGCAACTTGAAAAATTCTTTCCAATCTTGCTCTTCAATATGTCTTCAACCTAGATCTACAAATCACATACTAAAGAGAGGGAAAAATGTTGTTTTGTTAGTAGAAAGGGGTTTGCCTTGGTCAAACCCCATTTTGGTAATAAAACCTTGAAATAGAATGAAAATGGAAAGAGAAATATTAATGAAAAAATGCAATGTTGCAACTCACCAAACCATAGAAAAAAAGTGTTGTACACATGTATGAAGTGGCTCCAATGGATTTAGATCTTGAATCTTGCTTGAATGTGATAGATCTTGAATTGAACACTTGCTTGAATCATAAAACCCTACATCAAGATTATTAGCTAAAAAATAAACATGATGCATGATGACCTTGACATGATGTTTGATACTTGAGTAATGCTCCAAAACACTTGATAAAAAACTCTTGAATGCTCTTGTAAACACCAATTTTCTATTAGGAATGCTCTCATGAATGTCTTAGGTCACTTGTAAACTTTCTAGGTGAAAATGAGTAAAATAACCTTGTATTTATACTTGTTTATGCCAAATTTCTCAAAATTACAACACTAGAAGTGACACTAGATCTAGGAGGATAAAATCCTACCATGAATTTAAATTTAATTTAATTTTAAACCACATGGGATTCATACACCAAAAGTGGTGTATGAATCCCATTAGGCTAGGCTATGAGACACATTTTTTGAGAAATGCTTAGATTCATGTGAAATCCAAATTGGGGCCCTGAAACTTAGGTGAGACTCATATGACCAAGGTGGTTTATGAGTCCCAGATCACTAAATATAGGCCATACAATCCAAAAATAAATGAATTATGATTGGATGCTAGTTTATGTCAAGATTATCCTTAGAAAGATTCATTAATTAAGGCTCGTGGATACAAAATAAGGCCAATTAAAGAATAGAGAAGTCTAATTAATAATGAAATCCATAGATTAGTGTGAAAGTGTGGTGCAACACTTTACAACACCCTAAATAAGACATAAATAAGGTTGATTTAGTTCACAAGGGCCCAAGATCTAATGTAAATGTGTTAAACACATTACAACATTAAATCAAGGCAACATTAAGTGCAATTTAAGGAGACCCAAACAAGCGTGAAAATTTCATAGATGACATTTTTCAACACTGCATATAATAAGGTGGCTTGCATAGATAAAGGCTCAATATTGACATTAGGTCCTTCTGTGGCAATGAAAAAGTAGCACTTATCCTTACTTGATTTGGGAATCTTTAACATTAAAATGGACCTAATGTTTCCTTGATCTAGTTTTGTAATGTATTTTACACATTCACATTGGATTTAGGGCCCTTTTAAGCTAAACTGGCCTTATTTTACCTTAATTTAATGTTGTAAGGTATAGTTATTTACACTTTCACATTCAGTTCTAGACCCTCTTGCATTTATGACCTTTATATCATCATTAATAGTCCCCTAAGACCCTATATTATGCATCCTAAAGCATATTTCAACCAAAATCTTGTCAAGATCAACAAATATGCTTAATTTTCTAGCTCCCCAAGATTTTCTCCATCTAAAAAGGCCTTGTTGGACCCATATGCCACCTTGGGCATATGATTCCCACCCATATGGGACCTACACACCACAAGTGGTGTATGAGTCCCTTTTGGTCCCCTTTTTAGGGTTTTGAGAGGGAAATCGGGTTCTTAAGTTCAAATTTCATGAATGTCAGCTTCTAGGATCTGACATATAGTAGATTGGATGGATTTCCTATATAAACAAGGTCTCAAATCATTATTTCACTAATCCTTCATGATATCATCCTAAGCTATCAAGAGTTCAGCATTCCAAGACTTCACAAGAACATTAAGAGAGTTTACAAGAGCATTTATAAAGCATTCAAGGGAATAATTATTTATCATTTTTTGTAGCAATTCAATATCCATCATCACTTCAAGATCATAAGTCATCAAGTATGTGTGTTGAGCTAGTGTTATGATGTAGCATCAAAGATCCATTTACAAGCATTGTTCCATATCCATTGTCAAGATAAAGATCTACATTCCACATTGTCACTTCATGTTAGATTTTTGGTTTACATATCAAGACATCATTCAAGTTATCATTTCTCATGTTTTATATTTCACGTTTCATGTTCATATTTCATTTTTTTATCACAAGGTTTAATTACCTAAATAGGGTTTGACCTAGGCAAATCCCCATTTACTAAAAAATCAACAAGTTTTTCCCTCTCTACATGTGTAATTGTAGATATAGGTTTCTTGGAGTTTGAAGATCCTTTAAATATTAGTTTGCAAGGTTGAGAGAAGTTTTCAAGTCATCACAAAGCTGCTATATTCACAAAAAGTCACTTATAGGTTACAAATTAGGGTTTTAGACCCAGAAACAAAGCTTGGAAGGAAGATCAAAGATTGGAGAGTAGATTAATGTCTCGACCCTCAAAAAAAGTAGAGTGGGATTGGTATGCCACTTGTGACATATAATTCCCAGTATGACACATTTTCTAGGTTTTAGGAGATTCAGACTCACCACTACCAGATTCTTGTTTCCACCTAGAAATCCTAATTTAGGACTAAATCACCCAGACTGGCATATGAGTGCTAGTGGGCATCAAACAACAAGTTTTTTAGATTTTTGGAGCTTGTTTTGACCTCATCACTCTTCTAGGTGCACCTTTGTTCATTACTAGTTTGATATTCTATATTTCAGTTTCATATCCTAGGTCATCTACTTAGATTTTTCATAGTACTTTGCATGTTACATTCATCTCTTTTCTTTCCAAGCTTGAGCTTGGTGGTGAGCCCCTTTTTAGTCATTAATCATACCCTAGGAAAAAATTTATTATATCTCTTTCCTTCATTCCATCTTTGGATTGAGATCTCTAGGGTTTCCCCTAGTGAAACTAAGTGAAATAGGTCTAGGTTGTAACCCTAGTGTTACATCTCCCCAAAAAGATTTTGAACCTCCTATTTCCTAGGTTTCACCTCGATTGATAGAATATTTCTAACAAGCTAAAGTTATAAACCCACATTTGATTATTGGAGCTCCTAAAAATCCTCTACTTATTCGACCTCCTAAAATACCTCTCATTATATGAAGTCCTAAAATTGATAGGCATATCCTAAAATTTGCAAAAAGACTCACTAATAATCATGCAGAACATGATGTGTTTAAGCAACCAAGTTATGATGAAGTTGATCACACATATAATACTAGAAATAATAAGGAATCAAAACAAACACCAAAATTCATACCTGAACCATATCTCCCACCCCCACCTAGCCTACCTCAATGTAGTGGTAAGAGTATGTGCAGGATCATCATGGAAAAAATAGGCCCTAAGTGGCAAAAATTCAGAAAAATCGTGTTAGGCAACTTGACATAAAATTTGAATAAGTTATCTATATTATTTCAAAAATATGTAAGAATAGAATCTAGAAAATTGGATGTAGTTTCTAAATACTAGGTTTATTTAAAATAAATAAAATCTATTTGGTGAAAATTTGAAATTTCAATGCAATGGTACTTAAATTTCAGGAAAACATAAGAAGTAGGTGTTTGTCCGACCACCCTAACCACAATAAAGTGATAATATTTTTTTATAATATTTTATATATAAGTAGAGGACTCATGTCCCGATGTGATACACATTTTTTTGTAATTTTTTTCCAAGTAAATAATAATTAATTATGAGTTTTTATTACAACTTTTAAAAATATAAAACTTCATTATGTCTTACCATCTTAACTTGTTTAAAACTTCATGAAATTTAAATTTTCTTTTTAATCCTATAGTATGTGAAGCATAGAATGTGACGCGTGTTTGATTCAAAAAATGTGATACCATTTGAAAGTTATAGATGTTTTTCAATCACCTATCGATCGGGACTTTAGTCACAATTCTAATAGAAAATGAATAATAATTATTTATTAAATTTATATTAAAGAATAATTTATATTGCTGGAAATATGAGAATCTCCTCTAAAACCCTTTTCGTTTCATCAATTTTGGGTAAAAAAAATTTGTTAGCCACATACACTACAAATACCCATAATATTGCCACTTTTTTGGCCCATGATGATCCTGCACATACCAGAAATAATATGATCTTATTGAACAACTTCATAATACTCTAGCCAGGATCTTCATTTATGATTTGATTCAAATATCGCCAAAATACCAGAAGATGCTCCAAGAGGATTTATAGAAGATTGATATCTCATATTCTATCAAATAGAATGATGTAGCAACCTTGTTTAATTGTATGCAAGAAACAAAGCTGAATATTTCATTCCCTTAACATGAACTACCCTTGCTTGAGGTCCAAAACAAACATAAGGATCTAATGATAATGGTTAGAATTAATAAAACTGGGGTTAGACATACTCTTATTGATAATGGATCAAGTATTAATATTTAAAATATGGATATTCTAGATAAAATTAGTGTGGATAAGAATCTTATAGAACCTGATGATATTTGTAGTCCTTCCTTTTGTAATGCTAGTAGGTATCCATTAGGGACAATCACACTACTGATTATGGTAGGGCCTTTGGTTTTTCCTACCCCTAGATCCATATCATGTTGGGACCACTTTCATATAATCTTCTCCTAGGTAGACAATGGATTCATGCCATGAAGGGAGTTCCATCTACTCTTCACCATGAGATGAAATATGAATATAATAACAAGACATATATGGTAAAAGAAAACAACCATAGTGATAATTTATAAGTCTAAGATAAACATAATACTTAAAACTCTATTAATACTTTAATTCCATCTTGAAAAGTTGAGACATTACCTTCCAAGGATAATGATACTATGAATGCTCTCTTGGGTGATGATTGGGGGTTGTTATATTTTACACCTTATTTCAATATGGATTCTAATATCTCACCATTAAATTCCAAAGAGTCGAATACAAATGATGATCATAATATTGGTTCATCCTCAAATGCATGTCTTTTGTTTCATTTGCTTAATCTTGTTCTAGATCAACCAATCCAAAATCATCATCTCATGATGGTGATTGGGGCTCTTTAGCTTTTGTTCCTCATCTATTGGTGATGCCTAACTTTAAAACAATTAAAAATAATTTGGATGCTTGTGAAATAAAAAATTATTCTCATAAAAATTTAGATAAGGATTCTCCATTTGATTTGGAAGAGTGTTATGGGATTGGATTTAAATTTTTTTCCAAAAATGGATATAATGAAAACATGAAACAAAGAGACAAGGATCATGTAAATTCTATTCAGTTCCTTTCAAAAATGGGTTTATGTTTCCAACCTTTTGTTTCATCTCATCCGCCATTGTCTACCATATTTAAAACATCATGTGGTAAGTGAGAAAGATTTTCTTTACAAGAGAAAAATTTGTTTCCTCCACCTTTATCAGAGCAAGAGAATATTTTGTCGAGGCTTTTCAAATCCCACCTAATTACTCTTCCTCTTCCAACTTGTAAGGAATTTTATGGAAATAACTATTTTTGTGCATATCATCGAGTGTACGGTTATTCCAAAAATGAATTCCAAGACTTGAATAGTATAATATAACAACTTGTTAATTGTGGTGCTCTTCCATTTGTTGATGCACTGAATCACTTCTCCTCACTATGTTGCATTTGTAGCCTCATATGTTTGCTCATTCCCATTCATGGTGGTATAATATTAAGTTCAACCATATTTCCTATGGTAGAAAAATGATAGTCTCTAGCATGGTTGTATTTGCCATTATACAAGTGAGGGGAAAGAATAGCTAGTTTGGGAGGTGTGTATTATTTTCAAGGATCCCCTCTTCATCTCTTGTTTCCTTAAAATACCAACATAGCAACTATGTTGAAATTTTAAGGTGGGGGAATATTACCCCTATCTATTCCATATATGTCTTGTGAGATTTGACTTATTGAAATACCCCTTTGGTGGTGGTGTTTTTATAACACCCCTTGAGGTGTGGTAATCAATTTGTCTTCTGTGACATTAAGCATTGATTTTTTTCCCTATGATTTATGCACTCCTTGAAGCGTGATTGGAAAAATAGTCCATGGATTGGGTATAATGAGGCTTGGTGATTCATGAAATTGAGAATTGTTACATGGCCACCTAGCATAACACACCTTGCTTGCTAGTGGAGCCATGTGTTTCATGAGTGATCTTAAATCCTTATGAGAGTATTATTTTTTTTTAAAACAACACATTCAATGGATGATGTTTGGTATTTGAGAGAATTTAATACTAAGATCTCTTTATCTTACTAACTAAAATCCTCTTTGTACTAACCTTAATTTTTTTATTGATGATTATTACATGTCTTGTGATTGTTGTATGTTTTCATCATGTATTCTTTATACTTTGTTACTTCATGCTATGTTTGCATTATATATGTTAGTTTTGTGTCTTCATTGTGTATGCTTTATTTTTATCATGTTACATTACATCTCATACATTTATGTGTTCCTCTATTCTCATGTTGTCTTACCATAGGATCTTGATTCTTGGGGGCTAGTGCATCCCCTATATTCAATTCCATCATATCTCTTCATTATTTTGATAATTCAACCCCTATTCACATATTCTTAATTTAGTGTGAATCTCTGCACAAGTTCATGCTCTCACTAAAGTGGGGGCTAAATGTAGCATCAAAACTATTCACCCTTGACAATTTCACACTAGTAGTTCCCCCTTATGTGCTTGGACCTAATTATGCATTAACTACCCATTTTATAAATATTCTTGGAAAATAAAACATGGGAAATGAAATTATGCATTTAATATTTTTCCCCTAACACTTTTGATCTTTAAAAAGTAGGAATATAGTCTAGGGTGCATTGCACCCTAGACCAACATTTTTGGCTCTATATTTGAATATGTCATTGCTGCTAATTTATTATTTGAATTTCTAATTTCAATTCTCAATTTTTGGTATTTGATTTTTGGTAAATTAGAATAGTTGCATATAAATACAAGGTATTTCCACCATTTAGAATCCTAGAAAATGTATTAAGAAAATTGAAGATCCTAAAATAAGTCAAGGGTAGAATTAGTAGCAATATTACAACACTTTCATCAATCAAGTTCAAGTTTGTAGGACTCAAGAAGAATGAATCAATTTATGTGCAAGGAGATATTATGATCAATCATGCCAAATCATGAAGATGTATTGAGTTATCCTCTAGATGCTAGTTTCAATAGGCTATAATGTTTTATGAGCTAACCTATTGCATGTATATTGAGAAATCAAGGCATCCATCAATCAACTTTGTGGCAACTTATGTGATATCACTTCTTCAAGGGTTTCACATAGAGGTAACATTGTCATTTATCTTTCATCATTTCAGCTAATTATTGTTGTTTTTGCCTTTGATCGACCCAGGGTATGCCCTCTTGATCATCATGAATTGTTTTATGTGGAGGTAGAAATACCAACATGGGGTTTGAATTACTTAATCCCATATACAACATAACATTTTGCCTCTTTTTAAGTGTGCAAGTCAGATCCAGAGGTTTCAACAGAAGATAGTCTTGGAAAATAGAGTTCAAACCTTAACCCATAGTGCAAAATTTTGAAATCTGGACAATAAATAGTTTAGTATAGGGCATGATGCACCCTAGAATAGACAATTCAAACTCAAATTTTAGCCACAAACTCCTCGCTGATGTCATTTCTCTGATCTAGGATAGTTCTATTACTCTTTTTTTCATTTTTCCCCTAAATTACATTTTCGAATCTAAGGTTATATGTCAAATAGAATTCTCAAATCAAAAATCAAATTTATCATCCATACAAAATAAAAGAAAACATAAATCCTAGGAGGTTGGCTCTCCCTTGTGGCAGCAAGTCAATCATAAACCCTAGGTAATTTATGTTTAATGTTGAGTCGAGTGAAAATGAGATAATCTTAGTTATCTTAATTGGATCTATGATCACTTTTCCTACTCAACAGCCATTACCTTGAAACTCCCTCATATAAAAAATTGACAATTTTATGAAGGACAAAATCATAGTAAAGTTCTCTAGAAAAGTATAGTGGCACCTTATGGTTATTACACAGAGATTGGTCAAAGACCACCCACCACCTATCCCAAATATTATTGTTTATATAAAGTTGATTACACCAATGAATTGGAAATTATCTCAAATTCATTGGAAACAATGCATTGATTTTGGGATAAAATGAGACCATAAATTTGGGATTTTGTTATGTATTTTTTCTCCACTTCATTGTAAGATAATATTTTCACATAAAATTGATTACATGAATCTTTATGTATTTTTCAATGATTAATTTTATTTGTGAAAAAATCAATTTTCTTTATCATTGCTTCTTATAATGAAGCAAGTGATGTAGGGTGTGGGTTTCCTATTGATACCTTTAATTATAAAACTAATTCTACAAGTTGATTTTTTTTATTCCAAAAGGCTTAACAATTATATTAGCTATTGTTAAGGTTTTTTAGAAGTGTAGGAGGAGATTAGGATAAGTGGGCAATCATTTCTTTATATATATTAGTTGTAGGGTTGGGATTTATAAGAGTTGGTATAAAAAATAACATATAAGAAACATATTCCAAAATAGTCAAATTTATGAAAATCAAATGTGATTTGATTAAAACATGAAAATTTTCTCTACACAAATTTCCCTTGATGTGACATTACTAAAAAAACATGGGATAGGGTTGAAGTTCACAAAATGAAATTAGTTTTTTCTTCCAAAACATGTTCTCCTCGTCGCTTAGTTGCAACTATGAATGGATAACAACTTTTTTCTGTCCTTTTTACTCTAAAAAATGCAATCATGTTTTTCCTTGGTATTTACCAAGCCATAATATGATCATATCATTTCTATTTATCAATAGCACAATTACATTATAGTCAAAATTACTATTTTCCCACTTTTTTGTTCATCAATTTGATACGCATACCCTCTTATAATGTGATAAAGTGTCATATTTGAGCACACAAACTTGAGCACTCCAATTTTTCTTCATTCAACCTACTCAATGGATCCATAACAAGTGTACCATCTTGTCATAATGCTCATCAATATTCTAATGTAACCTCTCTCATAACGCTCCTATGAGTTATAGAATTTGTCAGATGTAGCTCCCTTCACAATGACCTTACATGCACCACAACATGTTGACACATGACCAAACTATGCCACTTCAATGTGCGACACCTACCTCCTCCTGTGAGGCAAAAAGCTCGTTAATAATAAAATTCAGTCATTGGATGCAACTTTGCCACAAGAAAATAAAATAATGACAAAATGAAATAACAGGTCCATACAAAATGTATTAAAATGATTACAAGGAATATAAAGTTGAGATATAATCTCTCAACACACATATTTAAGAATCAATAATGAGATGATTATAATATGATGATATAATAAATCAAATTTACATAAAAAATATTATAAATGATTATTGCATTTAGTACATTCTAATGACAATTGAATAAACCAAACAAATAGCCCACCATTTAAAGTCTTGGCGTATTCATATAGCACACCATTAAAAAACTAGTAAGAGAAGGGTATAGTTCCTTTCCTCTACTGAGTAACTTCTCGCATTTTCTTATTCATAAAAAATATAATTAATCTTTAGATTTCGTAATCATGACGTACACGGACTCATTTCCGTCCAGATTCAGTGCATCTCCTGTATATCCCGTTGAAAATCCATTGCACTATGGAGAAACGACAACACACACCAGAAGATCTGAAATGAGCCTTTCGTATTTCTGTGTATTTGGGTTCTTAAATTTGGCCACACCCTCTAGTCTGATAGCATTTCTTCATAGACTTTTTCTCTCTATTAGAGTAGATTACAATTTCAAAGCCCAATATTAAGCTGTACTGCGCCTAGTATTTGGTTTGAATTCTCCTGTAAGGGGAAACTTATTCAACATGCGAGCACTGCTGTCATAAAAAATGGTGGGGAGAGACAGCAGTTCAGGGTGGATGATGGGGTTCGGTCCTATGTACAAGGTTCCAACTGGGGACACTCCCTACGTCAAGGCCAAGCAGGTTCAGGTATATTTTCTATAATGTCAACATGTGTGTTCATTATAACGCATATAAGAAATTTAACTGATGGAATGTTTGCTTTTAACAGCTTCTAGAGAAGAATCCAGAGGCGGCTATACCGCTGTTTTGGGCGGCTATAAATGCAGGAGACCGTGTAGAGAGCGCACTGAAGGACATGGCCATTGTGATGAAGCAGCTGGGACGAGCAGATGAAGCCATCGAGGCAATTAAATCCTTCAGACACCGCTGCTCTCTCCAAGCCCAGGAATCCCTTAATAATGTTCTGCTTGACCTTTATAAGGTATGTATATACTCTATCTGTCTGTACATTCAATCAGATGACATGAAATTCCTATGTACAAACTGAAGTTTCGTATTTTCCATTAGATCTGAAAAGAAATAGTAACTTAATTAAAAACAGATTGTGGGTATGGCTGGTAAAGAGTTTAGTAGAAATCAGATCTGGTTAAGTGTAAAGAGGGATATCATAAAGGAGGATGCCTGGTTCTAATTAAACTAATCTAATACATTATATATCCTTTTAATTCTTATATTCTGATCTGGAAAATTGTTGGTTTACCCTTGACAAAAGACTGATACAAAAGTTCATTAACACTGCACTTCAAATCTACAAAATAATTATACATATATATCTGATGCAGCTGTTAAATTTGTTTTTGGCATCTGATACAAATGAAATTTTTTTCTGTTTGAAAATCTTTTCCATTTTTCACCCACGATAATTAGAATCCAGTTAGACAAGTTATGGAGGAACTGAAGAACCATTTTTATGGGTATAAGTAAATCTTTAACCCTTAAGCGCTGACTTTTAAGTAAAGCAAACCTAATAAGAAAAAAATTAAAGAGCATGCTATTTGGAAAGGCTAGTGAAAAAGTATACACTACCTAATAAGCCATTGTCATAGTAAAAGGATAGCTGAAATCAATACAAACATTTACAATTAAAGTACTATGATAGTTAAGTCTCACATGTTAAACTTCTATGCATCCTGAAAGTTTGAAGCTTCTAAAATAAGCATCCCACTAACTTTTAGAAATCTGGCCATTTTGATAAAGTACACCCCGTTAAGTCAAAATTGAATTTGCTCGCCACTTTACCGGCCTTCCTAATTTCATAATTCCATTGTGATTATTTTTGACATAATCTGACTATTTTTATAGAGCAGACACTCTTCAAGACAAAACTGAATTTGTTTGTCAATTCTCCACTATCTTAATTTGATAATCTAATCGTAATTATTTTTTATAGAAAAAGATAATAGGTTTGAATTTTGAGAGTATATCTTTTGCACAGCATTATGTTTTCTCCTTATCTACAACAGTATTCTTAATCACTATCGCAGTAGCTCTTTGGTTAGGTATTGGGCCAACATTATCTATCAATGAATCTTCAAACTCTAAATCTTTTCCAATTTGATATAATTTAGATATCTTAATATAGAAGAGGAGTGAAAATTTTTGTTTATATATGTAGGGATTAGTTGTTTTAAAAGAAATGGTCTCTCCCTAAGATATTTTATTTTTAAATAAAGACATTTTCTAATATTGTTATAGAATGGTGAAATATTTATTCCAATTATGTTTCAGAACTTAAAAAGAAGGGAGCAAAAGAAGGGAGTGAATGAGAAAAATTGATAGAACTATTTATTTAGAAATCTAAACCGGATTCTGCATGAATCAATTCCAATATTTCACATAAATTCCAATATTTTATTTTTTCAATACAATTGTCCAGTAGTAAAAGATGGAAAGGTCATTGCTTCAAATTTATAATGAGTAGCTTTGCATGACCCTCTGTTTCTTTTTCTCCTTTGTTTTGTCGATGTGAATTCAGCCATAATTGTAAGTGATATATTAGCTATTTGTGATGATTGTAGAATGTTCAACAAAACTTGGATTGCCCTTGTTTTCATCTTGACATCATCATCCACAAAACTTGCAAACAAATTAGAGACCTTCCATAGAAACCACCTCAAGTGCATTCTCATTGTCTGATTTGGGTATGCAAATTAATGTAGAAAGTAGTGTTGTGTTGATGTTAAGAGAAACATAGATAATACATGTGGTTTATTGTTACAGACCTCCATGAGTGCGTTTAGAGCTGTAACTCAATGTTCATTAATGTAACAATCAAGCACTTCACTTAAAAAAGCTTAATATCGTTAATTTGTACAACAGTTTAATTGTTTTATCACCAGTCAGAGAAGTTAGTTTTAAGCGTAGCTCCCATGTGATTGACTGCTTAGCTATTCCATCATGGAGAGGTGGCAAGAACAATAGACTTACAAGTCTATTTTTTGTTTAATGTTTGTATTGATTTCATATGTCCTTTCACTATGACAATAATAAAGTGTATATTCTTCCACTTGTCTTTCAAAATAGCATGCTCTTTAATATTTTTCTTGTTAGGTTAAATACGTTACACCACCATAATGGTTAAGTATTTTTCAGGATAATTAGAACCTAGTTATACAAGTTATGGAGGAACTCGTCCCAGTTAAATCAAAGAGCTAACAAAAATTTGAATGGTTGTATAAAAAATATATATAGAAATATGAATTTTAAATTGTAATCATGAGAAAAAAATATATATTAAAAGATTAGGATCTCACTTTTGAATATATTTGTAGAAATGTGGAAGGGTTGATGAGCAAATTGTGCTGCTCAAACAAAAGTTGCACCTCATTCAACATGGAATTGCTTTTAATGGTAATCCCACCAAGACAACACACTCACATAGGAAGAAGTTTCAGCTCTCTATTAAAGAAGAGACTAGTCGGATTTGGGTATGCAAATACATTTACAGTATAATTATATTCAGTTTGTATTTTAAATATTATGTTTGCATTGTTTATGTTTATTTTTTAGAAGATAAGCAATGGCAAGTGATTGTATAGATTATATTGACAGAGCAATTTAGAATGGGCTTATATGCAACAACACAATTATGTTGCTGCTGAAGTTTCTTATAGGTATAATTTTAGAGATTATATATTGTTCAATATAAATTTAATTTTTTCTATAATATTTTAAAAGAAGGGTTTAAATATTTTCCATAAGTAAATTATTAGTGTGCTGATTACAATGCATTAATTGTCCATTTGAATACAATTAAACAAAATTATTTGCAGGAAGGCATTATATTTTGTTGTAGATGCCAACAGGGCATGCAATTTGGGTGTGTGCTTGATGAGGCAAGGAAAGGAAAAGGAGGCAGGTATGGTACTAGAAAATGCTATTTCATTGCATGAAAAAGACATCAAATCATTGGAGCAAGCAAAGAAAATGTTGAAGGAAATTCAATATTTTCAAGAGTGTGAAGGAGGGTCCAAGAGATGCTTATCAACATTCTTTAATCATGCTAAGTATGAAAAAGAATCTACTTCTCTTAGTGATGGAGAGAAATATTATTCAAACAACAAACATGGATTGCTCTCATCTTCCACTGATTCGATAGAATTATTGAGGGGTGACAATGCATTAAATATGGTTGATTGGGAAGCTAGACTAAATAGTGAGGTGCTTATATCTCGTAAAAGACATCGACGACTACCAACATTTGAAGAAATAGTTCCTATTAATGATTTATCTCCTTGAAGTACAAAAATCATGAAATTTTTTATGTAATTAAATAGGCACATCTTTATTTTTTATTCTCACTCAAGCACATTAATTGAGTTAGTAAAACCAAGACATTTTAAAGCCTATTATTGGAAAGAAAGAAGTAAATGTTAGCCACATGTGCATTGGCTAAAATTTTAAACAATATTGGTCTATCAAAAAGGTGATTATTTTAGATGCTAATTATTGGATGTTATTTATTAAGGAATATGATGTGATGTAATAATTTTGTATAATATCTTTATCTTGTTCTTGGTTTTGGGGTCGTTAGAATTTTCTTTGTTTCTATAATCAATTTAAATCAATTAAATTAAAAAACTTTATAAGGTAGTAATTGAAAATGGGGTGTAAACATTATCCAAATGCTTAACATTTTAGATTAAAATTCTAGACATTGATATATAAAAGATGGCAATTATGTTAAATATTTGATTATCATGTGTTATTTCTTTCTAAATGATATGATGTAATAAATCTTATTGTGAAATTTTTTATTTTTAAAGTTAATTAATCTGACCATTCTATGGGAAAATAGATGTTTATGAATAAATAATAAAATAGTTATTTAATTCAAAATATTTATAAGAAAGTAAGACTTAAAAAGAATGTTTAAATGTATGCATTTTTTGACTAAGATTTTAGACAATATTATTTTTCTTAACATGATAATTACAATGTGGAAACTAAACATTAGTTAATGATGAAGGGATACTCCACTTAGTACCCACATATAAGATAACAACTTGTATGAATACAAAAAATGTAACAAGGAAAACAACCCACTTTTGATTTCTTCTAGAAAATAAAATTATAGATTTTGAAATTACAATGCTACAACCACATGGGATTGATTCACTACAAACAAAATCAAATGTTTTAAAATATCTATAATTGGGTAAAAGCACAAAGTTGTGTCATACTTTCAATCAACTAAATGGTTTTGAGCATACTATTTTTAGTTAGAAAGAGTTCAGCCAAGAAGTTTTCAACTAAAACCATGTGGCAATGACATGGAACCAACGTGGTGATATATATTCGACTAGTAGGGTTTTAGTCAAAACAATTCCAACTGAATACTTTTCACGTAGAACTAAGAACTATAAAATTAAAAAAAAGGTGGCCTACCCCATTTTTTCATGTTTGGGAAAAAGTGTTGAGGGCGAGACAAGGCTAACTGAGCTAGGGTTTCAACATTGATAAAACTCGAATAAAAATCATGTTTCATTGCATTTCTCCTCCCCTTATTTGACATTTTTTGTCTGTGGTCTCATCAGGTTACAACCGATTGAAGTTTGTAGTTTTTCTCAAGTTTGATAGATCTACAAGATTTTTTTGATAGTTGTGGTGATATTAGAGGCACATAATAGTGTGGCCATATGATTGTTTTACATTTTTTTATGAATCAAATGTATTGAAGTTAGAATGGAAATGTGTAAATTTGATTTTTTCCAATAAATTGTGAATGGAAGTGTAAATTTCATTTTTGGCAATGAATTGTGGATATCTCATATTATTGTTACATTGAATACTTTGAATAAATATGAGATATTCATGTTTGGTAATGAATAGTGAATAAAGAATGTATGTTGTTACATTATTTACAGTTTCAATAAACCCTTGAATTGCAATGAGATTATTTATTATTTATTGTTACATGAAACCCTCACAGAACGACAATATGTTGGAAATGCATCGCCATGATTTGTTGTTTGTAAACTATTACATATAAACAATGAGGGTATTGCTCCATTATCTGCCATTAATTTTTAAACAAGATATCATGCCTACTTTTTAAACACTGCATATATGACAACATAAAACTATCTAGGCCTAAATACATCTCTTTTCAAGACCTATTTTGCATTTCCATTAGCAACTTTACCATGCACTATCATTTGTAATTTGATATTTCCACTTCTAAACTATATGAATTGCTCTCATACTGGTTGTAGATATGTCCTTTTTAAAGCTTCTACCAGTGTGCATTTTTTTTGGGAAATTAATATAGCACTATATTATTTGATATTCCTTCTTGAAAAGCAAACAAAAACCTTTGTCATTGCATAAATAAATATTTATCATTGTCATTCCCCTTCAATAAGCCTCCATACAGTACTTGACAAATAATTCTATCACTGGAATCTTCACATAATTTAATACTTTTAATACCTTTGGGCATTAAGAAAAGGTACCTTCCCTTGTCTCTTATAGATTTTTTGATTAGCACCAACATCCAATGCTACTAGGTACTACCATGGAAACACCATAAATAGGTCTACAACCCCTGCACTTTCAATCACAAGGACTATATTTTGCATGATCTTTCGATAGTCTTATATCATCATTATACCATGAACAATGTCTCTCCCCTTTGAATTTTTCAATGAGTTCCTTATTTAAGTTCTACCTCACCATCCTTTGATAATAATGAGAACTAGATTATTGCTCTTGAATCATTTGATGGACCATCTACTACCAATGTTGACTGAGCACATGAAAGCTATTAAAGTCTTCTGAACCTCTCAATGATGAAACCGATTTTCACAATTTTCAACATCTATATACTTGGATTAATATACTTATACACAAAACAAAAATTATTTGAATGGGACAAAATTGTCACTAAATTTTGTAACAGTTTTCCTAATGATAAATGTAGGTTGATATGAGAGTTGTCCCCATTAGCTTATCCATTGGCATTGGGTACATTAACTGCCACATCTACTTCTTTGCCAATACCCTCAATCATTTGCATCTTAAACTTGTAAAATATTTACCTATGTTTATAGGATAGTGATATTTATTATGATTTTCTAATGAATCACATAAGAAAATGGCACCTTATCTTAAAAACAAATTTTCATATATATATGTATGTATGCATGTATGTATGTATATGTACATGTATACATATATTTATGTATTTATGTATACATATGTATATGTATGTATGCACTTATGTATGTATACATACATACATACACATATACATAGACACATATACATATATACCTACTCATATTGTAATAGGAATTTTTTTTTGTCTTAACCTTCCTTAATATTATATATGTTGCACCTTCATGTACTTTTTTATCATTGTCTCTTTGGAATTGTCACTTCTTATGTTATTCTAAGTTCTAGAAGGTTCTATTTCATAGAGATAACTTTTTATCTCATTAGATATAAATTTAAAAAATGTTTTAGTTTTGAAACTTGATAAATTTGTAATTTAAAAATCATTTAGTTTTGAAACTTGATAATTTTTTAATTAAATTTTTTTTTTATGCAGATTTCTTTATTTATATACATATATATGGTTCATGATCATGGATCTCACCATTATCCTCAGCCTAAGCCAAATGCTCAAAATAGAAAAAAAACTATACGAGGAGAGTACTAGGAGATTAGAAAATGCATTTGTGCCATAGATAAAAGGACCCTTTGCTTGACATGGGATTAATTCATGATAAAATGGACTTAATGAGGTCTTAATCTAGTGTTGTGAAGCATTTTATGCATCCAAACTAAGTCTTGGACCTTTTTAAACAAAATAAAATGCTTTTAACAATGTCTTGTAAAGGTGTTGTAGAGTCTTGTAAAGGACTTTCATACTTTTCTAGACCTAATGAACCCATTTCTCCCTAATTCAACGTTATAAAACATATTTAAATACATATTCACATCAATATAGAAGGCGTATAACTTTAACTTAATGATAAAATAGTGTTGTAATGTGCCTTGCACGTTCACATTGGTTCTTGTTCCTTCCTAGGCTATGTGGACCTCATTTTAGTGTTGTAAAGTGTATTTAATTACATTTTCATGTTGATTTATGTGTCCCAAGCCCTATTTTATATTCACATCATCAATAATAAACCTCTTTTACCCCATATTGTGCATCACGAGGCTTTAATTGATTAAATACTTGGAAAAGTTGCAATTTAAACCTTATTTCCTTATCCCTCAGCCTCTTAGCTGTCAAATTGGCCCATGTGGGACCCATTGGCAATACATGGTGAATCAGTCCCATCCATGTAGGACCCATTCCCCATGTGTGGTGAATGATTCCTATCTAGCCCCCATTTTGACCTTTGAGCAAGAAAAAGTGAAATAGGGTACTAAGGCATAATTTTCTATAAATAAGTGTTTTTATCCTCATTTTACATATCTTATCTCATTAGTATATCTTTCATCTTTAATTCATCATCTATCTTATCATCGAAGTCAATCAAGTTAAGGTTTCTTCATTAGAAGTCATGAAGTTAGCTTTCTAAAGCATTCAAGGGCTGAATCTTCATGTATTGCTACAAAATTTCAAGATAAATCATCATGGAAAGGTAAAAATCTCCATTTTTGCATGTTTCATTACTTCATTTCATCACTTTGGTTTAATTACCTAAAAAGGGTTTGACTAAGGCAAACCCCCATGCCCTAACATTCAACATATCTCTCTTTTGTCTAGTTTTTTTGAAGATTTAGGACTCTTGGAAGCTTGGAAATCATTGGAGATCAAATTCATTCAAGTCATCTCTTCATAATTCAAGTCAAAGAATCAACAAAAAGTCATTTTTAGACTTGAATCCGACAATTTCTGAAGCAGTCGCCTGTAGAAGATAGAAATGTAGATCTATACCTATAGAATCAAATTCTGACTTTGTAAATTCCTACAAGAGGACTGATTCACCATGCATGGTGAATTAGTCCCACCTGTAGGCCTAAAAACTAATTTTCTAAGAATTCAACTCTCAACATTCAGAAACCTGTTTATTAAAGTTTTCACTAGAAGCAGGACTAATTCACCATTTGTGGTGAATCAATCCAAGTAGCCATTAATAGTGATTTCAGGGACATTCTTGAACCTTCTAGTAACATCAATCTACCTCTAGGTGCACTATGTTCAGTCTCATCAATTTTTGTTATCATTCGCTTAAGTTTATAGTTCATTCTTGCATAACATAATGTGTTTTCAAACAAGTCTTATTTCTTAGGTTTTTCTTGCTTAATCAATCAATCTTATCAATTATCTACACTTGGATCACTTCATTTAACTATTATAACATCGCACACATCCTAATTTGAGTGAATCATAAGCATTTTGGCCCCATCTCTCTCCTTTTAGAAGAAAAACCCTAAAGTGGAAGAGAAGTCCATAAGGTCCAAAAAATAATGTTTCAACATTGAGATGTTTAGATCAAACCATTCATAACTCCCCTTATCTGGACAATAGAGACATATTAGTCAATATTATAGATGATATTTTGCATACGATTAGGACCATTTGATAATAAAATATTTCTCATGATCTTAGCATTGAGCAATTTTATTTATCTCTTGCCAGGAGTGTTACTAGCATAGAAAAATGGAGACTTTTTAGTAAGTAAGTTTCACAAGATAATGTGCATAACATGTTTCTTTTTTATAAGGTAAAAGTTAGAGTTAGAGGATATATAGTTACTAGATGTAGATATGAGCTTGTTGCTCCATTCATATATCCTAGATGGTTGGAAACTCATCATAGATGGCCTCATAATGATGATCTTCCACTTTATTTTTACAAAAAATTATACAAAGAGTTTCATTTATAGATAGATGTGGACTACACATCTTTTCTTAAGCATTCTAGACATGGTAGAGGTAGGCTTTATGACAAACCTAAGTATAGACATCCAAATTTTTCACCACCCATGAACACGAGGGAATTAGTTAGTCCAAACCTTTTGGTTCTTCCAAAACATTTGGAATTAGTAGCAATAGGGGATAAAAAAACATTCTCCACCAGATCTTTGATTTTTTATAGTATTGCCACCATTTCCACACAAATCAAATAGATGTCATCTGATCACATTGGTAGATACTTATTATAGCCACAAATTATTCTACCTACCACTGAGGCTACATCTATTTTTTTGTGATCCATTTATTCATGCTAATCTACCATCACCATCATATTTTTCCCATATGAGTGATATGACTGTGTGTAATGTGTGCGTAGTCTCCCTTATTGATCTACTAGCAAGTTACCAGTTCACCAGTGAGGAGCATGGGATCCCTCTTGATCATGCACCAACCCTTATTAGACACTAACATCCTACTGCACATATGAGCCAGAGGGTGGAAGCTTTACAAGATATTCCACACCATCCATAGGCTCATATGTGCAGCATGTTTCTATTGATCTTGTAGCTTTTCCATGTTCTCAACATGTTCCAAATCATGTCAAGGTTACTATGTCACCTAATCTTGCTCATGGCACATATAGTGCACTTCCTTCTGGCACTAATACAATACCAACTAAAAATGTTCCCAAGGTATCTTTGCATTCTTTTGATATTAGTGGGATTGGTAGAGCCCTCAATGATGCATGACAAGTACTTGAATAATTTATATATAAATTGCAGTGTAAAAATTTACATGTACATATATATTAAATAAAATTGATTTTCAATAGTTCTAACCATTGATTTAAATTATGTATTTAAAAATTTCTAGCAATATGGTGATTTTTTCAGAGTTTGGAGATTTGGAGCATGATGATGATCCCATGCATTATACACCCAAGGTATATTAAAATAATAAAACTTTAAATTACTTGATCTATATTTGAACACATTGAACTTGTACATTGTAAGTTTTAGATAATTTCACATACATACGCATGTATTAAATTAAATTACATGTACTTGAACTTGTGTAGGGATTGGGATAGGGCATGGGATAGGGATCAAGATAGGGATCGAGACAACTTGGATCAGGAGAGGGATCAAGATAGCCTAAATTAGGACATGGATTGAGAGAGTGATCAAGGTAGGGATCATATTCATCCATCCATACTCGATATCCTTCTATTTGATTTGGTTTACATGTCACATTATATGTACATTTTACATTATGTTTTTTCATGTCATGAACTATACCATGGATATTATGGTTTGAACTCTTATTATGATTTGGACCATATTACATACATTTGAAATTATAGTTTCTCATGTCATGTTATATGCATGTACACATTATTATGGTTTGAACACTTGTTATGATTTACATCAAATTACATAAAATTCACATTATGGTATACATAAATACATCACATTACATGGTGAATATAGGGGAAATAGGAGTTCTACCTTTTGGTAGATGGGGGTTCACCATGAAATGAAGCTTCAAAGGGGAAATGCAAACACTTATGCAAAAACCCTAGAAACTTGAAAGCATGAAATCAGATTGACAGAAAGAATAACATAGAAAAGTACTTAGAGGAGTGGAGAGGCCAAAACAAAGTAAGTAAACCTTGGAAATTGCTATTTCTAATTGTACCAAGACTAATACTCTAGGTTGGATGATTTAGTCCCACTCTAGGGTTTTCAAGGTAGGATCTAGGATTCTTTGAGAGTTGATCAAGATTTTTTGAATGGTGGTTCGAAGCTATCGTGGGACTAATACGCTAGGTTGGGGGATTGAGTCTCGTTCACATAAATCTATAAAACACACACATAGAGAGAGAGAGATGTTGTTTTGTTAGTATATGGGGATCTACCTCAGTTAGACCCCATTTGAGTAATTAAACATTGAAATGAATTGAAATAACATGAAGGAATGATGAATGAACAAATTAATGTAACAACTCACCTTGAACCTTGTTAAATCCTAGGAGTGTAGATCTACAACTTGTATGAATTGGCCTCAATGGATGTATATCTTGATCATGAAACTTGATATGGCTTTGAATGATTGAATGTGGATCACAAATGCTACATTAAAATTTTAGCTCACAATCACACATCATGCATGAAGACCTTGAAATGATTCTTGAATCGTGAATCAATGCTCCAAAATACTAGATAATGAACCCTTGAATGCTCTCTTGATCATAAGCCCTGCTCTTGCAATTGAACACTTGAAACCTCTAAGTCTTGGAATAATGACTCTAGCTCTTAGGTGCTTGCTCTTAGATCTTCTTAGATGAAATAATGACTTGAAACCTTAGTTATATAGGAATTCCATCTAATTTACCATTTATTAGATCCCAAATGCTAACATTTAGAAAATTTAAATTGAAAACCCTGATTTCCTACTCAAAACCCTAAAAGTATCCCAAAATTGACTAATATGCCAAGGGTGGAATATGGGTCCCACCTAGGAGGAGTAATACACTGAAGGTGGCATACTAGTCCCAACATAAGTTTTTCAGGGTGAGAGAATGTGAAAGGGGTTAGAATATTAAGTGCATTTATTGAATTTGTCAAGATTTCAATTCAAATAAGCCTTGGGATACATATTTTAAAGGGTCTTATGGTCCTATTAATGATGATATAAAGGAATTAAATGCAAGGGTACTAAAGTATTTCCAAGAAGAGTTTGAAATTGTACTATCTCCAAGAAGGGAGTACAATTTCCAACACCACTTTTAGCCCCCACTCTAGTGAGAGGATGACCTTGCATCAAACTCACAGTAAAGTAGAAAAATATGCATTATGAGGGGTTAAATTGTACCAATGTGGGTGGTATAGTATAACAAAGATCAAGGAGGGTGATCAAGCCCCCAAGATGCAAGATTCTATGTTAAACCAACATAAACACATAGGAACACACAAAAAGTGCATGATATGTAGCAGCAAAACATGATGCACAAAAATGCAATGTCAAAGAATAAAAGAAATTAAAAACAAAAAAAAAGAAAGGGGGGGATGAATCAAGCCTCGACTATTTTTCCAACTTGATGTGGATTAAGTCTTAGCTATTTTTCCAAAACATGCTCTCACTCTAAGGCAACAAAACTTTAGGTTTCCACATGGTGAGTATCCAAAAAGGGTGGCTTAGTGAGAAATTCATGCCTCTATATTAGCTTCTTACCATACAATGAGAAAGTCATGCCCTCATTTAGGCTTCTAATAATACTAACCATACCAAAGCTATACCTTTGATAACTTCAATAGGGCACTACAAAATGAAACTTCAAGCTTCACAAGGCCTAACATTCTGTGTTAAGTACTTATGAACATTTATGCATGTAATGGGTTTACTATTTTTCAATGGATTTTTCTTAGTTTGTTTAAGGTATCTTCTTGGGGAACATCATGCCTAATGTCTCCAAGAGAGGAAAATTCAAAGAAATATAATGCTCTCAAAGGAATTAAAATCCAATGACATCACCAAGAAAAGGATATATCACAAGAATAAAGAAAATCACACAATGAAACATGAGTGTCGATGTATGCCCCCATTTTAAAGTGGTTTCTAGCATCATTTTTGTGAGAAATCTATTTAAATTATAATAAATGAGAGCCTATTCACAAAGCCATATGCAAAGTGATATGTTCCTAAATGAAACAAAATCATGAATAGGGGGTTGCCTCCAAAATGAAATGCTAAACATAGGTAAAAATTATATCACATGTGATCCAACTTAAGGTATGCCATCCACATCCCAAGCTTACTCTAATATATATGTGGAAGGTGATCAACTAGCCAAAATAGACAACAACAAGTGCCATACGAGGACAAGGCTACCTAACCCCTTACCCCCACTTAGTGCAAGACAAGGATGAGCCAAGATGATTGATGAAAATTAGTGTTAATTAGAGGAAGTAGGTTCTTCAACACAAGGAAGAGCACCACAATCCTTAAGATGTTGAATTTCATTACTCAAAGCCATACATTTATTAGTAGAATCACCATGAACTCTTGTAGTAAAATTTCTTTAGATTTTTTGGAGGGAGGGATATCAAACAATCTTGGAGGAGTCTCAAAAAGATACTTTCTTGATCAATAGTAGAAGATGTTCCTTTATTTTGTGAAAAATATATCTTTTACTTGGTACAAAGTGTCATACTTACACAAGACTCTTTAGATGGTGAGATTTTGTACTCTTCTTTGAGGAAGGCGTACAATCTAATTAACTCCAATCATTAGTGTTTTGCATGATGAAATTGATATTAAGTGAAGATTTATTTGTTTCTTTCATTTCTTTTGAAGTATAATAATCAAAACCACTAGTTCCTATCAATTCAAGATCTAGTATCGTTAAAGTTGGTTCAGAAAAATATTTTGTAACATTTTTGATATTGAGTGAAGGATTTTTTCTTTTTTTCGAGGGGCAATAACCAAGACCATTAGTTGTTTCTTGCATGTTAGGCTCTATAGGGATATAAATATCTTGTTCTCTAACACCACATCCTTTTCCACTATACCCAATTTGTTTTAAATGTTCATATCCTCTTCCATAAAGCTTTTCAAATTATTTTGGATTTGGTGGTTGCTCATAATCAACTTCATTAAATTTTTTTGTGTAATTTTTCTTTTCTTCTAAAGTTGTTGAGGTGGATGCTTTCAAATTTTGTGTTGACATTATCACTTTTTCTTTTCCCTTTTCAGACTTGTTTGTTGTGGTCTTCTATTATTCCGTGAATGTAGGTGTGATATCTAAGGAACCCCAATCATCTTTCAATAACTTTTTGAATTCCTCAATATGCTTTTCTTTCTCTTTTATGGGTTCCACTTGTGTAGTTGGTGTCAATGTTTATAAAGGATTTTCCTTGTATTTTGTGAGTTGTAAAACACTGTAAGGCTCAAGATCAACTTTGATTGTATACACTTTGTTTTTGTAGACATATTTTATTATACAATGAAGAGTTTAAGGCACCACATGCATCTCATGAATCGATGGTCTTCCTAAAAGGAGATTGTATGAATGATTATGAGGCATAACATGGAAAGGAGTTTTCAATGTAGCTTTTCCAACTGTAATAGGAAAAGTGATCACACCAAGCGATTATTTCCCTACATTGTAAAATGCTCGAATCAATAAGGAATTAGGTTCAATTCTTGATTTATCTATTCCAATTGTATCCAAAATGGTTATACTACACACATTAAGAGATGGTCCATTTTTGAAAAGCTTTCACTTTATCCATTTCATATTGAACATAGCTATTATCATGAAAGCTTCATTTTTATTTCACACTTCCAAAGGAGGTAGCTCACTTTGGTGGAAAAAAATGTCCACATTCATTCTTGTAATCATAGCTATTATGTCATTTGGTGGCACATTAGGAGGAACTTTTTGCAAATTACTTTGAAGCATGTTATGATAACTAGGTGAGGCTTGAACAAGATCCCATTATAGCTATTATGTCATTTGGTGGCACATTAGGAGGAACTTTTTGCAAATTACTTTGAAGCATGTTATGATAACTAGGTGAGGCTTGAACAAGATCCCATTAGGATATCTTAGCACTTGAGTATTCTTAAGTTGTTCAACATGATCATACTCCTTCTGATTATGTAAAGGAAAATGAGGGGCACTAGGCAAGATAGGTTGAGGTAATGGGAGGGATGTTGGAGTTATTTTTCTTGGTTGTGGATTGTTTCTAGTGTTATATGTATGAGAAATGGTGTTGTAAGTTTTTTTCTATGAAATATTTTCATTATCAAGTTTCCTCTTAGTTGGTTCTAAGGTAAGCACAGGTTTATTTTGAACATGTTGTTTTGAGGGTGGATAAAGGATAAGAACTGGCATAGGAGATTGCTTGAAGGGATATCTAATGTGCATAACTTCAAATAATTCATCCTTATTGTGATGATATTTTAACAAAGGAGATTCTAAGTTTACCTCATAATTTTCATCTTGACTAAAGCCACATTACTATTGTTTGAAAGGTATGCATCAATTCTATCATTATTTTGCACCATGTTATCTTCCCTAGTAGGAGATTTTTTAGAAGAGCTACAAACTAGATGTTCATGGCATTCAAAGGTTGGTTATTCTAAAATGACTTCATCACAAGTAAGGTAGTTTTAAATGGTTGTATTTTCTTGCTTATCAATTATGGCATTCTCTTGTTCAATAATGTTCTCCCTACGAGTAATGGAAAAAATAGGATTCTCATAATTCTCATTGGTTTGATCTCCTAACGTAAAAATATCTTCATAAAAAATAGGAGAGATATTAGGAGAAGGCCAAATTTGATTGTTATGATTGTCCATAATTTCATCTTTTTTCACTAAAGAATTCTCACAACTAGGGGAGGTGCTAGGAGATGAATGGAGACTAGGAAAAATAGTGTCAATGATCTGATCTTCTTGTATCATAATACCTTCCCAAAGGAGACGAGGAGAGGGATAGACACCAATTTCATGATTATCAATGATTGCATCTTCTTTCACCAACATATCTTCATCATTAATAGGAGAGGTATCAGGAGAAGAATAACTATGATTATCATGATTTTCTAAGCTTACATCCTCTTTCACCAAAACATTCTCACAAATAGGAGAGGTATTAGGGGATCAGGGGATGATGGTACATATTGTAGCATGTGTTAGGAATTGCATGTATAAGATATCAATTAAATGTAGATAAATATTAAAAAGAGGAATGAAAAATACACAAAATTAATAACAACGAGAGACAATTTTAATGTGGTTTAGCCAAACTCAAGCTACATCAACCAACAAAGAGTCCAAAATTATTATCCAACAAATCTATCCAATTACAGCTAGCAATCCTTGCAACTCAATATCGTTGCAAATGCTACAATACAATATCAACGGAAACCCTAACCCTTAGCCATTTTATCAAGACTTATGTGGGTTACAAAATAAGGTTTTTTTATGTTGGCCAATGAAAAAAAATCTTGACACCTTAACCCTCATTAAATAATTTGGGAGAAAACCACATTGATAAAAGGGAAAATTTAACCTCCAAGTCTGATTAGGCTCCATATAACAATAGCATGGAATATGTCAACAAGAACAATTTATTTCACTAAGATATTCTCAAGAATAACATGCTCGCTAATGCATTTTTTCTTTGCAAATTTGGAAAAGAAAGATACTAACATTTGTGAAAGTAATCTATCCAACTTATGAAATGCTTGGAAATGCAAAAAAATATCTAATAGATTGGATGATTTTCACTACTAAAATAAGTTTTGCAATGAACACAAGATAAATGATATGTTTTAATTATAATTTTTTTTGTTTATAAATGCACTTGAAATGAAACCAATTATGTAAGGATTGCTAATGACAATAATTTTGCAAATTGAATAAATAACCTTAATGTGGTCACCAAAAGCACAAATGACAAGATTTTAATGTTGCAAAATGAAAATTTAGACCTAATTAGGGACTAATACACCTCAATGAGCATATGAGTCCCACTTAAGGTTTTTGGAAGGTTTAGATAGTAAAAAACAAAGAGTACAAAATACCTAGAAAGATAGAAAAATGGCCTATATATGGACTAAATCACCCAAGTGGGTAAACGAGTCCCAAATTAGGGTTTTCAAGTTTGAATCAACAAATTCTAAGTTGATTTCATCTTCCTAGATTGTTTGTTCAATTGATTGTTTAAAATTATGGATTTTTGTGCAATTGGATTTATATGAAAATGTGAAATAGTGAACAAAATGATCTAATATGAGATGCAATTTGAATCTAAATCTAATCATAAATGAATGAATAATGACTCTATTTGTAATTATAATGTATTATACCCATCAATTTTATTTTATTTTTCAATGAAGTTAAATGATGCAAGCATGCAAAAATGCAACCTATTTTCAATTTATGCAAACATTAGGAGCCCTAAATGCAATTCAACTAATACAAATATAATGCAAAGATAATGTAACCTAGATCTCTAGGGCTAGAATGCACTCTAGATGAGAAGTTCAAGGGTCCAAAGGCTAGGTTGACCAAAATGAAAATAGGGGAGATTGGAGTTCCACCTCCTGGGAGATGGAACTTGGACCTATTTCACACTTTAGATCAATAGGAAACATAGATCCATCAACCAAGTGACTCAATTGAGGGATGGCTGGTGGTTTCCTATTGTGATTGGACAAGGGTTCACCATTAAATGAAGCTTCAAAGGAGAAATGAAAACACATATGCAGAAACCCTAGAAAATTTAAAGCATGAAATCAGATTTACAAAAATATTGAAATTAAAAAGTACCTAGAGGAGTGGAGTGGCCAAAACAAGGTCAATAAATCCTAGAGGTTTCTATTTCAGATTGTACTAGGACTAATATGCCAGGTTGGGCGATTTAGTACTAGTATATAGTTTCTAGGGTAGCATCTACGATTCTTTGACAGCTATTTAGGATTTACTAAAAGGTGATTAGAAGCTATCATGGCACTAATAAGCTAGGTTGGGAAAATGATTCCTTTTCACATAAATTTCTAAAACACACATCAAGAGCAAGAGAAAAATGTTGTTTTGCTAGTAGATGGGGTTTGCCTCAATCAGACCCTGTTTGAGTAGTTAAAATTGGAAATGAATTGAAATAACATGAAGGAATGATGAGTGAACAAATGAATGTAACAACTCACCAAACCTTGTTAAATCCTAGGAGTGTAGATCTACAACTTGTATGGATTGGTCTCAATGGATGTAGATTTTGATCATGAAACTTGATATGACTTTGAATGTTTGAACGTGGATCACAAATGCTACATTAACATGCTAGCTCACAATCACACATCATGCATGAAGACCTTGACATGATGCTTGAATCTTGAACTGATGCTCCAATATGCTTGATAATCAACCCTTGAATGTTCTTTTGATTATAATAAATTCTCTTGAAATTGAACACTTGAAAACTCTAAGTCTTAGAATAATGATTCTAGCTCTTAGGTGAAATAATAACTTGAAACATTAGTTATATAGGAATTTGGATCTAATTTACCATTTATTAGATCTCAAATGCTGACATTCACAAAATTAGAAATGAAATCCATGATTTCCTGCTCAAAACCCTAAAAAATTGCCCCAAACTGGACTAAGATGCCAAGGGTTGCATATGGGTCCAACCTAGAGGGAATGATATTCCCAAGGTGGCATATTAGTCCCACTCTAAGTTTTTGGGGTGAGAGAATGTTAGTGGGTTAGAATGTTAAATTTATTTATGGAATTTTTCAAGATTTCAGTTGAAATAAGCCTTTTGATATATAATAAAGGGTCTTAGGGGCATATTAATGATTATTTAAAGGACATAAATCCAAGGGTACTAAAATAGGTCAAAGTAGAGTTTGAAATAGTACCATCTCCAAGAAGGGAGTACAATGTGTGACACTACACATTTTTTTTCATGACATATTATATACAAACTAAATATATTATGGTTTATGAGTATGTGCAGGATCATCATGGAAAAAACAAGCCCTTAAGTGGTGAAAAATTCAAAAAAATCAGAGTGAGGCAACTTGATGTAAAAATTTGAATAAGTTATCTATATTATTTCAAAAATATGGAAGAATAGAATCCATAAAAAATTGAATGTAGTTTATAAAATAATAGGTTTATCTAAAAAAACAAAAAAAACTATTCAGTGAAAATTTGAAATTTCAATGTCGTAGTAATTAAATTTTAGGGAAAAAATAAGTAGGTGTATGTTTGACTATTGTAGAACCACAATAAAATGATAATATTTTTTTATAAGATTTTAGATATAAGTAGAGGACTCATGTCCTGATGTGATGCATTATTTTTTGTAATTTTTTTCCAAGTAAATAATTAATTATGAATTTTTTATTACAACTTTTAAAAAATATAAAAAATCATATGCCTGACCACCTTACTTTGGTCAAAACTTCATGAAATTCATTCTTTTAATCTTAGATCATGTGAAGTGTAGAATGTGACACATGTTTCAAGTTCAAAAAATGTGATAATGTTTGAAAGCATATATATTTTTTCAATCAACCTATCAATTAGGAATTTAGTCATAATTCAAATAGAAAATGAATAATAATTATTCATTAAATTTAAAGTAAAGCATAATTTATATTGGTGAAAATTTGAGAATCTCCTTTGAAAGCCCTTTTCATTTCATCAATTTTGGACTAAAAAAATTCATCAACCACATATACCCATCATATCGCCACTTTTTGGCCAATCATGATCTGACACATTCCCTTACATGTGACATTATGATTTTATTTATTTACCTTTTGTACCTTAATTTTTTCTCCTCAAATATGTTCAATAAAATTTAGAGTTACACATATTAATTTTTAAGTCAATCTTGATTAATCTTCAAATCATCCTTTGAGGTTTAGATTATATATATTGTAAGCATTGAACCTTTTACAACCTAGTTTGTTATGCCCTTATTTCCATAGCGTATATGGTTATGAATAGTCGACATGTGGCTATCTTAACTCTTAATTAAGTCATATTATCATTAGTATATTGTTATTTAGTTGTTTAGGTCAACCTAAGACTTATATAGGGCTATCTAGGTTGGTCTGCATGATATCCTAGGCATAAATAAGTATACATAGGAGGTTGTGAGTCCTATTTCATCATCATATTGAGTATTGTGTTCTTATTGAAGACTATTGGAGGTATCCCCTCGAAGTGGATTAGGAGGTTTCCCCCTCAAAGTGGAATATTATTATCAAGTATTTTCAACAAATTTCATATTATATTCTTCTTGTTCAAGTTATTTCATTACAAGTGGTATCAGAGCATGATCTTGGCACCATAGAGGCATGATTTCTTCTCAAGATTGGAGGCAATTTTGGGAAGGACATATTTTACATATTTTGGTGATTTTTTTTTTTTAATTTGTAAATGGTTTTTGAAGAACATATTAAAGAAGCTACAAAACATATTTTAGAGGAATTGGAGAAGAATTGAGTGAATTATTGTAAAATTAGGGTTTCTACACAATTTATTTGGAATCTGAATATCTCTCACATATTGTTAAATTGGAGTGTGATTTTTATTGGGTTTTTGAAGACATACTGGAGGAGATTACAATAAAAAAATTTGGTGAAATTGGAGAAGAAATAAGAAAGTTACTAAAAAATTAAGGTTTCCACAAATATCACTCTCTAGGCTGCAAATTTGCTTATTTCTTTGATAATTTTCTAGGTATGTGGTATCTTGGCCCTAGTAAGTTATATAATTTTTTTGAGGGAATTTCAGTTTCATTTGTGTGATTTATTACAAAATTGTTGGTTTACATCAAGATGGGTCCTACAACAAGGGGCAAAAAGATTGTTGTCAATCCAGGGAAGACTCCTAATAAGGATGGTGTAAAAATAGAGGATATTATTCCTAATGAGGAAATCAATAAGTTCAAGGAAGACATTTCCTCAATGAAGATGGATAGGAATGACCCAATAGGAGATATATTGGATATACGAAGCATGTTAAGCATCTATATGAATGAACCAAGAAAGTAGTTCTTAAGCAACCAAGGTGAAACTTCCCGGTTAGCTAACATTGACATAAGTTTTAATACTCCTATGGGATCTAGGAACTTTTTCTTCAAAGGTGGATATGTGCAAGTTCAATGGCAAGGATCCTCTAACATGGATAAACCAAATGGAGATTTTTTTTGAAGTTCATCAAATCCCAAATGGACAAATGGTCACAATGGCTTCCTTATATCTAGAACTAGATGAATTCATTTGGTATCGTTGGATTTGTACTCAATGAAGGAAAAAGGATCTCACCATCTCATTGTCAATTTTTATAGAGGAACTACAAGCACAATATAGCAATAGCATGATAGACAACTTCTTTAGCTAGCTTGCTAAACTTCAACAAACAAGATCAGGTAAGGATTATATTTAGCACTTCCAAAATCTATAATCAAGAGTGGATAAAATTACATAGGATAACTTGAATTATTTATTCTTGTGGGGTCTCAAGGATCACATTCAACATGAGGTATGCATGTTTAGTCCTAGCTCTATAAATGAGTCTTTTATCTTAACACGTAGGGTAGATAAGTATTTGATTCCTAAGAAACAAGGGGATAATGTGACAAGAGGGAAAGGATATTCAACACATTATCTTCCCCAACCTACTAGGTTGACTCCACAACAAATTGAGGAGGAAATAGCAAAAGGGTTGTGTTTCAATTGTGATAGAAAATACAGTCAAAGCACAAGTGTAGTGAAAAGAAACTATTCTATATTGAAGGTCCAAGTGAGGAAGAAGAAGAAGAAGAAGAAGAAAAAGGAAAAGAAAAAGACAACAAAGAAAAATAAGTTCCTAATCAAGCTATTCAACTAGTGCAAGGGTACCATGTACTATTCCTCACCTCTTCCTCTATGGCACATCAAAAGGTTCACGTAAAGGTAGAACACATTCATCACCATCAAGAGCTTGATGGAGAGTGAAGACACATCTTGGAGCTAAAGTTAATTTTCCAGACACACATGAAGAAGTTAGGGACATCAACAGTTCCAAATTACCTCATTATAAGGAAATATTTTCTAGTTGAAGTTACCACATAGGATGATGAAGATTATATGAAGAAATTACCACAATTGTTCAATGTTGAGGACAACACTTAGGTAAAGGTGGGGGCATGTTATTCCCTTACTTCCATAGTGTATATGGTTATGAATAGTCAGTATGTGGCTATCTTAACTCTTAATTAAATCATATTATCACTAGGATATTATTATTTAGTTGTTTAGGTCAGCCTAGGTGGTATCCTATGCATAAATATGTATATATAAGAGGTTGTGAGTCTTATTTCATAATCATATTGAGTATTGTGTTATTATTGATGACTATTGGAGGTATCCCCTTCAAAGTGGATTAGGAGGTTTCCCCCTTGAAGAGGCATATTATTATCAAGTATTTGCAACATATTTCATATTATATTCTTCTTTTGCAAGTTATGTCATTACATAGTTTATGTTATGATCTATGGTAAATTTGAAAATGCATAAGGGTGATGAAAAATTTCTATGGATAGGTCCTAGTTTACCCCCTTCTTAGATTGAATTTATGACTTTCGCTAAATTTTGGATGAATTTCATATGTTAAGCATGAAAATGGAATATATATATTTTGAGACAATATAGATCTTCATTTTACATGATATAAATAAAAATGTTCCAAGAATAGTTGATATTTATAAATTTAAAAAGATAGATGCAATTAATTACACAAATGAATGTCTTTAATTAGGTCAAGAAATAGAAATAATTTGAATGAAAATATGTAAGTTCGGTCAATTCCTAAGATTTGATGTTATAAATGGAGTTGAACAAATGAAATCAAAGATTCTTGAACTTAATAATTCCATTGAACAAATACAACTAGAAATTGATAAAGAATTTAGGAAGAATGAATTTAAAGTCACTAGGTTTTGTATTGCATATAAATTTACATGCTTGAGAAAAGAAAGTTATAGATTCAATGCTATAAGTGGAGTCAAGAAAAAATAAACTCAAATATTCTTGAACTTAAGAATTCCATGGAACAAATACAATTGGAAATAGATAATAATGAATTTAGGAAAAGTAAATTTAAAGTGACTAGGTTTCAAGTATTGTATATGAATTTACATGCAAGCAAAAAGGCGAGAGATGATTCTATAAGTGGATTTGAACAAATAAAATCAAATATTCTTGAACTTAAGAATTCAATGGAAAAAATATAATTGGAAATAGATGATATGGAATTTAGGCAAAAAAAAATTTAAGTCACTAAGTTTCAAGTATTGCATATGAATTTACATGCAAGTAAAAAATGTTAGAGATGATGCTATAAGTGGAGTTGAACAAATAAAATCAAAGATTATTTAACTTAAGGGTATGTGCAAGATCATGATGGGCCAAAAAGTGGCAATATGATGGGTATGTGGCTAATGAATTTTTTTTAACCCAAAATTGATGAAACAAAAAGGGTTTTTAAAGGATATTTTCAGCTTTCCACCAATATAAATTATGCTTTAATTTTAATTTAATAAGTAATTATTATTTATTTTGTATTCAAATTACGACTAAAGTACTAATTGATAGGTTTGAAAAAAATCTATAGCTTTCAAACAGTATCACATTATATGCTTTGCATACTATAGGATTAAAAAAAGAAAAATTGAATTTCATGAAGTTTTGACCAAGGTAAGGTTGTCAGATAGACGTGTACCTGCTTATTTTTTCCTTGAAATTTAAGTACTACTACATTGAAGTTTCAAAGTTTCACCAAATAGATTTATTTTTTTCTTAAACAAACCTTGTAGTTTAGAAACTACATTCAATTTGCTACATATTCCACTCTTACATATTTTTGAAATAATATAGATAGCTTATTCAAATTTTTATGTCAAGTTTCCTAACTCTGATTTTTCAAAATTTTTTGCCACTTAAGGGCCTATTTTTTCCATGATAATTCTGCACATACCCTTAAGAATTACATGGAATAAACAAAATTGGAAATAGATGATAAGAAATTTAAGAAAAATGAATTTAAAGATACTAGGTTTTAAGTATTGGATATGAATTTACATGCAACCATTGAAAAAAGTGAGAGATGATGCTATAAGTGGAATTGAACAAATGAAATCAAATATTCTTGAACTTAAGAATTCCATTGAACAAATGCAATTGGAAATACATGGTAAGAAATTTAGGAAAAATGAATTTTTAAAGTCACTAGGTTTTGTATTGCATGTGATGCTATATGTGGAGTTGAATAAATGAAATCAAAGATTCTTGAACTTAATAATTCCATGGAACAAATACAATTGGAAATAGATGATAAGGAATTTAGGACAATGAATTTTTAAAGTCACTAGGTTTTGTATTGCATATGATGCTATAAGTGGAGCTGAAAAAATGAAGTCAAATATTCTTGAACTTAATAATTCTATCAAACAAATGCAATTGGAAATAGATGGGTATGTGCAGGATCATGATGGGCCAAAAAGTGGCAATATGATGGGTATGTGGCTGACAACTTTTTTTAACCCAAAATTGATAAAACCAAAAGGGTTTTGAAAGGATATTCTTAGCTTTCCATGAATATAAAGTATTCTTTACTTTGAATTTAATAAGTAACTATTATTCATTTTCTATTTGAATTATGACTAAAGTCCTATTTGATAGGTTGATTGAAAAACATCTATAGCCTTCAAACGGTATCAAATTTTTTGAATCCAAAACATTCATTAAATTCTATGCTTTGCATACTATAGGATTAAAAAAAGAAAATTTGAATTTAATGATGTTTTGACCAAGTTAAGGTGGTCAGACATACATTTTTTTTTATATTTTTAAAAAGTTATAAGAAAAAATCATAATTAATTATTTACTTGGAAAAAAATTACAAAAAAAATGCATCACATCGAGACATGGGTCCTCTACTTATATCTAAAATATTATTATTTTATTGTGGTTAGGGTGGTCAGACAAACACCTACTTATTTTTTCCCTGAAATTTAAGTACTACTACATTGATATTTCAAATTTTCACCAAATAGATTTTAAAAAAAATTAAAAAATATAGTAGTTTAGAAACTACATTCAATTTTTTAAAGATTCTATTGTTACATATTTTTGAAATAATATAGATAAATTATTCAAATTTTTACATCAAGTTGCCTAACTCTAATTTTTTTGAATTTTTTTACCACCTAAGGGCCTGTCTTTTCCATGATGATCTTGCACATACCCAGATGAAAAGGAATTTAGGAACAATGAAATTTTGAAGTCACTCAGTTTTGTATTGCATATGATGCACTATAAGTGGAGTTGAACAAATTCAATCAAAGATTCTTGAATTTAATAATTCCATGGAACATCTATGCGATTGGAAATAGATGATAAGGAATTCATAAAAAATGAATTTTTAAAGTCACTAGATTTTTTATTGTGTATGATGTACTATAAGTCAAGTTGAACAAATGAAATCAAAGATTCATGAACTTAATAATTCCATGGAAAATTGATGCAAACACAAATAGATGATAAGGAATTTAGGGAAACTAAATTTTTAAGTCATTAGGTTTTGTATTGCATATGATGCTATAAGTTGAGTTCAACAAATGAAATTAAAGATTCTTTAAAACTTAAGAATTCCATGGAACAAATACAATTGGAAATCTAGATGATAATGAATTTAGGAAAGTGAAATTTTAAATTCACTAGGTTTTGTATTGCATATGATGCTATAAATGGAGTTGAACAATTGAAATCAATGATTCGTGAACTTAAGAATTCCATGGAAAATTTATGCAACTGGAATAGATGATAAGAAATTTAGGAAAATTGAATTTTTAAAGACACCAAGATTTGTATTGAATATGATTCTATAAGTGGATTTCAAAAAATTAATCAAATATTCTTTCAAACTTAAGAATTCCATGGAACAAATACAATTGGAAATCTAGATAATAAGGAATTTAGGAAAAATATTTTTTAAAGCCACTAGGTTTTGTATTGCGTATGACACTATAAGTGGAGTTTAACAAATGAAATCATAGATTCTTGAACTTAAGAATTCAATGGAACAAAAGCAATTGGAAATAGATGATATGGATTTTAGGCAAAATGAACTTTTAAAGGACCACTACCTATTTTTTATTGCATATGATGTTATAAGTGGAGTTGAAAAAATGAAATTGAAGATTCTTGAACTTAAGAATTGCATCCAAATAAATACAATTAGAAATATATGATAAGGAATTTTAAAGTGAAGAGGTTTTGTATTGCATATAATACATGAATTTACATGTGCAAGGAAAAAAAATGATCTAGATGATGCTATAAGTGGAGTTGATCAAATCAAATTAAAATTTATTAAACTTAATAATTTCACATGGAACATTTATACAATTGGAAATAGATTACCAAGCCTTTAAAAAGACCATTCTAAATCATGTCACTTGTCCAATCAATATAGATATCTAGATCTATAAAAATTTTGAATATATATCCTTGGAGTCATGTATCTTAAAAATATGTCATGTACACAAATTTAAATAACTTAAAGCTCTTGGTACATATAATCTAGATCCTCTTTGTCTTTAATTATCTCTAAAATATTTTCATGATCTTCAATAGGTAACCTCCATTTTTTTTTGGCATGCCCTCTTTTAGGTGAAGTTTCAAAATTTATTTTTGTTGCTATAACTAAGTGACTATAATGTAGAACCTTTTGTCCTAGCATATAATCAATAAGTATAATATCAATTTTTATCTATCTTTATTTGTTGATAATATGTTCACTCCATAATGATTGATCCAATGGGATATTCTTGGTCATTAATAATTTCCGTGGGTTGTTCTTGAGTAGATGTTCCTTCATTCACTTTTCTCTTCTTCTCTCTTTATCGATCATACTTCCTCTTTCTATTCATTTGATTCCCCATCACAAATTACTAAAATTTAAATTCACTTGTATACAAATGTACATGCATTCCTTCAATGGATGTAGTTAATATTGCGTAAATAGAAAACTAAATATTGTTCATTTTTTAAAATAAGAGTCATAAAAAATAAGATCATAAATTGAAGATGGGTAGAAAAAAATTAGTCTGCAATTTCTTGGGCCTTCCCTTCCGCTTCAACAAGAATTTTTTGAAAAAATCCAGATATTCTATGCATCCAAGTGCTTCCAATGGGACTTTTTTTCCAGCAAAGGTGCTCCTTCTCTTAATATTGCATTCCTCATAGCTCACTTTCTAGAGGAAAACATAATTTTTTTGATATTTGTGGCTTGGATTTGACATCTTCGGGGAGGTCATAAACTTCTTCTCATCATCGGTGATGGTCTGAAGTTGTTTCTTGTAAGAGATCCCCATCCACTTTTCCTAACTCCATTCTGCTTAAAGTTGGAACTCCCTTCAATCCAAACCTTTCTATTTTGAATCTAGCTTCCTTTCCTAATTCTATCCCCATTCTACATCCACAAACCTACAAACCTAGGCTTTTGGATTTCTTTCTAGTGTCTTCCCCTAATTCTATCCCTATTAAGAATCTGAGATGCACTTTCTCTCAAAATGGGGTTTTTTCAGATAAGATGGTTCCAGGCTTGGTTCAATTATGTTCAAAGATCATATTACTCCTCAACTTAAGAATATGAAGGCTAATGCTCATGATATATGGTATGGGTGCCCAAAATGTGAAGAGGATCATCCAAAGTTAATGTGGGTCAAGGTTATGTTACCCTCAATGATTATTTATTGTAGCCTCAAGTTCACAATGTTCAGGAGCTTGATCTTGTTTGTAAGAACTTTGGAAATTACCCCTTGATGTTAAGTTCTTGCAAAATTGGGTTTTCCAAACTTGGGTGAGAGCAAAACAAGTTTTCTACCTTGACAAAGTGAGGGGGGGTTTGTTTTCATCTTTGCTTCCAAAGATTATACAAATATTGTATTTAGGAAGAAATATTGGATGTGTGAGGGATATGGACTGTTCACTTCTCTATGGACTCTGAACTTTTATCCCTTACAAAATATGGTTAAGTTTATTCCATTTTGGATTGAGCTTCAAGGTTTTCCTCTTGAATATAGGGAAACTCATCCTATTGAATTTTTTGTGTAATAAATTGGATATTTTTCTTCATCAAGACTTGAATTTTCTTACAAATCCCTCACTACCAATTAGAGTTTGTATTCTTCTTAATGTTGCTAAGACTCTCCCCTCTATTTTGAATATCAAGTCAAGGTATGGAATTTGGAAATAGTCTTGTACCTTTGAGGATATGCTTGTAATCTTTTTTAAATGTTACTTTCCTATTCATCCCACTTTTGTATGTGTAATAGGTTTAGATGAAAGAGTTTATTCTTCATCTTAGCCTTCCTCCCTGAAAAGTAAATCCCATTCTCATTCTTCTATTCCTATTAAGGATTTTGATCAAGTTGTTGTTTTTCCTCACCCTGGAAATGGGTTGGATATCATTGAGGATAATGTTTTTATTTTTAGGAAGGTGAGACCTGTAGTTGTGTTTCAAGAATCTTTGAAAAACAGTAATCATTCAAGGACTCCAATTGCTTCGATTTATGTTAATTGGTTAGTTGTGTTTCTTTTCTTGCACAAATCAATTCACATGGGTTTCTTTCCTTAAAGGACACTTCTAGCACATGTGGCCATATAATTTCCTCTTTAAAGGAGCTTGAGGTTATAGTTATTCCCTCATCCCATCACAAGTTTAGGCCTTCAAATCTTTCATTGGACCCAGGTTGGGAAATTTTTTTTGTATCTCCATTTTTCTTGTTCCAAAACACTCTCAACTTATTTGTGTCTGAATTCAATTTTGCTACTATTCATCAACTTAATCAATGTGCTTCTATGTTGACAATGGGTACCTCAACTCCATTGGCTAAAAAAAAAGGAGTTGATCAGGTTGATTTCATGAATTTTCAATCCATGTTAGAAGAAGGAAATTTAGAATGTATAGAAGATCAGATAACTTCAATGGTTAGATTAAAGTTAATTAGTGAAATTGCAAAGGCAGTTGAGAAATAATTTGAGTGTATTGAAATTTTGGATTTGTTGTCTTCAAATTCTAAGTTAAAGGATTCCATGGTTGGCGACAAAACAATAGTTTCATAGTTTTCTAATGTTGTTAATGCAAGCTTGCAAGAGGAATATGGTGATGAGGATTTTTATTTTCCAACTACGTTATCCATTTCTCAATCACTTTTTTTTCTCCTTCAACTCAAAAATCACTTGGTGAAAGAGGTCATAAGTCAAATGTTGTTAAGTTGCAAGAGGAGATAGCAACAAGTAAACAATCCACCTTGGATGGTAATATTAAAAAAAATAAAAAATGAGAGTCTATTGCTCTTCGATCACAACATGAAAATATTATCCTAAAATGTTAGGGGCTTAAATGCTCCTAGCAAGAGAGCCCAAACCAAAGAAAAAATTGATTCTTGTGGGGCTGATATCATTCTTTTATAGAAAACTAAGTTTTCTTAGGAAAACTTCTCTTCAATTATTAGTAGATGGTTAAGGTGGAAATATTCTCAATCAAAGGCACAAGGATATTTTGGAGGTTTGATAGCATTATGGGATCCAAAATCTATTATTTTGGATCCCATTTCAAGTGAAACTAAGTGGCAGCTAGTAAAGGTAATGCATTTTAATTTGAAATTCATGCTTATCAATGTTTATGCTCCCAATTCTACTTTTGGTAAGAAGTTGGTTTGGGATGCATTATCACAAGAACTTGATACAACTAGTGATGTTAAGGTCATTCTGGTTGGTGAATTGAATGCAATATTATATTTGGATGAAAAGAAAAGAGGTATCATTCCAACAAAAAAATAAATTGACTTTAGTATCTTTGTTCAAGATAATGATCTTATTGACATTCTTCTTGGAAATGGAAAGTTTACATGGACAAATAAAAGAAAAAAAATCTTTCAAATATCTAAGAATTTTGATAGGTTCCTCATCATGCCTCCTTGGTTATCAGAAAGTTATGGTGTGTAATATGTAATTTTACAGTGGATTGGCTATGATCATTTTCCAATTTCTTTGGAAATTCAAAGTAACAAGCTCGCACCTTGTGGTAAATCCTCTTTCAAGTTTGAAATGATGTGGTTCTATCATCCTTAGTTTTTAAGCCTCCTAAAATATTGGTTGTTCTTGTCCCCTATGGTGGAAGGTACTTTAATGTAAAGACATAATTAAGCATTGGAGCTATCTTGTTTTTAAAAATATTTTCCAATCTAAAGCTAAAGTTTACAAGAAACTTGGGGAGGTTAATGTACAAGTTAAAGCTAATGGATTGATTCTAATTTTATTTGACCAACAATCACAACTAAATATGGAATGGGAATAATTGGCTGTCAGTGAGGAAATTTATTGGAGACAGAAGTATTGAGAGCTTTGGCTAAAAGAGGGAGAGAAGAACACTAAGTTCTTTCACATGTCAGCTCAAATAAAAAAAGCTAGAAGTTCCAATTTTTTAGTTCAAGATAGTGTCATAGGTAATGTTCTAATGAAAGAGGTTGATATTCAAATAGAGGGTGTCAAATTCTTCACAAATCTGCTTTCTACTAAGACTCATATACCTTTACAGGTGGGTAGGGAGAGAGGAATTGTTGGAAGCAATACCAACTATTGTATCAAATTTGGGTAATGATATGTTAAACCATTCACACTTGAGGAAATTAAGGTTGTAGTGTTTTCTATGCCTTCAGATAAAGCCCTAGGTCCAGATGGTTTTATAACATGATTCTTCCAAAGATGTTGGGACCTCATTGGTCAGGGTGTTCTATAATATTTGGAAGAGTTTCAAAGTTCAGGAAAGATATTAAAGCAATTTAATGTTACTCATATTGCTTTCATTCCTAAGGTATCCTTTGAAAAAAAAAATTCAAAATGCAAGCGAATTTCATTATGTAATGTGATCTACAAGATTTCCAAAAAAGTAGTTTATCAGTGTCTAGTGCCTATTATTCCTAACTTAATTTATGAGGAAAAAGGAGGGTTTGTTTTGAGGAGAGAAATGGTGGTAGGAGCTTTAGTAGCTCATGAAGTATTACATTCTATCATAATGAATGCCATACCATTATTGATACTTAAATTGGACATGATGAAGGTGTATGACATGGTGGATTGGTCCTTCCTTTTGCAAGTTTCATTGAATTTTGACTTTCATCCAAAATTGTGTAAGTGGATAATGTCTTATTTGAAGGGAGCTAAGATCTTAGTTCTTGTTAATGGCTCACCAACATGGTTTTTTAGTTCAACTCAGGGTGGAAGGAAAGAACATTAGTCATCACCTTTTCTTTTTATTATTTTGGTTGAGGCTTTGAGTAGGTGTTTTCACAAGGCTCATATGAGCAATGTAATTAGAAAGGAATCTTAATTCCTCCTACCGATGTCACAACCACACATTCGTTTTTTGCAGATGATATCTTATTATTTGGGAGGGCTTCAATTTTGTAAGCCAAAGAAATCAAGTATGTTCTTGACAAATATACTTCTTCTAGTTAAAATATCAATCCATCCAAATCAAAGATATATGTTTTTAATGCATCATTAGTTTTAAAGGAGTGCATTGTTAGTATTTTGGGTTTCCAAGAAGAAAATTTTCCATGTAAGTATTTAGGAATTCCATTTGTTACTTGTGAAAATAAGGTCTCCTACTCAGACAAGATCATAAAAAGATTGCAAGTAAGAATTGTAGGATGGAGGGGAAGATGGTTATCAATTTTAGGCAGGATTCTAATGATTAAATCAATTCTATCTATAATTCCAAATTACTACATGGTAGTTTAAAAATCTCCTAGAACTATTATTGTGCAAATTGAAAAGTTGATCAGGAATTTTCTGTGGAAAGTTAACATGGATGATCAAAAGAAAATCCTTCTAGTTTCTCTAGATAATTTATCTAGAGATAATTTGAAAGGAGGAGCTAAAATACACAACTTAATTGGAAGAAATATTTCATTAGGTGCAAAGCTAGTTTGGAATTTGTATTCCATACCTTACTTTAAATGATGCAAAATCATGCAGAAAAAATATTTAGATTCTACTACACCTGATCGCATATTTTCAATTCTTAATCCCCCACAAAGTTTTGTTATGTGGAACTTATTGTTTACTTGCAGAAAATTTATAATTCCATTTATAACGTGGGAGATTAATAATTCCCTGGAGAAGGAATATTTCTAGCTAAACTCATTGCAAGGTCTTCCTCCTTTGAATACATTGTAGGAATTTCATCAAATACAACAACATATAACTCCAATATAGGGTTTGAAAGTAAGAGATTACTTTCATGAAACAAATATTCTCACAAGAAGAGTGAATTGGAAAAAAAATTTAGATCCTTTAATTTTTGATGCTCAACAAACAAGTCTAAATCACTTGTTAAGTGGCAGATTTTTCTTTGTCCATAATGCTACTGACAAGATTGTCTAGGATCCTTCTAAATCAGGTCACTATACAGTAAGGTTGGGATACATGACATTATTTAATAGAGAGGTTAATTCGCCACCACAAAGAGCTCATACTTTTTGTTGGAATTTTGTAGTCTTACAAAAAGCAGGTTGTTTCACTTGGATGGCCCTAACAAACACAATCTTAATAAGTTCAAGGTTGCATAGTTTAGGAATATCAAATCCTTTTGATTGTGTGATATGTGTGGTAGCTTTAGAAGATATAAACCATGTTTTTTTGCAATTCCCTTTTGCAAATTCTTGTTGGAACTTCATTCAAGTAAAGTTAAGTTGGTATGCTCCTCTTCCAACTACACATTGGGATCTAATATCAATTTGGACTTTTCGGTATTAATCGTCTATGTTCGCAAGTATTTGGAGAATTATTCCTTCTGCAGTCTTATGGTGTATTTGGTAGGAGCAAAATAAAAGGATATTCCATAAGAAAATTTCAAATATTGACCAAGTGCTTCACAAATTGGAGAAATCAATATGTGAAATAACAAACTCCTTTGTACATAATGCTAAACATGGTTCAATTTTCATCGATTGGGACTCAAAGCAAATAAAAATATAGAAATGTTTGGTTATCCCTTTTAGAGGCAATCTACAAGTTCCTGTCATCAATAAAGTTGATAGAAAGAGGGTAATACGGAAACCACCATCAACTAGTTTTTTCAAGTTAAACCTTGATGGGGCCTCTAAAGGTAAGCTTGGGATATCAGGTGTAGGATTTGTCTTGAGAAATTCAAAAGGTTTATTAATTAGTGAAAAATCAGTAAAGCTACCCTTAGGAATAAATAATATTGTAGAAGTGCAAGCTCTTTTGTTAGGATTACAAATGGCTATAAATCTAAATTGTTTAAAGATTTTTGTTGAAGGTGATTGTTTAGTAATTATCAATGCATGTAGAGAGAAAAAGTGTTATAGTTGGAAAATCAATTATTTTCTTGTTCAAGTTTGGAGGTTACTTGATGTCTTGGAAAACTTTTAGATCACACACACTTATAAAGAAGGGAACCATTTTGTAGATCAATTTGAAAATTTGGTGGTGTGAACAAGATTAGGAGGAAATTATTTATGAGGCAGGGCTAAACAACATTTCACAAGAACTTCAATCCATTATAAACAGGGAAATGCATATATCTAAGGTGTAATTTATCAATACCTTAGAAAGGAAGGTTTCATTTTAGTATGTTGGTTGATCTTGGCTAAGTCAATATTGTTTTTTCAAATGGCAAAAAAGAAAAGGTTATTGTCATCCTTGGTTGAGACAAATGGAAATTTTATAATGTTCAAAGAATAAAATATAATGTTTGTTATTTTTGCATGATTTTTCTATTACCATAAGCATTGCATACATCAATGTACATTTCAAATTTTGATCTCAAATAACAAATTGCTTTGTGCTTGCTCACATGGAATTTTAGGAGGGGATCTAAATTTTTTTGTACTCACATCCACTTGCTAGGTCACCAAGTAGTGACATCCATTGGTTGTGTCATCAAAGACTATTTCACCAATTTAGTGGTACATGCAAGTGGCAATTTCTGGTGCGAGAAGTGTGTGTTGCAAACACACATGGTACCTCCCACCAATGAAAATATTTTAAAACTTGAATTTGGCAACAAGGCTTTTCAAATGTATTAAATCTTTGCACAAGTCGAGTCTTTTCAAATTTCCTTTTGATTGGGTTTTCAATAGATGGTGCATGAATTGAAGGTATGATCAAATCACACATATTGTAAAATCGTAGGTGGAAAAGGATTTCAAAGCTACTAAATGTAATAACTACAAGTGTTATATGCATCTTATTAGGCGTATTAACTTCACACTAAGTAATTGTAATAATTATCCATGTCTTTTAACATACAGTAAAGATCTCTTATGTGTGACTTGATGGTGAAATTTGTAATGAACAATTTAGCTTGAGTTTTTTTTAATAATCATGATGTTATTCAACTACCATCGTACAAAATGTTGATTTTATAAGGTGTGGTGCTCTCCATTTCAAGTATTTCTTCAAAGGTGTAGGTCTTCAAGGTTTGTTGTGCTTTTGTAAATGGTGTCATAAGAAACTACTGGTTGAAGGGTTCTCTGTAAAGGGTGAATTTTTCTTTTCCCATGTTGGGATTTTTTTTATGTCCTCACTTTTCTTGTGCTTTGGTTTTATTCTAGTCTTCAGAACTAAAATTTGGGTGGATTTTTTTGTCTTTCCCTATGGTAATTTACCTTGGCTTCGCCTTGTTGTTCATTCAAGTTATCCAATTTTGGGTTGAATACTTTTAAAACCCAGAGGTCCTTGGTGACCTAAGTGTCAGCTTAGGATGGAATATTTTCCTAAAAGCTTCATGATTGAGGTGAAAATTATAGAGAGAACCTCCATTTTATGATGACGTAACATAGTTTCAACTATCAAAGGTATTCAAGATGTCATGCCTGACTCTTTTGGATAGTATTAAAACTATTCTTGGCCAAGAAATTTTATGCCTATCTCTCCCAAACTATTATTCCCCACTGAAGTTATTTCCATATTTCTGTTGAATGTAATGGACTTGGTCCAATCTTTCATTTTACTCTCAATTGTGCTTCAAGAGTTAGTTTCACCTAATTACCTCAATGAGGATGATCTCCTTCAAGTTTTTCAAGTTTACAAATTTGAGAAAGGAAAGGCTTTCATTGGAGGTATTTTTCCAAAGTACTATCTTAGGAAGAAAATAACATATAAAGAGGTGTATGGAGCCATCAAAAAAGGTCTCCATGATCATGAACCCTGGTCACTGTATAGGGTTCTCAATACCCATGTTCAAGAGCTCAAACCTCTTATTGTGGAGAAATTCAAGGAGAAATAATTCATATTTTATTTTCTCCTCTCTCACCACATTCGACATGGAGCTGTGGAAATGGAATTAGCTAGAGACATTTTGGACTCTCCAATTGGTGCATAATTGGGAAAAGGGCATGGTGACAATGGTCTTTATCTCAACATCTACAAGGTGGATACTTTAGCTAACATTGGTCCAATGGAGGTGGGTGAAGGACAAGGAGGCAATGGTCTCGAACTGAACATCTATAGGGTGGATTCTTCAACTAACATTGGTCCAATGGAGGAATGACCAACAAATTCAAATTCTCCTTCCATATTATGCTTAAAATTGTAAGGAAAGCTAGATGCAGAAAACAACTATCCTAAAGTCAATACCTCAGGGAAGAAAGCAAATATACTTTTAATTTTTCAATTACAATTTAATTAAGATGAACTTTGTAATAAATATCAGACATGAAGAATTAGAAAAACATAGATGAACACTAGATATAAGTGGGAAAACCCACCACACCAAGAGAAGTCACTTTGAATTACAGTAATAAGGATTACATACAAGAGTTCTGACTTATCTTTCTGATGTCATATTAAAACAGCTTTCACTATGACCAATATTGTACAGGAACCTTCATGTTATAGTCTTCATAGAATATAATTCACTTTGATACAATTCAAACTATTCACACACCTATTGATCAAACCAACCATCAAATATTTTCTCAAACCACCAAGCATCTACAACTACAAACTATATTCATGGTGTTCCCTATCTGTCGAACTTCCTCATAGAATTGTCACAATGGACTATCTTCCAACTATTCAGATTCGACTTCTCCTATTGGTCCACGAGATGCCACATAGGAAAGTATCACTTGGTCAAATGACTTCAATCTGTGTTGGCATGTCAGTGAGACACTGATCATGTCTCCTCGATGCCAAAAGCTTTATATTGATATTGGCAAGAGTTGTTTCCATCGGCAAGAGATTCCACTGAGCTTCACATGTTGCATCAACTTTAGTTTTCTATCGGCGAGACATACCGCCCTCGCCAAGACCTTCCACTGAGTCTCCTTTCATTACATCAAAGTATCCACTAGTTGGTAAGACTCATTGCTTTCACTAGGAGATGATACCGAAGTCACATGTTATATCGATCGCCAAATAATAGTCAGCAAGACATCATTATTGCCAAGAGGTTTTGCCTAAATCTCACAAGTCATACCTAGCACACTAGTCACCAGGAGTCATATCGATAATAAACTACAACATCAGTGAGACATTTATCAATCACTAAGAGTTCTTCCTGAAACATTTTTGTTACATTGATGACTCCTGAAGGTATCTACTAGACTCCCGATAGCAACCTTAGTCAGCAAGACATAAACACATCGGTAATTCTTGTCACCAAGCAACCGTAGGTTATCCTAATGACTCCAATGTGAATCCCTATTGATGAGACCTTCCAATGTCATTGGGACTTCTTCTCGAGTGTTGAAGTCACCCTAAAGCCCCTGGTCGCTATGAGTTTCCCCGATGCCTGATTGAATGGCCTATCGGCCAAAGGTCTCCATGTGTTAAGATGTCACGACTCCTTGTCACAGCGATAGGCTCCAAAGTGTAACCGTCTGGCAAGACACTTGCAAGGTCACAACGACCAGATCTGATTCAACAATGTAACTACTACTAGTTGGCCAGACATGATGGATGTCACACCGACTTGGCTCCAATGGAGGTTTCAGCCTGTGATATTGAGACATATCTCCAACAATCTCCCACTTGATGAAGATCACACAAGAACCTCCAGAGCAAAACAAAACTTACTGAAAATCATGGCACTAAGGCCCATTGAACTGGCACACCACCTGAACTTGTCTATGCTCACTAGCTTTGTCAATGCATCTCCAACATTCTCTAGAGTCTCAACCTTTTCCAAACTTACATTTCCATCCTCCACCATATCTCATACAAAGTGGTATTTTACATCTATATGTTTCATCCTAGCATGGAAAGTAGGGTTCTTTTCCAGAAAAATCACACTCTAACTGTCACAAAAAATAGTTATTTTCCCTACATCAAAACCAATGTTAGAACACAAATGTTTCAACTAAACTTCTTCTTGACAAGCATGTGTAGCTGCCATGTATTCAGCCTCCATAGTGGACAAAGCAACTACAACCTACCACTTACTCATCCAACTCACTGCAACACTATTTAACATGAAAATATATCCACTGGTGGACCTTCCGCTGTCAATGTCCCCTGCCCAATCAGAATCTACATATCCTCGAATACTGAGAGTCCTCTGTGACTCAACCAAGTTCCCATGGTAACACAAAGAAAAATCTGAAGTGCCCTTCAAATATTTGAAAACTCTTTTCACAACATCCCAATGTGTTCTTCCCGGATTAGCCATAAACTGACTAAGTACTCCCACTGCTTGGGAAATGTCTAGCCTTGTATAGACCATTGCATACATAAGATTTCCGATCGCACTAGCATAGGGTACACTAGTCCTGTCCTCCATCTTAGTAGGATATTTTAGATAGTCTTCAATAGATAGTTTCGTTCCCTACAAGATTGGAACAACTAGCTACTTGCAATCATTCATGCAAAATCTCTCTAGAAAAATCTTGATAAACTTACTCTGACTTAGCCAAAGTTTTCTACTCTTCTTGTCCTTGGTTATCTCCATCCCCAGAATATACCTTGTTGCACCAAGATCTTTCATTTTGAACTTAGTAGACAACTAAGACTTAAGATCACAATTCATTAGCTTACTATTGCCTATGAACAACATATCATCAATATAGAGAGAAATAATAAGAACTTGATCACTTTCAGCTTTATAATAGACACAATGATTAGATTTTGATCTCACAAATCCTAATGACAATACAAACGTATCAAATTTTTCGTACCACATTCTAGGTGACTACTTTAACCCATACTGAGACTTTTTTAACTTGCAAACTAGTTTCTCTTTACCTTTTTCAACAAAGTGCTTAGGTTGGGACATATATATTTCTTCTTCAAGATCACCATGAAGAAATGATGTCTTCACATCGATCTGTTCGACCTCTAGGTCATACGCTACTGCAAGTGACAAGAGAAATCTGATAGATGTCAGCTTTGCTACAGGAGAAAAAATCTCCCCACAATCAATTCCCTCTACCTAGGAATAACCCTTTGCAACCAAGCTTGCCTTGTACTTTTCCAGACTTCCATCTAGACCAATCTTCTTTTTAAATACCCATTTGCACCCAACAAATTTTTTGCCTTTAGGCAAGGGCACCAAAATTCAAGTTTCATTCTTTTATAATTATGCCATTTCTTCATTCATAGCTTCCAACCAAGAGTCTGAATTAGAAATTTTAAATGCCTCTTTTATAGTCCTAGGCTCATCAGTGCTAGAAATCAAAGCATAGGCACAAGTACAATCAATCAAAGAGAACCCATACCTATCAGGTTGTTTCTTTGACAGGTTGACCTCCTCACTTGCTGAGGTTGAGGTTCTTCTTCTTTAGAACTTTCAAAACTGCTTGAGCTCTCCTCAGTTTCAGGTACATTTTGAATTTTGAATTCCTCTTTCTCTGGTGTAGGAGGAATTAAAGCTACATCCTTATTGTTTTCTGACTCTGTCTCTAACTATAGATCTAAGGTAGAAGGTTTCAGCTCATGAAAGATTACTCTTCTACTGTATACAACCTTCTCTGTATCAAGATTCCAAAGCTTGTATCCTTTTATGCCAGCACTATAGCCAATAAAAATACATTTGATAGCCTTGTTCTCCAATTTAGATCTTTTATCATACAACACAAGCATATGCCTCACAGCCAAAAACTCGAATATGTCTTAAAGAAGGCTTCTTACTAGACCATGCTTCCAAAGGTGTTTTCTCAACAAGAGTAGAACTTGGAGAACGATTAATCAAGTAACATGCAGTAGCAATAGCCTCAACCCAGAACTTCTCCTCCAAGCTGACACTACTCAACATACTTCGTGCTCTCTCCATCACTGTCCTATTGAACCTTTTTGCAACTCCATTTTGCTATGGAGTATAAGGTGTAGTCTTATGTATTTTAATCCCATGGTCTTTACAATACCTCTTGAAGTCATCAGAACAAAATTCATTGCCATTATCAGTCCTTAAGATTTAATTTTTCTTCTAGTCTGATTTTCTACAAGGTTCTTAAATTCCTTAAATCGATTGAACACCTCTGATTTACTTGTCAAAAATAAAAATAAAAATTCTTCTCGAATAATCATCAATGAACAATACATAGTACCTTGATTTAGACAAAGAAGGAACATTCACTGGACCAAATACATCATAATGGATATAATCTAGCAAACCAGAAGATTTATGAGGACTGGAATAAAAAGAAACACGGTGTTGTTTTCCATATATACAATGCTCACATAATTCAAATTCAATATTATAGTCATCAAGCCCCTCAATGAGGTTTTTATTCTTCAAGGTTCTTAAACCTTTTTCTCCTATGTGGCCTAGCCTATGATGCCAAAGCATAGTCTTCTCTGCTGGAAGTTTTACTTCCATAGATTTTACATAATTAGGGATATTTCCCTTTATACCTCCATGAGTAGATTTTTTTGACTTTAAAGAGACACTATTACATTGAACAGCGTGTGCATCCAACTTGTACAGGGTACCAATTCGAGTACCTCTAGCCAGCACCATTGAACCTCTAGTCATCTTGTAGCCATTTCCAAAGAACATGACTTGTACTCCAATATCATTTAGCTTACTGACAGACAGTAGATTTTGAGCCAGACCTAGTATGTGCATAACATCATTGATCCCCTTCACTCTACCATCAGGGAATTGAATTATGAATCTTCCATGGCCAAAAATCTCCAAAGTTGAATCACTTGCCAAGTACACCTTTCCACCATCGTATTCTTCATACTTTGCGAACCAATCTCTATGAGATGTCATGTGGAACGATGCTCCTAAATCAATCAGCCAGACATCATCTAATGCCTGTGTAGCCAAGGCTGTAGTGAAGGCATCTACATCACTATGAGAAGAGTCATTATCGGAAGAGCCCTTCTTCTTCTTCTTCTTCTTTTTCTCCTCTTTACAATCCTTTCAGACATGACCAGGTTACCCATAGTTCTAGCACTTCACCTTGGACTTCTTGCCAGGAAACTTTGATCTCCCCTCTGATTTTGATTTGGAATTCTTTTCCTTCTTCTTGCCTTTCTCTTTTGATCTTCCTCTAATAGCAAGAGCTTCCTTAGCCATCTCAGAAGCTTTCCTTCTCATTTCTTCTGATAGCAAAGAACCACCAACATCTTCCATCTTGAAACTAGATATTGTACTCCCAATGGCCATCACCAGATGATCCCAAGAGTCTGGCAAAGAACACAATAATATCATACAACGATCCTCTTCTTTAGTCTTTACACCAACAAATGCTAATTGAGCAATCAACATATTGAATGTGTTCAAATGATCAGCTATAGACCCTCCTTCCTGCATTCTAAACTAGTACAGCTTCTTCCTCAAGAACAGTTTATTCACCAAATATTTCCCCTGATAAATAGATGCCAGTCTCTTCCACAAGGAAGATGTAGTCTTCTCTTCATGCACATTGAGAAGAACGGAGTCTGCCAAACAGAGCCTTATCATCCCCTTAGACTTTCTATCTACAAGGTCCCAATCTTCTTACTTCATGCTTGTAGGTTTCACTACAGACACAACAATCCAAAGATCACGATCTAGTAAGAGATCGTCCATCTTAAGTTTACACAACTCAAAATTTTTGCCATTGAACTTCTCTATTTCAATCTTTCCTGATGTGCTAGCCATCTCAATCTGTAAATAGAAATTGAAGAACTTCTAGAGGACTCCCACTGAATAGAATTGACACGAAAAACCCAACGTACCCACAAGGATAACACAACTAGCTAGGCTCTGATACCACTTGTAAGGAAAGGTAGATGTAGAAAACAACTCTCCTAACGTCAATACCTCAGGGAAGAAAGGAGATATACTTTTAATTTTTGAATTACAATTCAATTAAGATGTACTTTAAAATAAATATCAGAAATAGAGAATTAGACAAACACAGATGAACACCAGATATATGTGGGAAAACCATTATGGGAGAAAAACCCACTACACCAAGAGAAATCACTTTGTATTACAGTAATAAGGATTACATACAAGAGTTCTAACTTATCTTTCTGATGTCATATTACAACATATTTCACTATGACCTATCTTGTATAGGAACCTTCATGTTTCAGTCTTCACAGAATAGAATTCACTCTAATACAATTCAAACTATTCACACACCTATTGATCGAACCAACCATCAAACTTTTTCTTCAACCACCAAGCATCTGCAACTGCAAACTATATTCATGGCGTTCCCTATCTGTCAAACTTCCTCAAAGAATTGTCACAACAGACTATCTTCCAACTGTTCATATTCGGCTTCTCCTATTGGTCCACGAGACACCACGTAGGAAAGTCTCACTTGGTCAAAAAAATTCAGTCTATGTTGGCATGTTGGTGAGACACTGATCGTGTCTCCTCGATGCCAACAGCTTCATATCGATATCGGCAAGAGTCTTTCCATCAACAATAGGTTCCACCGAGCTTCACATCGACTTCAGTTTTCTATCGGTGAGACATACCACCCTCACCAAGACCTTCCACCAAGTCTCCTTTTGCTACATCGAAGCATCCACCAGTCGGCGAGACTCGTCGCTTTTGCTAGGAGATGATATCGAAGTCACATGTTATACCGATCGCCAAACAATAGTCGGCAAGACATATCATTATCACCAAGAGGTTTCACCGAGATATCACAAGTAATACCAAGCACACTAGTTGCCAGGAGTCATACTGATAATAAACTACAACATCGGCAAGACATTTATCAATCGCTAAGAGTTCTTCCTAAAATAGTTGTGTTACATCGATGAGTCTCGAAGGTATCCGCTAGACTCTTGATAGCAACCTCAATCGGTAAGACATAAACACATTGGTAAGACTTCTCATTGAGCAACCGTAGGTTATCCCGATGACTCTAATGTGAATCCCCATTGGCAAGAGCTTCCAATGTCGTTGGGACTTCTTCTCGAGTGTTGAAGTCACCCTGAATCCCCTGGTCACTATGAGTTTCCCCGACGCCTGATTGAATGGCCTATCGACCAGAGGTCTCCACACGTTAATGTCACAATGACTGCTTCTTGTCACAGTGATAGACTCCAAAGTGTAACCGTTCGTCAAGATGCTTGCAAGGTCACAATGACCAAATCTGATTCAATAATGTTACTACTACTAGTTGGCCATAAATGATGGATGTCACACTGACTTGGCTCCAATAGAGGTTTCATCCTGTGAGATTGAGACATATCTCCAACAAAAACAATTTATTACCTAGTTTTTTGGGTTTACATGTTTATGTGGCAAGCCCAAATTTTACAAAATTAACAATGTATTGAGCTTATTTTGTTAAAAGCTTGCAAATTTGAAATTTAGTTGAAGGAATTTTTGGTTTTCATGTTTTAGTTTACTCAATGCCAGTACTATAATTATGGCCTATATGTAATCCTTTATATTTTAGTAATTAATATATATATATATATATATGTAGGCACTAGCCTTTTATCCAAAAATAATATATTGTTCATTTGTTAAAGCCAAATTAAAAAAAGAAAAGAAATTATAGCATTGGTTTTCAAACATAATGAGCTCATATAAATACTATAAGCACTCTATAACCTAAAGCATAATAGAAAAATTATATAGAGGGAAAATTCACATATACACAACATGTAAGAAATAATTAACATGATCCACACACTCAATTATTGTCTAGTATCTTTCTATTGACATGAACAAAATAACACAAAAATTTAAATAAAAATAAAGAAAATACAAAAAAATGGTTCTTAACTAATGATATTTAAAGAATTTGTCCCCAAGAAGATTACAATCATATTATCATCATACTCAAATTTTTGATTTTTTTTTAACTTGAATATAAGGGTCTTGCATTACTTATGTTGTTTCTCTAGTGATATAGGATGATAAGGTTCATCAATTAAAATTTCTTTAAATGCATGAATTACAAACATATATGAGCATATTTGGTATATATCAATTGAAAGTATTTAGCATGTAACTAGATTTACACACTGTAGATTGAATGATATCACTTACTATCACCACTAAATTCATCAATATGTGGATTTTTTTAACAAAATGAGTACTATGAAACATAGAAAGAGAAACATCATGCTCGATATAACTAAATGTGTAGATAACTAGATCATATTATAAATTTGATAAGACATGAGATCATAATTTTCAATATCACATGTGATAAGGAAAGGAAATTAGATCATCATTAAAAAGGAAATTCATGGAGACCTTTAACTACAAAAATAGTTTATAGACAAAGAAGTAAATTAAATTGCACATGTATCACAACCCTTTATATATTCAAAGAAAGGGTATTATTACATGTATCGGTTTGTACATCAACCCTTAAAATGTATTCAAAGCAAATAGGGAGCTATTTATCACTAGATTTAGATAGCACAAGATCAAAAATAATGTGTTCACAAGAAATATAAACTAGATCTAATATCAAGAATAACATGATGGAGCATGTAGCAATGAGGAAATCTATAGGATACAAGAAAAGGGGAATATGAACTTACAAAAGTAGCTCAAGAATGTATAATGTAGGGATGTGAAATTATGTATGAATAAAAATTAAGCTAACAAAGGAAATTTGGGTTAAACCTCAATTTTAGAGGAAGATAGTACACACCATAAACATATAAGAAGCAGATGATTTTTATTGGTTATAGGGCATGAAGAAGTTAGAAAATCATGCAAGTATGGATTTTAAAGAATGGGGATTGATATCCACGTCTAATTTACATAATAAATTCAAGTGAACCTAAGATGTGCCAAACTAATGCGAGGGAATGGGGAAAATTGGATGCACATAAGGTTTGGAAAGATCTAGTCAAGTTTTGATGATAAATATGGATGGATAAGGTAGTCACATGTGAAGGAGAGGATCCATAAAATGGTATCAACATTATTTTCAATAAAATCCAATTGAGTGAGTGCACAGGGCAATAAAAGAGAATGAAATCTAATATCCTCAACAAAGAGAAATGAGGAAGGAGAATGGAACGCATAAGTGCTACAAGAACTACGGGAACCTAAGATAATTTCACTAACATAGAGGAATTTCTACCTAAAGAAGGTACAAAGGTTTCCACAAAATAAATCAAAGAGAAAAAAGACCTATATATAAGTGAAGTGTTCAAACCCTAGTAAGGTTGGGAAAAGGAAGGAGTAAGGATGGAGAAGAAGGTCAAAGGGGAGAAAACACTTGATATAATCTCATAGAAAAAAATTTGAGATCAATTAAAGGAAATGGACTTGGCTAGAGGCTCAGTTAGTGTATGCCATGTAAGTGAGGTTGAGGAAAAAAAGGAAAACATATATTAATCATGATAAATTATGAGTGTCTAGGGAAGGATGAGACAATCTTGATGAACTTTGAAGAGAATGAAACTACCACTTCATCTCATTTGTTTAAATAAGGATTCATTTATTATTTCACACCTACGGAGTTTGATGTAGGGGCACAATATGTTGGATAAGGAATTCCATGTAAAAGGATAGGATGAACACATGAGAGTAGATCATGTTACAAGGAAGGAGTTACACACAAGAACAAGGGATGGAACCCACACATGAGAAATAAATGAAAAGTAGAGAAAAGAAGAGGTGCAATGGAAAACATGATTCTCCAAAACCACATAAAATGATGACATTACTAATGCCTCAAGAAGATAGTTATCTAAAATTTATAATGATTATCTCAAACAAACTAGGTGAAGTTAAGCATATTTTTACAAATTTTGGAGTACAAGTTTATAGGTGTACTTGAATGATCAAAAATTGTGGGTCCTTGTATGTGTACCCCATAACCTAATAACCCTAGTTCTCAACCACATTCAAATGAAAAATAGTGAAAATTAACTTCAAATTCACCCATGAAAAGAGTTACATAATCAATTTTAATTTAAAGATCAATGTACCTTGAAAAATAGCTCCTCTTTTGTCGAAATAAGTATTCCTTTTTATTTTCTTGAATTTCCTTGAAATGAAAAAATTTAAAAGAAAAATTATATATAGATGGTTTCTGGCCTTACATTTTTAGTCAAACACTTGTCGATCGATCATGTTTCAGCCAAGAGATTTTTAGCCAAAATCATCTTGAATGGAATGTGCTTGGCCAAAAATGGTCCAGCCAAAAATATCTAGTTGGAATTCTACTTGGCAATATATTTTCTTTTAAAATGTCCTTTTGTAGAGCTCGAAGTGGTGAATCCAAATATGTAATTTTTTAATATTTTGGTTGTTTAAATAATATATTTTAATTTTAAAATAATGCAAGTACATTGTTAAAATTAAAAAAGAGGTTTATTAGAAATTAAAAAAAATAGTAAAACATATTAATTTTTTAAAAAAATATATGGTGCACTAGAGGAGATATTCTTCTTGAAAAGGGTATAATTTTTTTTGGAAATGAGTAAAAAATAGACAATAGTTGATTTCAAATGAAAACTATCAAATTATGAGAAGTTTGAATTTAAAATGTTATTATGAGAAAAATATACATCAAAATTTGATTTTTTTCCATGCACTAGATATTGAAGTTACCTATTTGGAGAAAAAAAATTAGGGGAATTTTTTTTTTCAATTTGTTTCTTGATGTCAACTAAATGAAAATTTTTCTTAAAAATTTTAGCATTCCAAAATCTATTCTTAAATTCATAAAAAAATAATGAAAACAATTTTTAAAAAATCTAAAAAATTACAAGAATAAACTTCAAGAGTTGTACATTTCATTAGTATACATCATTTTTAAATTCAAAACATAAAGACCACTTTTATGTGGTCGAAGTTCAAATGTATTTTTCTTATTGGTCGATTCCTTTATAAAGTGTGACACGAGTTTGCACTTTTACCCAATTCTAAGCCACAATCTACACTAATCTAACCATCTTTTGTAATCTTCGTTCATCCCTTTATTTGACACCAATAGTCACCTTATAATTTGATGGAAAGTTTAAATCCCTTTCCTCTTTTGGTGCCTATTGGTCTAGCCATTTGTTTTCTCACTCGAGGAGATATCATATTTAAAATTCACATTTTGGTAGCAAAAATTCTCAAAGCCATAAATTTTGACTATCATCTATTTTAGTATTATAATAAATCATTAGAAAGCTCACAAATAAATATACAATACCAAAATGATCTAGAGATCTTTTTTTCCACTTTCTAAGCTTTTACAAGGCTTCTAATGGCTTCAAAATTGAGTCTTCAACTTTATAGGAGAAATTTTATAGGATGAAAAATTTAATATATTATATCTCCCAAATCATATATGATATTGAGATGATTATTTAACCAGTCCTTTCATATTTCAATTCTACTCGTTGGAGTAAATTTTTAGGTCCATGTGTTCCCATATAAGGGTATGTGCAGGATCATCATGGAAAAAGCAGGCCCTTAAGTGGCAAAAAATTCAAAAAAATCAGTGTTAGGCAACTTGACATAAAAATTTGAATAAGTTATCTATATTATTTCAAAAATATGTAAGAATAGAATATGTAGAAAATTGAATATAGTTTCTAAACGTCTAGGTTTATTTAAAAATAAATAAAATCTATTTGTTGAAAATTTGAAATTTCAATGCAAGAGTACTTAAATTTCGTGGAAAAAATAAGAAGTAGGTATCTGTTTGACCACCCTAACCATAATAAAATGATAATATTTTTTTACAAGATTTTATATATAAGTAGAGGATTCATGTTTGGATGTGATGCATATTTTTTGTAATTTTTTTCAAGTAAATAATTAATTATGAATTTTTTATTACAAATTTTAAAAAATATAAAAACTCATATGTCTGACCATCTTAACTTGGTCAAAACTTCATGAAATTTATTATTTCTTTTTTTAATCCTATAGTATATGAATCATAGAATGTGACGCATGTTTCAGATTCAAAAAATGTGATACTGTTTGAAAGTTATAGATGTTTTTCAATCAGCCTATTGATTAGGACTTTAGTCATAATTTTAATAGAAAATAAATAATAATTATTTATTAAATTCAAATTAAATAATAATTTATATTGGTGGAAAGTTGATAATCTCCTCTAAAAACCCTTTTGGTTTCATGAATTTTAGGTTAAAAAGATGTCGTCAGCCACATACCCTACAAATACCCATAATATTGCCACTTTTTGGCCCATCATGATCCTGCACATACCCATAAGCCAACTTATTAAAATAGCATTTGACCATTTTTTCCCTATTCAAACTTTTAACTATCATACACCCCTTAATTGTCATCATGGGACCCAAAATAAGAAAATAAACCAACAAAAAAAGAAAAAAACATTTTTTTGGTTTATGCAAGATTTCCCTTACACCACTAGATGCTCTTCCATTAGACACCTAGGGTAATTTGAGAAGTGACCTTGTCACATAGCTAGTGTTGAAGGAAAACCAAGATGTTTAACCCTTTCCTTAGAAAACCATGACAAATATTTGAAGTAGGTGCCAAAATATTTCATTGTTGTTTTATTGTCCCATCATCAATCTCTCCTTTATGATACGCTATCAAATCAACAATGTTGAACACAAGAGAGATGTTTATCCCACTCAAAAATTTCAAATCATAAGGATTTCCTAAATCATGCTTCTTCAAGTTTTTGCTATTGGATGTTGTGGTTGTGTGGTTGTGATTGATGTCAACAATATTATCATTGATGTATTGAAGGTTGTATATTTTGAGGATATTGAGAAAATTGTAAAAGAAAGAGTTGCAGGTTGATAGTGGAACAGTGAAGGTCATGAAGGTGTCTTTATCAGTACGTTGATGATCAATAATTGTGGATTAAAGGGTGTATTGTTGAGTGTATCTAGTTTATCCACTAGAAGTTTTAGAGGCCTGCATGAAGATTTCATAGTGTTATGAACAACTGTGTTCTGATAGTCTTTATGTGGCTTCAGTTAGTGTTCCTAATTGAAGTTGATGTGATTCTAGTAATTTCAGTTGTTGTGTATTCTTCTTTGTTTATTCTTGATGCTTGTGGATGTTTCTAGATCATGCTCTATCTTTATTGCACATCCACGTTGATCGGTGTGTTTGTGGTCAGTGATTTTTCTCTTGTATGTTTGGGTTTTTACGTTCTTGGCCAACATGGTGACTATAACATGTTGTGGATCCTTGGAGATTAAAATTTGAATGTTTGGCATGCTTGAGGATGTTGTTTTGGGCCACAATATCATATTGGCCGATGGTGTTTTATTTGCATTAAAAATTTACTTGTGAATTTGGGCCGACATTGTGTTTTATATTTCATATTTTAATTTGGCCAGCAAAGTTGTTGATGTAAATCCATGTTGCTAATATATAACAGTGCTTGTTTGTGCAAATTTAAGTGTGTGAATAGATAAATTGCAAGTGTGCAAACAATGCTCTAATCATTTGATTGCAGAGCAGAGTGTGAAGAAGTTTGAGTCAAAGTGTCAAGGAGTGTTTTTGTACTTAACCAGAACTGTAATCAGGATTTTGTAGAAGCTATTAAATCTTAGTTCATACCTTGTGGATCTAATCCAACTTTATGTAATATAGTGTGTCTTCTTTGGGAAGTGATCCCTCTTATATTTGAGCAATGAGCTCTAGGTAGTGTGTCTGAATGCATGTGCATTTCCATTATTCTTCTTTATACTTTCAACAAGGTATAATATTGTGGACTAAAATCCACCATGGATTTTCCCCAAATAGGGTTTGGGTATGTGCAGGATCATGATGGGCCAAAAAGTGGCAATATGATGGGTATTTGTAGGGTATGTGGCTGACGACTATTTTTTTACCCAAAATTGATGAAATAAAAATGGTTTTAAAGGAGATTCTTAGCTTTCCACCAATATAAATTATGTTTTACTTTGAATTTAATAAATAATTATTATTCATTTTCTATTTGAATTATGACTAAAGTGTTGATTGATAGGCTGATTGAAAACATCTATAGCTTTCAAACGTATCACAGTTTTTGAATCCAAAATATGCATCACATTCTATGATTCACATAATATAGGATTAAAAAGGAAAAATGAATTTCATGAAGTTTTGACCAAGTTAAGGTGGTCGACATACGAGTTTTATATTTTTTAAAATTTGTAATTTAAAAAATTCATAATTAATTATTTACTTGGAAAAAAATTACAAAAAAATATGCATCACATCCACACATAGTCCTCTACTTATGCCTAAAATATTATAAAAAAATATTATCATTTTATTGTGGTTAGGGTGGTCAAAAAACCCTACTTATGTTTTCCCTGAAATTTAAGTAATACTACATTGAAATTTCAAATTTTCACCAAATAGATTAAAAAAAAAACCTAGTAGTTTAGAAACTAAATTCAATTTTCTACAGATTCTATTCTTACATATTTTTGAAATAATATAGATAACTTATTCAAATTTTTACGTCATATTGCCTAACTCTGATTTTTCTAAAAAATTTGCTACTTAAGGGTCTGTTTTTTCCATGATGATTATCATGCACACACTTGTTTCCACATAACAAAATCTTGGTGTACTATGTGTTTCTAATGTGTTGATTGTTTTTGGTTTATTTTTCATTCATAAGATCTTAGATTAAGTTGAGTTAAGTTTGAAAATTTTAAGTTTCTATGACAATTGATTCACCCCCCCTCTTAGTTGTGTGTCCTTGTTTTTCCAATACTTGCATGGTCCAAATCTATTCATTTTTAACTTATACATTTTGATTGGGAACCATGACTCCATCTCCAACCTATAATTACTTAGATCTCCATTTATGATTTTCCTTAGCCATGTACTAAAATTCTTCTTATTGGTATGATTTCTTACTCAAGTTCATATATGTTCTTTAATTCTCTAAAAAATATTAGCCTTGGAATTTCTCTTTTCCCCTTTTTCTATCTTCCTCAAATTAAAAGCATTCCTTAGACTACTCTTATATAAAATATGGAATGGAGATTTACCAATAATCTCATTGAAAAAAATATTTTAAGAAAATTCTACTTGCAATAAATTAAAATCCAATACCTTGGGCTTATCTCTTACTAAGAGTCTTAGTAGGTTACCTAGAATAATATTTACCAGGTGGAGGTCGTGTAGTGCCCTCAATTTTGCGTTGGCTCTGTAGTGCACTTCAACTCATTGTGAGGTCAAGTATTGTTGGACTTTGAATGCATTTGAATTATTCTGGTCAATAAATGTTTTGATCAAATTATGACATTTAAATAGGATTATAAAATTAAAAGGTATAGTGGTTAATTAAAAGAAAATAAATAATTAAATAAATTAGTTTTATAAAATATTAAGTAAAGAATTATTAATAAATAAATTAATCAATTGTTCTTTTAATGATTTTTGATAATAATTAATAATTTACTTGTTGCTCCAAGGTAATTATCCCAATGACGTAAAAGGGTAAATATTATTGCCAATAGTTTTTAATTGATTAGCATGATTTGAAATAAAAGTTATGATACTTCTGTGTTTGGCAAATAAAATATTATTAATGGTTAAAATGGATTAAATAAATTAAGGTAAAAATATTTATTGAATTATATTTAAAGTTAAAAGTTAATTGGTTTCAAAAGTTCGTTTTAATTAAATTTAGGAATTAGTGGAAGTAAGTAAAAAAACAAAAACAAAAGAAACTATTAGTTTAAATTTTAATAAGTAAATAATTAAAGTTACTTTAATTAATAGTTGGGCGGAGGTAATTTAAAATAATTAAGTAACCGAATGCATAAATAATGATTAATTAAGTAGGTAACTGGTGGGAGTTATTGGGAGAAGAAATTAGTTATTGTTGAGGGAATCCTTTTTACGGAAGGAAGAAAGGAGGGAAAGGAAATAATGGTACTTCTGGAGAGGAAGCGGAAAGGAAGGCCAGTGTGGGAAAGAGGAGAAAAGCGTCTGAGGAAAAATCTTCTCCAACTGAAGGACACCAGGTTCCCTTCAAACTTTGTGTTTAAATTCTTTATACTCCTGTTTTATTTCATAAGGTTTGGGCTGTACTGTTGACGAATGTAATATCTGGATGAGTAGAATTTTTGAAATTAAAATTTCCTTTCAAATTTTCCATAAAACTTAGGAAAAATATTGTCCCGATTATGCAAATAAGTTAGTGAAAATCTATGAATGCAAAAAAAAAGAAAAGAAAAGAAAGAAGTATCGTTTTTCCAAACCAGAATCTTGGAATTTGCTTATCCAAAACAATTATCGGGGATCGGGGTAAAATGGGGTTTTACCCTTTTTATTCGGTAAATATAGTCCTATAGGTTAATTCTCTTAAACTTTTTTGGAAAAACAATTCTTTTTACGTTTGTGGGAAATAGGTAATTGGGTTTACTTTACCCGAAATAGGTAATTGGGTTTACTTTACCCTGTGTACGTTTTGCGGGATTTCAATGCCGTGTATTTTTATTGGTAATTTTATTTTATTAAACCCATTCAATTGAATAAATATTTATATTATTTTAAACCGGTATTGGGCGGTGGTAATTGATCCGTTCTTTTCTATTTTGTGAACAATAATGTATTGTGGAGTAAATCGTGAAATTTTCCTTTGCCGAAATTTTGGTATGTTGAGATTTTGGAATATTGTACGGGGCGCCAGCATAGAATACTCTGTATTTTATATTTATTTTATTTTCCATCCTCCTCTTCCTGCGGCTGAGTACATAGTTTCCTGTGTCTGTCATTGGTTGGCGCACTGCGTACAGTGATGTTTATTTGCCATTCACTGCAAGAGTTCGTTGCATAGTGTGCCTTTATTGGTTCTTCCCTTTTTATTGCAAAGTAATCGATATTGATATCTTCTGGTAATAGCTTCCTTCTTGTACGGAAGACTCCAAACAATTATTAAACAATGAACTTTTGTCTTGTAATGCTGGAGACTCCAATCATTAATACTTCTGTTTGTTTTCTTTCCCTGTATATATATAATAATACCACATGTATCTTTATCTATATTTATAATAGTATTTAATTTCTGCTGAAATATATTTTGACAATAATTCAACTAGATGGCGATATTCCCAATTCCAAAATTCACTTTCTAAGATAAATGTCTTCTCACATTTTTGCAACCGTAACCATCTCAAACCTGGAGGAGGCTTGGCCCGTGTGTCTTCTCTGATGCCGTCAATGAACAGATTGTTCAAGCGAAGAAATTGAGGACCAACGAGCAGATTATTTAATTCTCTTGGTCTGCGCAATGCCAGTTACCTCCATTCAGTCGAAGCTGAGAGAAACTGATGTTATTGTGTCGGTTAATGATCATCTACCCGTTGTTTTCTTTGTTAAATTCCTAACTTCCTTTCTTCAATATCATGGTTAGTCACACTTTTTGCACATTTCAATTTATGTTTGTGGGAAAACTGTTTTTAGTATTTTAAAAGCCGTATTTTAAATTGTTAGATGATGAGGCATCAAATAGCCGTATTTTATATAAATAATTCCCTCCATTCTTTTGGTTTCAAATACTCTTGATGGCGGCCACCTGAAATGGAAGCACGGGGTCATATATGGATGTTAGAATGGTGTCTTCCCTTGTTTCTTCCTGTATTGTCATAATCTTCTGAAATGACCGCCGCCCACACTCTTTTGCTAAAGATTTGAACAATATTTCTCTTTTAGCGGCTCTTTGTTTGGCCCTCACTTTGAGGAATCAGTTATACCTTCCCTTCTTGCATGGTTGTAGATTACTTTTACACCCGAATCTGTTAGTCGAAGCCATGTGAGAATTCTTGGAAGGTTAGATTTATTTGGAATTCGATTATGAGCCCTGTAAGACCATCGATTCTCAATCATAACTTACTTCAGTTTGTTCCTCTTAGTAATATCATTAATCTCCTGAGCATAGATATTGTTTTTAAATCATGTATCCCACGTCTATAATAGAATCAATGTCAATAAAGATGTGTAATGAATAAATCCTAATGTATAATAACACAACGGTGAGGTGTAAATAAGTGTTGCGAACATTGGTCAAGTGCTCTTAAAATTAGTTTTAATCACAAGTGCTTTCAAAATTTAGATTAATTATTGATATAATAAATAATGTATTATTAAAATAGGTTGCTTGATTTATTGACTTAAGGTGTATAGTACGTGAATTGGTTTTAGAATGGTAAAGGAACTTTAGAAATAAATTATAGGTATCTTCATGGATTTTGTCTTGCTTTTATTAGAAAATTTATGGTTAGCAAAGTTGAAATAATGAATAAATAAAAGGGAAGAGTAATTGCATTGGTTTAGATTGTTTAAGGGAATATGGAAATAATGATGTAGAAAATATTATAATTATATGTGTATTATGTTTTATAGAGATTCTTTAGTAATGATTCTTTAGTAGGGTGCTTATAAGATATGGGAGTATTCTTTAAGACTTTGTAATTAATGTGTTTATATTCAGAAAATGATTTATTTATAGGAGCTAGAAAATTAGATTTATTAGGTAGTTAAGTTATGTGATATGTTATTGAGTAGGTTAGTAAAGTAATTAGAGAGAGTTCCTGATGTTAATTTTTGATAATTTGGGTAACATTGATAGATTAGTTTATTCTTAATTTGATTAGTTTCAAGTGGAATAGTTAACTTAGAAATAATGAAAAGTAGAGTTTTGTATGATGTATGTAGATAATATTGGTGATAGGGATTATTTCTGTTTAGGTGGGAAAATTGATTTATAAGATAAATGGAAGTAAATAAATTTGAAAACTTTAAATAGTTGGGTATTACGACAAAGGCTAGTGAATGATTGTTGATTCGATAAATGTTTTGATTAATTATATTTAGTTAAACAAAGGGTTTATGTAAATGAATAAAATTAGATGATCTTTTCTAAGTCAATTTCCCTCATATTCTTTTAATAGTTGTTTTGTGGGATTTCTATAAGAACAGTTCTAGAAAATACTTGTGATTGATATTAGGATCAAATTGTTGGTTTGAGTGGGTTGATCTTCAAAAGGAGATTGTTGTTATAATGTGTAAATGGGAATATAATTGTGTTTGAAAGAGTATACTTGTGAATAGTGTCTTACGACTTAAACCATTAGATTTTATTTTCACTTCGCAATATTGTGCTATCCTTAAATGTTGGAAATGATTGATCTTTAAACTAATGTTCTTTTTAAAATGTTTCAAGTTACTTCTTATTGAATGAATGGATATATTATTAGAATGTGTGGTTTTATGGATTCTTTCAATGTGACTTTTCCTGAGTTGATTTTTGAGTTGGAGTTTTTCTCTCATTTTATTTATGTTGCTATTCGTTGGGAACCAGTATGTGTTCTTTTGTTCTTTACCTAAGTGGAAAATTGGTTAATGTTATCTTTGTCATGATTGGTGGTTCTGCTTGAGTTGTTAATGAGTCAAATGGAAAAGCTCTTTGAATTATGGGTATTCCGAGAGGAGAAAATAGAGGTTTCCCTTGGATGTCCGATTTAGTTCGTATTGAAGTTGTTGATGTTGTTTAAGGGAGTTGTTGATCTTATTTTGATGTATTCTCTCATCATAATTGAATTGAAAATAGTTCTTCAAGGTTTTGTTTTTATTGTTGTCAGATTTTCATGGGGAAACCCTAGTGTAACTTTATGAGAATCTTCCAGAGGTTTATTTTACTATTGGTTAATGTTCCTCCTTTTATGTGCCCTTGTTGTGGCAAGTGTTTTGGTTTCATGTTTTTGAAAGGGTTGTACATGAATCGTTGAGATTTTGATTATGTATTTATGGCAAGATGGGTAATGCCTTGCATGCTTCTGTTGTGATCTAATGTACTTGTTATGTTGTACAACCCTTGGATTTTGGTTTTATGTTTTGAGTTTCTAGAGAGAGAGAGTGGCTCTAAGTGGGTGGTCGGTGCACAAAGGGGCGCCAGGATAGCCCTCGTTAGAGTGAATTTAATAAGTGATAATTTAAATAATTAACTAGGGGGTGGGTAGAATCACATTAAAAAGATAATTGATGCCTCATCCGCCTTTGAGTGCTACCACAGACTAAAGGGGATTGAGAAGGCCGTGGTTGGCAAGATCGTTTCCTTGTCTTCATGAAAGGTTAACGGTTCCGCATGAGCAACCCTATGGAGCGGTTCCTTGAAATAGGTAGCCTGGATAACCATAGATGGAGGCGGTTCCTAGTGCTTGGTTGCCTGGATAATCCGTCAGTAGATGGAGGCGGTACCTTGCAGTAGGTAGCCTGGAGAATCCATGTTAAGCCATGCGATGACACTCTCCTCTAACACTCCTTCTTATGTTGTTTCTTTGGAAATCCTCTGGAAGTGGGTCTTTGTCTTGAATTGATTTGTTTTTGAATTGATTTATGGTTTTACCCTATTTGATCTTTGGTGTATTCTGTGGTCTTGTATTAATCTCGTGGATGTTTGGGTTTTGACCTTGTACTCTTATGGTACTGTGATATGATGTAATTGTATTGTGTCATTGTGATTCAGAATTGTGATATGTTTATTAATTCAGCTTGACTTGGAAGTATTTTATGATCTTCCTTTGGTTCCTTGTTTACTAGCTATTGTTTTGATTTATGTGATGAGATTTATGACTCCTGGATGTGGTTGATTATGTCATTTTAATTCCTGAGTGTTGTGATACCTTGGTATGTTGTTGAGTTTTGTGGTTCCATGTTTGGATGTTCTTGGTTGAGGTCTCTTTCTTGTTAGCTCCTAGCACGGGGGGTGGGTCTTCAGACTCACATGGTCGGGTGGAACGTGCTATGCACCCCATTGGGTTCCTAGTCGAGGATCGAGAGGAGCAGATTGGTGTCGTTGCAACGACTTCAGAGTTGTATCTGTCTTGAAGCCAGTTTTGATACTTGTATTTTTCTAACTATTTGTATCATGTTATCTTGTTGTATGGTTTCTGTTCATGATTGGAAACACTTTTGTATCATTGTACTTCTTAAACATTGTACTATAATGAAATGTTAACTTGGTGTGGATATTGGCCATGGTAGTTGCTATTCAAGGTGTTATGTTAATCATGCTTATGTTGTATTTATGTGCGGATGGCCTCTTATCAATGAATTTTTTATGTATGCGTTATATTTGTTATTGTTTACTTTATATCTTTGGATTTTATTCTTTATTGATGTTGTATGGATCTAAGTTGTGTAATGACTCTTCGTGTACCCCAAGGGATGTATGTGTTAATGAATCTATTTAATTGAAATTCATGTTATGACTTAATGTGTATTACATGTATGTTATGTTTATTTTAAAAAAAAAATTGTGCTGTAATTATTGTGTTAATGTCCTTTGGGGTTCGCACGGCGGGGCGTTACAGGTCGCAGTGCCTCTATCCATCGATTAGTTTATGGATAGTGTGCATATATAAAATTAAAATCAATATTTAACTTCTTCCACATTGTTCTCCAAAAATACCCAACAAATTTAGTATCTTCATTTGAGACTACACTCTTTGGTAGACCATGTAGTCTAACCTCTTCTTTGAGAAATAACTCTATGATGTGACTAAGGTTACAAGACTTATGACATAGAATGAAATGTTCCATATTTGAAAATATATAAACACCATAAATATTGAATCATCTCCTCTCCATGTCCTTGGAAGACCAATAATAATGTTAATTTTAATATACTCTCGTGGTCTCTCTAGTATAGGTAATAGATTATGTATCCTAGTATTTTGATTTATCACTTTAGCAATCTAACATACTCTGAAACAATGCACAAACTTCTTCACATGTCAATGCAACTATGGCTAGTAATAATTATCATTTACAAGAGAAATGGTCTTGTCTCAACCAAAGCATCATGCCAATCCTCCACGGTGCTTATTCTTAATCAAGTTCTCCCTCATAGAAATCCTTGGAATGCACAATTGGATTCCTTTAAAAATATAACATCCATGATTATGAAATCCAACCATCTTCTCCAATAAGAAAAAACATGTTCCAAACAAGCCTTCTAGGCCTCTACAAAGTCTATATCTTTAGGACACAAACTCTTGAGCTCATTGAACCCAAAAACCTCTATTCTCATCTCGATCAATAAATTTTTCCTTATACTTTTAAGCATCTACAACTTTGTTTGATTATCCAATCCCATGCTTCAAAATGAAAGTATAACTATGTAAAAATGAATCCATTTTTAGTGCCTTTGATTTAACTTTCCTTGACCATTAAGATACTATGAATCTTGATGATTAGTATATAAAACAAACTCTTTTTATAAAAAAATATTTTCTTCATTTCTTCAAATCCTAAAGTATAGCATAAAACTCCTTATCCTAGACATAGTACTTTTTCTTGGCTTGATTAAGCTTCTCACTAAAATAGGAAATGATTTTTTCCTCTTTACTTATATTAATTCCTATGGAATGAATGCTACCATCACTATATATTTAAACACCCTATTGAAATATGGAAGTTCCAAATAGGACTCTCTAGGACTCTATTCTTCAACATATTAAAACTACTAGCTTCTCCTATAGTCTAGTTAAACTCCTTTCTATCCCCTCTCATTGTTTTAGTTAGGGGTACAAAAATACTAGTTACTAAAATTATTAATAAACTTTCTATAAATACTTACTAGATGATGAAACCATCTTACCTATATAAAAATTATTGGTGTATACCATTGAATGATAGCCCTCACTTTTTGGGGATCCAATTTAAGAGGCTCAACTGATATAACAAATCCCACATACACCAATTCATTATTCATAAATTTACACTTCTTCTGATTAATGAATTACTTCTCCTTCCTCTGCTTCTCAAAAAATCTTGAAATATACATCATGTAATCATCCAATGTATTACTAAAAATAAAAATTTCATCCAAATAAACAATAAAAAAATTTCATAAAAATTATTTCAATACCTCATTCATAAGTTGAATAAATGTGCTTGTTGTATTGGTTATCCCAAATGACATGAATTTAACCACTCATATAAGCTTTCTTTAGTATTGAAGTTTTTCTTCCACTAATCTCCTTATTTGATACAGATATGATGATAAAACACTCTTCAGGTTAGTCTTCATGAAGTACTTGGCTACACTGAATCCATAAGGTCATCCATTCTTGGAAATGAAAATATATATTTGATTGTAATCTTGTAATGCCTCAAGAGTTTGTACACATTCTCCATTCTCCATATTTCTTAGGTGTTAGTACTATAGGTACCACACATGGACTCAAAAACTCTAGAATAAATCCTTTATTTAATAGTTTTTAAGCTTGCCTATTTAGCTCCTCATTCTCTACAAGAGTCATTCTATAGGCTGCCATATTTGGAAAATTGGCTACTAGTATCAAATCCATGTAATGACTAATCTTCCTCACTAGTGGAAAATCCTCTTGTACATTATCTAACGTAATGTCATAAAACTCCTTAGATAATAGATTTGAGACTTTTATTGCATGTGTTTCCATTGATGTCAATAGAGTTGTATTGTGGAAGGTTACATATTATGTTAATAGTGATCATTCAATTACAACAATTTTAGAAAATTATATTTTTAACACAAGTTTCAATGCTCTTAAAATTTAAGCATGAGCATGTAAATGAATCAGTGGCACACATATAGTTCATGTTATTTTTAGATCTATATTTTAGTTGCATGGCTAATAGTTCATATCTAATAGTTAATAGTTAATAGCGATCATTCAATTACAACAATTTTAGAAAATTATATTTTTAACACAAGTTTCAATGCTCTTAAAATTTAAGCATGAGCATGTAAATGAATCAGTGACGCACATATAGTTCATGTTATTGTTTAGATCTATATTTTAGTGGTGCACATATAGTTCATGTTATTGTTTAGATCTATATTTTAGTAAGATCTCATATTTGTTATTGCACAAAGGATTAAGGTTGAATGTATGAAATTTTATAATTTTTTTGGGTATGGTAAATTATAAATAACACTCGATCAATACTCCCTCAACCCTAATAGTAAATTATGAGGATAGTAGAAACATATGCATTAACTTTCCAATAGATACCTCTTCTCCTTCATAACACAAGCCACTCTCATTATAGTTTATATAGACCAAGATCAAATTCTATTCTTTCATGAAATAAAGTATAGGGAAAACTAGTGATAAATTATTGAAACATGAGTTCATGAGCTTTGAAAATATCCATGCTTCCAAGTCTATTATCATTCATACCATATTTAGATAGATAGGTAATGGGGGAAAAGAGCCTTATCTCTACTTGTAAGATCAAGTATAACAGAATTATGGAAGCATTTTCTTATGCCTATGACTAAAAATTTGTGATTACAACTAGCATTTCAATTGAGTTTGAATATAGCTAAAACATAGAAAAATAGGTTCACCAAAATGAAAATAAAATGATGAACCTAATTTCACTACAATTTCATTCAATACGAGGATTATACTGTGTAATTGAGTTATAAAAATCAAACATAACCCAAATACTAGTAAAAAGGAAAGTTTTAAGAAGGTCAAATGTTGTGTACCTATTGTAAAAAGTGTTTTTTTTTGCCTCACTAATGACTCATTCACCCTATGTCAAATGGGTCTTGGCTAGGGTTCTAGAAAATCAATTTCTAGGTTTTTCTCTCCGATATCTACACTTCTAGACCCTAGTCATACATTGTCAGAAAGCCAAAAATAAATCTTGTAGCTCAACTTTCATGATATTGCAACTTTCTTAGCAACTTTGAAAACTTTTAAATTTTTCTCTCCAAATTATGTTCAACCTAAAACTAGAAATCACACATCAAAGCAAAGAAAAATTGTTGTTTGTTAGGGAATATGGTTTTACCTTGGTCAAACCCCATTTTGGTAATTAAACCTTGAAATGAAACAATGCATAAATGAATGATGAATTAAAAAAATGAAATGTAACAACTCACCACACCTTAATTTAACCTTGGATTGTAGATCTAAAAACTAGCATGGAGTGGCTACAATGAATCTAGATCTTGATCTTGAACTTGATTAGAAACAATGCTTGAATAAGATCTTTAGTAAAAGAAAAATTACCCATTTTTCATAGTTAATTTGCGAATATAATTTACATAATAATGTCTTGGATTAATGTTGTGATGTGTAGTACACATTCAAATTAATCTAGTGCCCCTTTTTAAACTAAATTTACTTAAATTTTACCTTGTTAAAGTGTTGTAAAGTGTTGTAACAAACTTTCACACTTTTTTAGGGTTTCTTTAATTAATAGAGCCTAATAGGCCCATTTTTCAAATAAAATGTACCTTACTTAAAATGTTTTAAAGTGTTGTAACACACTTTCACACTTACCAAGTATGTGCAGGATCATGATGGGCCAAAAAGTGGTGATATGTAAGTTATATGATGGCCCATGTGGTTGACAAATTTTTTTTACCCAAAATTGATGAAATGAAAAGGGTTTCTAAAGGAGATTCTCAAATTTCCACCAATATAAATTATTCTTTAAACTTTGAATTTAATAAATAATTATTATTCATGTTTTCTATCTGTATTACAACTAAAGTCCCGATTGATAGGTTGATTGAAAAACATCCATAGCTCTCAAACAATATCACATTTTTGGAATCCGAAACATGTCTCACATTATATGCTTCACATACTATAGGATTAAAAAAAGAAAAAATGAATTTCATGAAGTTTGACAAAGTTAAGGTGGTCAGACATATGAGTTTTTAATTTTTTTAAAAGTTGTAATAAAAAAATCATAATTAATTATTTACATGGAAAAACATTACAAAAAAGTATGCATCACATCGAGACATGAGTCCTCTACTTATATCTAAAATATTACAAAAAATATTATCAGTTTATTGTGGTTAGGGTGGTCAGACAAACACCTACTTATTTTTTCACTGAAATTTAAGTACTACTGCATTGAAATTTCAAAATTTCACCAAATAGATTTTTTTATTTTTTAAAATATACCTAGTAGTTTAGAAACTACATTCATTTTCTATAGATTCTATTCTTACATATTTTTTAAATAATATAGATAAATTATATAATTTTTCATGTCAAGTTGCCTAACCATAATTTTTCTAAATTTTTTGCCACTTAATGGCCTGTTTTTTCCACGATGATCCTGCACATACCCTACCTAAGTTCTCATTAATTAATTATGGTTGACTAGAGTTAATTTACCCCTTTAAGACAAATTTAAGCCTTATTTATGACATCTTCCAAGGATCTATCTTGGCACCTAGTATTCAAATTGCATAACATTTAATTGGGAAAAATCAACATCCTAGAAAATGGTGCTAGGACCCATTCACCTTAGGTGGTGAATGAACCCTCCCTCTATAGGACCCTCCTTTATTTCAAGATTTGACATGGGTTTTTGATGTTATTTCACCCTTGAGGGCATAGTCCTAGAAACTTGTTCCAAGACCCATTCGACCTAGGTGCCAAATGGATCCTTCCTTAATAAGGAACCCCTTTCTGAATTTGATTATGGTGGGATTTTAGCAATATTCATTTCCAAATCTGGTGTTGACTTGAATTGTTTGAATTTCAGGGTTAATCTCTAGATTTAGTATAAATATGAGGTTAATTCACATTGTTTCTCCTAGCAAGTTCAAGTTATGATAAGAGTACATTCACAAGAGAATTATAGAGCACTTCAAGAGCATTTCAAAGGAATTCCAAGGAAGATTATCAAGAGTCTATTGTAGGAATTTAATATCATTTCATCATGTCTAGGGTTTAGTGCATTCATGCGTGTTATTGAGCTAAGATAGTTAATGTAGCATTGCATATCTACTTGCAAGCATTGTTTCACATCTATTTAAGATCAAGATATACATTATTCATGGCCACTTCATGTTAGTTTGCAGATTTGCACTCAAAGACAACTTCCAAGGTATCAAAATTTCATCATTTCATGGTTCAATTACATTATTTAATTATTTGGTTTAAACTTACCTACAAAGGGTTTGACTTAAGAAAACCCCTATTCACTAATTATCAATAATTTCTTCCCTTGAATGTGTGTTTGTAGATTTATATGTTGAAGATCAAGCGGATAATAAATTAGAAGAAAAAATGTCTAAATTGTCAAGTTGACAAGTTGTCATTCATAGTGCAAAAACACAAAAACAAGGCTACAAAATTTATTCCAAGCATTAAGAAGCTAAACAATTGGGAATCAAGAGTGTATAAATTGAAGTAAATGACCCAAAGATCAGTTTTTGGAAACCCTAAAAGGATGCATTTGCCACTAAAAGTTAATTAGTCCTCATTGAGGCCTGGAGTAGTGAAAACCTAGGATCTAGGAGTGCAAACTGAGAGGAATAAAACCCATAAGTCAATTTCTAGAACCCTAATAGGGACCCATTCATCACTAAATGTGAATGATTCTGATCTATTCTAAATATATCAAGCTTTCTACAAGGTTCATCATTGATACCCTATTGATGGTGAACCTCTTTTTCTATGTTTCAATTTCACATAGTTTCATCCTAGAAGATCCAAGAAACTTTATGAGAAAGTCCTAATAGAAATTTTATGAGTTAAAGAGCATTGAAGATCATTTCAAAGGAATTCAAGAGAAAATAATCAAGGTTTTATTGCAAGAATTAAAGGTCATTTCATCATGTCAAATGCATAGTGCATCATGCATGTGGTCGAGCTATCAAGTTGATGTAGCATTGAAGATCCATTACAAGCATTGTTTCATATCCAAATTCAATATCAAGATCTACATTACTTATGGCCACTTCATACTATATTTTTGATTTAGATTTGAAAACTTCATCCAGGGTATCATTGTTTCATGTTTCATTATTTCATCATAAGGTTTAATTACCTAAATTACCTAAATGGGGTTTGACCAAGGGAAACCTCTATTCCTAAAAAACAATTTTTTTTCTTCTCTCTTGATGTGTAATTGCAAGCTTTTAGATTGAAAATCAAATGGAGATTAAAAGTTGCAAAGTTTTCAAAGTTGTCAAGTTGTAAAAGTTTTCATCTTTAGTGCAAGATCACAAAAATGAAGTTAGAAAATTTATTTATGACTTTTGGGAGTTGATCACCTAGAAGCTAGGAGTGTAGATATTGAAGAATAGAATCTATAAATCACTTTTCTAGAACCCTAGTAGGGACCCATTCACCACTAGGAAAATGAGTCCTTAGTGACCCCAAAACAACACATTTTCAACAAGGTACATGCCATTTCAAGCTCTCAAAACACCACTTTTCATGGATATACTAGTTAGGGTTAGTTTCTAATTGTTATTTGTTTGTTTTGGTCCTCATAATTGAATGAAACTCACACCTAATTAAAATTTGGTTCATCATTGATACCCTATTGATGGTGAACATATTTTTCTATGTTTCATAATTTTGGTGAACCGAATTATTGAACATTGAAATTTTCTAATCATCCTAGGTTAGGTATTGCATTCATTTGAATTATTTTGCATTGAATTAGATCTTATTTAGGGGTATGTGCAGGATCACAATGGGCCAAAAAGTGGCGATATGTAAGTGATATGATGGCCCATGTAGCCAACGACTTCTTTTTTACCCAAAATTGATGAAATGAAAAGGGTTTTTAAAGGAGATTCTCAGCTGTCCACCAATATAAATTATGCTTTACTTTGATTTTAATAAATAATTATTATTCATTTTCTATTTGAATTACAACTAAAGTCCTAAATGATGGGCTAATTAAAAAACATCTATAGCTTTCAAATGGTATCACATTTTTTGAATATTAAACATGAATCATATTCTATGCTTTGCAGACTATAGGATTAAGAAAAGGAAAATTGAATTTCATGAAGTTTTGACCAAACTAAGGTGGTCAAACATACAATTTTTTATTTTTTTTAAAGTTGTAATAAAAAAATTATAATTAATTGTTTACTTGGAATTTTTTTTTAAGAAAATATGCATCACATCAAGACATGAGTCCTCTACTTATATCTAAAATCTTATTAAAAAATATGATAATTTTATTGTGGTTAGGGTGGTCAAACAGACACCTACTTATTTTTTCCCTAAAATTTAAGTACTATTGCATTGAAATTTCAAATTTTCACCAAATAGGTTTTTTCAAAAAAACAAAGCCTAGTAGTTTAGAAACTACATTCAATTTTCTATAGATTCTATTGTTACATATTTCTAAAATAATATAGATAACTTATTCAAATTTTTACGTCAAGTTTCCTAACTCTAATTTTTCTGAATTTTTTGCCACTTAAGGGCCTATTTTTTCCATGATGATCCTGCACATACCCTTAGGGTTTCTTGGTTTGCATTTAAATTTTCAACTCATTTATGGTTTAGAATTGTATTATTTTGCATTCTTTAAATGTTAAAAAGACCAAAACAAATCAACCATCTTGCATATCATTTAGATCATATAAATTTGCATTTGAAAATAAAAGAAAAACTAAATTTCAAAAGGTGTTATATAGGTCATTATCTACCCTTCATTTCACTTGCATTAGGTCATCAAATTATAAAAATTTCTCACAAGAGTTACAATTTGAAACTGGGTACAAAAAATCACATAAAATAACTTAGAAATTGTAGTTTTCACCTCTTTAAACCCCTGATTTAGGACCCATTCGTCTTTAGTGGTGAATGAGTCTTGATTAGGCTTTAGGTCTGAAATTTCTAGCATCTGAAAAGAATTAAAACACACTCAAAAATCAGAAAAAACATTTCAAAAATCCTTATCCAGGACCCATTCGCCTTTACTAGAGAATGAGTCCCTGATAGGTCTTGATTTACATTTTCTAGAAATTAAAATCTTAGTTTTAGGCCTTTGTTTGTTGCTATTACTTTCTTTCTTCAGTTTTCTAATTTTCTATTTCATAAAATTGATTGCATCTAGCTTAATTTGCTTCATCTAGTGCATTGTCAAAATTTACAACATTTCATTTTCAATTTATTGCATTGCATGGAATCTAAACATTGCATTTCATTCTAGTTTATTTCATTACATTTCATAGATTAATTTTCACAAATGTTAGTATCTATATTCTCCAAATTTTCAAAGAAAAAGTTCATTAATAAGCATGCTAGTCATTTATTCAATACATTTCCTAGTTATGATAGTCTCTTAGTGTAAGAGAATGAAAGTGTTGATGCTTGCCTAAACCTACACCCCCTCTTATCTCTCCTATTTGTGGGAATGATGTGATAGAAGAAGATGAAAGCGTAGAAAATCATGATAACTATAGTTTCTCTTCTCCTAATACATCTCCTACATGTGACAAAAGTATTTTGGTGCTAGAGGATGCACTCATTGAGAATCATGACAATGTTGAAAGATCATCTTCTATAAACACTCCTACATTGGAAGATATTATAGCACAAGAGAATGAGATCATAGACACATTTCTAATTATTACATTACCTAATCTACATTTATCCCTTGCTTGTGAGAATGTTTTAGTGAAAGATGTAATTGTAAGTGAGGATGATAGGTTGGTGTTAGATGATTGAATATTTAAGATCTATGACAACCATCTTTATATTTCTTCCCCTACCTATCCTATTTTGGAAGACATCATGGGACAAAGAAATGAAATTATGGACAATCATGATGATCACAATTGTTCTTCTCCTAGTATCTCTACTAGTTGTGAAGAAGATACTTTGAGGTTAGAAAATAGAATCAGTGAAATTCATGTGAATCTTAATTGTCCGTCTTCCCCTAGGGAAACCCTTATTGAACAAGAAGATCCAACCATTGATCATCCCCCTACTTGCGATGAAGTCATTTTAGAAGAACTAGCCTTGGAGTGTCATGAACATCTAGTTTGCAGTTCTCCTAAGAACTCTCCTACTAGGGAGGATATCATGGTGTAAGAAAATAACAACATTATCAATAGTGATATGGTTTCCTTAGGTGATGGTGAAAATATGACACTAGACTCCCCTTCATTAGAAAGAAATGAAACTAAAACCATTGAAGTTATCAATGTGCAAGTTTCCATTAGGTTCCTAGTGATTTTTGGACCTCCTACATACCCTATGGAACATCCTAAGAATCCTCTAATTATTTACCCACCCTCATAATTTCAAAAAACTCAAAATAAATCTATCCTCATCCTTGAACCACCTAAGAATAATGCTTCACAACAAATGAGTTATAGTACTATTGCACATACCTACAATACAAGGAATAATAGGCAACCACAAATAATTTCTATTTCATTAGCCTTGCCTACTCCTATCTTGCCTAATGCTCCTCATTTGACCACAAATCATGGAAAGGAATATAATATTGTTCAACAGTTGAAGAATACTCCTACTAAGATTTTTGTATGGGAATTGTTTCAAACATCACCTAGTTATCATAGCATTCTTCAAGATAATAGTACAGGTTAATTGAATATAATAGTACAGGTTAATTGAATCACAATAAAACAAACCCTTTTTGACAATGGTTCGGCCTTGAATGTGTTAGTGTGATCCTTTTGGAAAAGATCAAAATGAGAAAAAGCGACATTAAACCCAATTATTTTCCTATTTGATGATTTGATAATATAGGAAAAAAACTACTCGGATTCATCACATTACCTATCAAAGAGGGGAAAGTAACATTACAAAATCTGGTCCATGTTATGCCTCATGATCTTTCATATAATCTCCTCCTAGGCAGACCATGGATTCATGAGATGAATCGGGTGCCTTCTACCCTTCACCATGTAATGAAGTATGTCTATAACAACAAAGTTTGCATACTCAAGATTGACCATGGACCAGATAGCTTACACATTAAAAAAAAAGGAAAATATTTTGAAAGCATTGACACTGACTATACAAGTGGAACCCATGCAGGAGTAAGCAAAAGAGAAGCATACCGAAGAAATCACGAAGTTACTGGAAGATGATTGGGGTTCCTTGGATTTCACACCAACTTTCATGGATGAATACAAAATCATAAGCAAAGAGTCTGAAAAGGGAAAAGAAAAACTGGTAATGTCAACAAAAAATTTGAAAGAATCCACCTCAACCACTCTAGAAGAAAAGATAACATACACGACAAAATTTGATGAAGTTGATCATCAGAAACCACTGAATCTGAAAGAAATGCAAAATATTTATGGAATAGGTTATGAAATTATGAGACAACATGGTTATAGTGGATAAGGATGTGGTGCTAGAGAACAAGGTGTAGATGTCTAAATTTGGACACTTAATTTATCCAAATTCATCCCCTTCCATCTTATTTTCATTAATTAAGTAATACTACTATTATTTAATTAATATCTTTAATTCTGCCAAATCCCTAAGGTATTTAATCAATAATACCTTATCTCTTTAATCCTCCTTCCATAAATTGAATTAAATAAATATTCCATTTATTTAATTCCCTTCATGTCACATCCTCCATCATTTTTTTATCTTATCTTAATCCTTCTTCTAATCCCATCATTAGGATGTGCACATGCCTAATCCTTGATTAGGATGTGTCACATCCTCCAACTTTTGCAAGTTGGCCTCTAATCTCTCTTAGCCACCTAACCATCCTCTAATCCCTCACTAACTAGCTTAATCAACCTCTCAAGGAATTTTTAATTCCTTTTATCCTTCCAAGGAATATTAAATTCCTTTTCTCTTCCCAATGTACTTTATGATATGTGTCCTTGGTCAACCTTATTAAAGGCTTTCTCCTTTTTGACAAGGCATCTCCCTTCCCCATGTGAATTTTTAATTCACTTTTAATCTCCCAATGCACCCTTTGGAATTTAAAATTCCTTCCCTCTTCCCCATGAGAATATTTGAGGAATTTTTAATTCCCCACTTGTCCTCTCCCCCACATGGGGACAAGGACCTCCTTTATGAGAAGATCTTGTCCAATCCCAAGGTACTTTATACCCCCCCTCCATGTCATGTGCTATCCTTCCACCTCATGTCCACCTCATCTTTCTTAAGCCTCTCCCCATGCCACATGTCAAGATGTGAGGGCTTGTGAGTTCTCAACTCACCTTAGCGCTACATATTGATATTTGGTGGCTCAATCTTGACCCTCCATTTCCCCTAGGAATTCTCAAAAATACTATAAATACCCCCCTCTTTTCTCTCATTTTGGGGGAGAGATCATTTGTACTAGCCAAACTCTTGCAATTTTGTTTCTCATCTTTTACTTAGCCATTTTTTTGTTTTCATCCACTTGCACTCATCCTCACAACATCACTTAGCTTGCATCTACTTGCCATCCAAGGAGCATATACATCAAAGATCAAAGGGCGAACCAAAGGATTGATTTGATGCAAGGTATAGAGTTCCATTTTGTTACTTTTATCTTGTGTTATTTTCAACTTAGGCTAATCTTGAGGTGTAGGTTGTTTTTGGTGTTTATTTGCACTCTTCTACTTGCTGCTCATTTTCTAATGCTCACATTCGACCTATCACATTTCTGGCACACCCAGTGGGACCCACAAACGAGTCTATTTCTTTCATGTTTGCTATTTTTTGCATTTTTCAAGGTCCAGGTTACAGAGTGGCGGACCTGTCCTAACAAAGTGGTGGACCTGTCCATCTAGAGTGGCAGATCTATCCCTATAGAGTGGTAGACTTGTCCTCCAGAAGGTAAAAATTTCAAGTTTTTTCCGATTGTCTTTTGGTAAAATAGGCACATATTTTAATTAAAAGAGGGGTCAATAAACCTTGTTTGGTGTGTTTGGGAAGGCTATTTGATGTATCCAATCCCCTTGTGCCATTTGGTGATCTTGGGTGATGAGAAATCATAGCTTTCCAAGTCCTTTTGAGTCACCCTTTTTCACTTTCTTAGTGGGACCTACTTGGGGATTTCATCACCCCAAGGGATGATTCCAACCACACGTATCAGCAGGGTATATAAAGGTGGGAGAGCGAAAGTTGTACCTTAATCCAACCACGTTGTAATTGGCAAAGCGTCGAGATGACGTGAAGAGTTGGTCTGAGCCTTTAGTATCTTGCTAAGGTTCCCAAATCACTCTTGTAACAGGTTGGTGTTCATAGTTTGGGCCTCACGTACCGGGTGTATATCGAGGACTCCTTAGCAACCATGTTCATCCTAGAGTAGAAAACTTTGTTGACCATACTCGTTTCTATGAAATCTTAGGGTGGTGCTGTCTGAATTGTCCTTCTTGTGCAAAACCAGTCATTATTAGTGTTTGCTATATTTTGGGTCCTTTGCCTTACCCATCCATCAAAAAATCAAGCTTAGACTTATCCTTTGGCGGACCTGTCCCTGTGTTGTGGCGGACCTGTCCTAGTGCAGTGGCGGACTTGTCCCTGTGTTGTGGCAAACCTGTCCTAGTGCAGTGGTGGACATGTCCCTGTGTTGTGGCGGACCTGTCCTAGTGCAGTGGCAGACCTGTCCCTATGCTATGGCAGACCTATCCTAGTGCAGTGGCGGACCTGTCCTTCTACTGTGGTGGACTTGTCCTTCTGCTCTTTCTTCCCAAGGGTGCCATTTCCACACTGTTTATCTGATTGACTCTATTCAAAGGAAGTTCTCATTTTTTTGTGCTCTTTCCGATGATATATACCACTTCATACTTTTGAGAAGTTGGTTGAGGCACCTTTTTCTTCACCATCTGCCTCCTCGAAGGGGGTATACCATACCACTCTCTCTGTTTACTCATTCTGAGTAAACTTTCATCCATTTAACACATCCTTTCATCATTCCAAACTCTCATTCTATCATTTTGATCATTTGTTTACTCATTCTGAGTAAATGTTCATCCATTTCACACATCCTTTCATCATTCTGAACTCTCATTCTATCATTCCGATCATCCGTTTACTCATTTTGAGTAAACGTTCATCCATTTCACACATCCTTTTATCATTCTGAACTCTCGTTCTATCATTTCGTTCATCCGTTTACTCATTTCGAGTAAATGCTCATCCATTTAGCACATCCTTTCATCATTCTGAACTCTCATTCTATCATTTCAATCATCCGTTTACTAGTTCCGAGTAAATGTTCATCCATTTCAACATATCCTTTCATCATTCCAAACTCTCATTCTATCATTTCAATCATCCGTTTACTCATTCCGAGTAAACGTTCATCCATTTCACACATCCTTTTATCATTCTGAACTCTCATTCTATCATCCATTTACTCGTTCCGAGTAAATGTTCATCCATTTAACATATCCTTTCATCATTCTAAACTCTCATTCTATCATTTCGATCATTTGTTTACTCATTTTGAGTAAACTTTCATCCATTTGACACATCCTTTCATCATTCTAAACCCTTGTTCTATCATTTTGATCATTCGTTTACTCGTTCTGAGTAATCGTTCATCTGTCCCAATCAATCGTTTGCTCATTTTGAGTATTTGTTCATCCATTTCTCCAATCAAATCATCATTTTCCCCATCCAAATCCCTTGAACTTCATCTTGGGTTATTATCCAAATTGACCGAAGTGTCTGATCTGATCGTCATCATTAACATCCTCTTAGGATTGTCATGCTTCCTAAGTTGATCATCATCGTCGGCCCAATCAATCCATTTTCAATCTCAAAGTGGATTCAGTGCTGCAATCATCCATTCATCCTTTAATCTAATCAATCAGCATCCTAAGTCACCTAGGGTAATCTTTGAATGGGGTTTATAGTCCCTTTTGTCATCCTACCCAATCCATCATCTGACCTTTCAATCGATCAATCAATCCAATCCAATCCAATCCAATCACATCCCTATCCAATCACCTTCGACCCAATTAATCTACTTCCATCTCGAGGAAGATTCGGTGTCGTAATCATCCTTTGATAGTCAAATCCAATCATCAAAATCAATCTGATCGTATCATCCAATCATCCTAATCTGAGCTTTAATCCAATCCCAATCTGAGCTTGTCCTAAATCCTGATTTGGGCTTTTGTCCATTTCCATCCAAAATCTTTCATCCATCTTCTTTATCCTTTCACCATCATGAATCCTTATCCTCCATCAATAGTGGTCAAGGAAAACCTTACTTATGTCAACGATGATAATGAAAGTCTTGTTGACCAAGAGGTATATGACATAGATCCCCTTGACACTATCATTGCTAGTAAGCTTTCTCCACCCACTTTCCAAAATCCAATCACCCCATCAAGTTATCCCATCATGTCTTCATCTATGCCTAATCACACTCCTTATGCTACCTTTGACAAGGGATGTCCATCATATCCATCATATCCTTCCTCTACGTCATCCCCTTATCCTAGTTTGCCGTCACAATACCCCTATCTTGATCCCCCATCCACATCCTCTTACTTCAATCCTCCATCCACTTGTACCCACTACCCCAATCTCCCATACCAATCCGCTTAGCCTAATCCTACATTCACACCTTCCTATCATAGTCAAACACACCCATCAACTTACCCTAATCCAGCATCTACATCTCCCTATATTAATCCAACACCTCAATCTTCCCATCCTAATCCACCATCCCAATACCTTTATTACAACACGCCACTCATATCTTCTACCAACGATCCACCGTCCATGTCATCCTATCCTAATTCCCCATGCCCATATCCTTACCTTAATCCCCCATCTAGTCTTAATTTTCCATCTAATCCTAGTCCACTAATCCATAAACCTTCATCCACTCCCACCTCGCCATCTCAACCTAGCATATTCAAGTTTCTCCAAGGACTTATAACAAAGGAAACATCCCCCACTCCACACATTGCAGTCATGAAACCATGCCATCCCAACCCATCATCCATGGTTGTTAGTGATGAGACCCTTCTCCATCCAACACCTATCATTGATGATACCATCACATCCTCTGAATCTACTGAGTCCCCATCTCCTACCATCACATCTACCAAATCCATTGAACACCCACCCCCTACTCTGAGAGTCGTCAAACCTATCGATGACACCCAAATCCAATCCACTTCTTCCACTCCTAGTATCCATTCCCAAGAATATCTTGAATCCTCCATCGTTCCATCTTCCCCACTTGAAGGGTCCCCTCATGACTCCATTATCATGCCTCCCGCACACGATGAGTCATGCCAAGAGCCTGATCCAAAGCATGCCAACATATCCCCTCCTCTAGATCAAGATCCTACCATCCCATCTAGTCTACCACAAGATCACAGTCCCCCATCCATTCCATCCTGTGATCCTCTTGAGATTCAAGATTCTACTGCTCCAGCTCCGTCTCCATTGCATGAGCTTGCTACCACAAAATCAGATCCTATCATGTCCCCTACTCCCTCTCCAGATACCACCCATCCAAATGCTGCTATCTCGTCATCTCCTTCTCAGGATCCCTCATCACCACCTAAAAATACTATCCCCACACTGCTTGCATATCCCCTTGGTACTCTCACATTCTTCCATGGTGGCCTCCTTATAGAAGAAAAACACAGTGTATATACCACCCATCATCCCCCACCTAATAATGGACTCACATCATGTTTTCAGAATAACAAAAATCCTATCATAGATTGAATGCTCAAGAACATGAACTATCAAGGAAAAGGTCTAGGCCTTCACGAGCAAGGTATTTTAGAGCCCATCCAAGTCAAAGAACAAACTTGCATGCAAGGTCTTGGATCTATTCCCCAAGACTCACAATCCAAACACGTTGGTACAACCTCTAGATGTCCTCAACGAGCCTTTTCCAAAATAAATGTCAGCTCTTCCCATCGCTCCACCAAATCATATGCTGCCATCCCTCCTCCTCTATCATATCACCTCAAAACAACTGTCCATATTCCTCCTTCATCTACTCCATCCATTTTGGGTCCTTACATCCCTCCATCCACCATCTCCCGTCCTTCATCTACTCTATCCATCTTGGGTCTGTATATCCCAAGATCACCTCCTCCATCTCATCCTTCCACCCATCCAACGCCTATCCATGTCATCCATCATAAACATCCCTCTCGCATATCCCATAATTAGGATCAACAAAGGAACATACCTAAACATCCCCCATCTACACATAATCCCCATACTCCTACCTCCATTGCTCCACATCATCCATCTCCTCACACCCATCCCATCACTAATAAATGCACTTTGGATGCTAACATAAAAATGCATAAATCCAAACATCCACATGAATCTAAAGCTCCCCATGTCCCCTCTATACAAGATGTTGAAGAAAAGATAAAAAAAATCCCAAATCAAAATCAAATCTATAGTTCGCAAAGAGCCCGCAAAGCAAAGATCAAAACCATGTGGATCCCAAAGAATAAAGATGCAATACCTTCAAATGAAAAATTTGTAAGAACATCCAAATTTTCTCATCCAAAAGCTAATCCTTTTCATCCACCCTCTCCTACATCTATTTTGGGTCCCTATGTCCCAAAATTCACTATTCCATCTCCTCAATTATCCCCACATTCTCCATCCATTAGTCCCCTTATCTTTTCACATCCATCACCACATGTGCCAATGTTGGTCCTGAACTCATCTCCCCATCACGTATCCACCAATCTATCCATACCATTTCCAACATCCCACCCATTATCCCATGTATCTCCCCCATCAAATCCCTCTAATTCATCCTCTTGCATAATCCATTTATCCTCATAAGGTTGTACCAACATCAAACAGTCGGTTCAAACATGAGCTCTTAATACCTGATATAGAACTTGATGCTTGAGTCCTTCATCCATATCCTTATCGCATGTCTTCTAAATCCACTTATTTTCCTCCCTATCCTTATACATCTCCTTCCGCATACTATCCAAAAAGTCCAAAAAATAAAAAAATCCAAAAAAATCCACAAATCAAAAACTCAAAAAAAAATCCAAAATCCACAAATCAAAACTCAAAAATCAAAAATCCAAAAAAAAAAAATCAAAAAATCAAAAAAAAAAAAAATCAAAAATCCACAAAAAAGTCAAAAAAAGTCAAAAAATGAAAAAAATGAAAAAAAAAATAGTTAAGAGGAATAATCCGTCCAATGGTGAAAACTTGGCAAACAAGCACCTTGGATAAGTACCATGATGAAAACTTGACAAACAGGTGTCATGCGTAAATCCCCATCTGCATTTGGGGGCAACTTCCTAATTTGCATTCCCTCCATCTGCTATGCTTCCTGCTACGCTTTCGGCTATGCACCCATCTTCTTGCTATACATCATTTTCATCCATCCCCTCCACCCTATCGAGTTTACACATCTTGCTTGGCATATCTCATTTATCACAATCCTTCCATCCTCTTTGTGATCTTGATAACAATGGGGCAAACATATAAGCATGCTTTGGGCACCTCTTAGCATACATTCCCCTCATCCGCACACTATCCCAACTGTCATTCGCACTCGTCTCCCTTCTTGATCCACCTATCATGCTACCTTTCATCTCCCTTCCTTATCCATGCATCCTATCTTCATCCATCTCACTCTTTTATCTTCCCATCCACTTGTCTTTCATCCTTCATTCCTCCCCACACATGACATGTCTAGAGTGGGGGCATCTCTCTTCCTTTGTGATAAAGTCCTTGGAGACATCATTCATCCTGTCCACTCACATCCTTGACATCTCCCCATCCTTATCTTCCTATCCATCGCTACCTCTATTCCCCATCCCTTTCATCCCCCATCCCTACTTCATTTCTCCATCCCATTTCATCATCCCTTGTCATCGGCCTTTGGTTATAGGTTTCTCCCCATCCCCATCCTCATCCTCCTATCCATCCAATCCCTTTCATATCCCTCTCTTTGTCTTCCTACCAACCCCTTGTATCTTCCCGTCCTCATCTTCTTATACATCCAAACCTTCCCCCTTATCATTCTCCATCCATTCTAGCCTCCATCCATCTACCTGGTCAATCCCCTCTTTTCGTCCTTCATCCTTCCCCCCCCCCAAGCAGACTCATTCGGCGGCGGCATACTTGTCTATCCCCGGAGGTGGCGGGCCCGTCTGGCGGTGGCGGGCTTGTCTAGCGGCGGACCTGTCCTCCTCCAGCGACGGACCCATCCGCCCCCGGTGGTGGCAGACCCACCAGCCCAACGGTGAACCTCTCTACCCCCGGTGGCAGACCTGCTAGCCCGACGGCGAACTTGTTCACCCATGGCGGCAGACCTATCTACCTCCGGTGGTGGACCCGCCAGCCTGGCGGCGGACCTGTCCGCCTCTGGTGGTGGACCTGCCAGCCCGGCGGCAGACCTGTTTGCCTCTAGTGGCAGACAGACCTGTCCACCTCTGGTGGCGGACCTGTCTGCCCTAGGCTGTGGACCCGCTCGGTCGGTGGCGAACCTATCTGCCTCCAGTGGTGGACCTATCTGCCCTTGGCGGCGGACCCGCTCGGCCGGTGGCGGACCTGTCCGCCCGCGGCAGCGGACCCGTCCATGTGGCGATCGCCCAATGTCCCCCTCCTGGCGCAAAAATACAAAAAAAAATCAAAATCCGCCTCCGACCCATTTTCTAATTTCTACCTACCATCAAAACCCATGTGTTAAAATTTTTAAAATTTATCGACAAACCATATTTTTGAGGGTTTTGATTTTTACACCAAAACTTCCGGAGGCCATAACTTTTGACTCGGGTGTCCATTTGAGCTAAAATTTGACAGGCGGTTGCATTAGGAGATAACAAGTGGATTTCAATAGGTTTCCTTGAAAGTCGTCGAAACCCGTTTTGGCACATTTTTGGGGCCTCAAACTTTCATCTTGAGCCTCAAAATCCCAATTTAGTATTTTTTCCAATATTTTGAAAAATTGTTTCTGCTCATAACTCGAAATGCATAACTCAAATTTGGGATGTTAGTTGGCAATTCATCCTGTCTCAATATTGGGTATTTCTTGATAAAAATTTGGACTCCCAAAAGTATATCCGCGAGGTTTCCTAAAATGCCAAAATTTAACAATTTTTAAAAATTGCCAAATCGAGAAACATCTAATTATCAACACTTTACACCCTTTAAACCCTCGAACTCAGTGTAGAATCAATCCAATAATATAGTTCAATCATTCTAGTCTTCAATCCAATCCTCATCTGAGCTTTAATCTTACCCCAATCTGAGCTTAACCAAATCCCTAATCTGGGCTTTAATCCATCGGCAATCAAGATCTTTGGATATCGATCAAAGTCTTCAGATCCCTCACTCCATCTTCTTCAACTTTTTCCTATTCATCCATTCTAATAAGTCCATTCACTCATTCTGTGTAACCATTCATCTATTTCAAACCTTCATCGATCATCTCAAAACTTCATCAAACCTCCTATCATTCATCACACCTCCTTCTATCATTTCAAACTCTCATTCCATACTCTTGATCAATCGTTTACTCATTCTGAGTAATCTTCCACCTGTTCCCCCCTTCACCTTCTAGTTCCACGAATTAGTCATCTATCCATCTGGTCACCTTTTCAATCTACTATCCTTTCTCATCATTCATCTATTCGTCATATCATCCACCCACTTCATCTTTGATGATTTGGATAACTATCCCATCCCTGAGCTTTGTGTGGCCATCATCCTCTGATCCAATCCAACGGGTCTATCTTGTCCCATCGTGTTGGTCCAATCATTTTATCCCCTTATCTAAGGTTATTTCATCATCTTTCATCCATCCCTTGTCTTTGACCTTTATCAAACTACGTTGCCCCTGCGCTTTCACGTAGGCAAGGTCAATCATTTGATCCGCCCTTGAGCTCCCATCCATCATCGATCTATATTGTCCACTTTTCTCCTATTCTTCATCCTATCTTGGTTATCCATCAAAATCTCCATCATGGTCAGTCGTCATCCTTTTATCGAACTACGAGGGCTCTGCGCTTCCATGTAGGCAAGGCTAATCTTTGATCGGCCCCCGAGCCCCTAGGTCGCTAGGATGTGTTAGTCTCCCGTGTCGCGTCATCAAGCTACGCCCTTATCTAGCTTGATCTTAACAAATGAGATCCACTTGTATCATCAAATCCAATCAGTTCTGAATATCTTGTGTCATATCAATCTTTTAATTTAGTATCCATCATCGGTCTCAACATGATGCATCTTTCCTAATAGACCTCGTCAATCCCATTCACCCCCTTGATTGATCCTATGGAAAAGGACATTTGAAATTTATTGCGATCTTTTGATGCTTTTGGATTTTGTTTATCATTTGAGCTCCCTATCATCACTTGTCATGGTCGCCTTGATCCATCATATCATGGTGTGCTTTGACTCGTCAACAAAGGGGTGTATCTTGATCTTTTTTGTCTTCTCAGTTGTCCCACCAAGATCCCTAAGGTCTTGTGTTACGCTGGGGCCTCCTTGTGCGCTTGTGGTTATCCCAATACTTGGCTCGACTAAGGTCACCATGACTTTGGGGTGTTGGGATGGCCTTCTTGTTTGTTATGTTTATTTTATGCATTAGACACTAATCTGCCTTGGTTCTTCATACCTTGGCATCTTGTGCCTTATGCTATAGCGAGAATCAATGCTCTGACAATGGCAAATTACATTCAGATTGCATTTCATCATCTCCTTCTCAAAATCCCCCCAATCCATTCATCCTTGATCACACTCCCCTCCCAATCTTCCATCACATTGCACCATCTTTTTCAACTCCCCTTGCATCATCTCCTCCATTTCAAGAGCCCCCCCATGTTCTCTTGAAACCGCATGTCCTCTCGAGGGGGCATCCTTCATCCCTAATTTTCATCATCTTCCTTCCTAGTCACTTCTTTGAATGACTGGGACATCTTTTCCAATATAACCATCTTCTTCTAGGTTCTATGTTTTAATATTCTTTGAAATGATGCTACTTCGTAACACCATTTCAAAGAGGGGAAAAATGTAGATGTCTAAATTTAGACACTTAGTTTATCCAAATTCATCCCCTTCCGTCTTATTTTCGTTAATTAAGTAATACTACTATTATTTAATTAATATGTTTAATTCTATCAAATCCCTAAGGTATTTAATCAATAATACCTTATCTCTTTAATCCTCCTTCCATCAATTGAATTAAATAAATATTCCATTTATTCAATTCCCTTCATGTCACATCCTCCATCATTTTTATCTTATCTTAATCCTTCTTCTAATCCCATCATTAGGATGTGTCACATCCTCCAACTTTTGCAAGTTGGCCTCTAATCTCTCTTAGCCACCTAACCATCCTCTAATCCCTCACTAACTAGCTTAATCAACCTCTCAAGGAATTTTTAATTCCTTTTATCCTTCCAAGGAATATTAAATTCCTTTTCTCTTCCCCATGTCCTTTATGACATGTGTCCTTGATCAAACTTATTAAAGCCTTTCTCCTTTTTGACAAGGCATCTCCCTTCCCCATGTGAATTTTTAATTCACTTTTAATCTCCCAATGCACCCTTTGGAATTTAAAATTCCTTCCCTCTTCCCCATGAGAATATTTGAGGAATTTTTAATTCCCCACTTGTCCTCTCCCACACATGGAGACAAGGACCTCCTTTATGAGGAGATCTTGTCCAATCCCAAGGTACTTTGTACCCCCTCTCCATGTCATGTCTATCCTTCCACCTCATGTCCACTTCATCTTTCTTAAGCCTCTCCCCATGCCACATGTCAAGATGTGAGGGCTTGTGAGTTCTCAACTCACCTTAGCCCTACATCTTGATATTTGGTGGCTCAATCTTGACCCTCCATTTCCCCTAGGAATTCTCAAAAATCCTATAAATACCCCCTTTTTTCTCTCATTTTGGGAGAGAGATCATTTGTGCTAGCCAAACTTTTGCAATTTTGTTTCTCATCTTTTACTTAGCCATTTTTTTGTTTTCATCCACTTGCACTCATCCTCACAACATCACTTAGCTTGCATCTACTTTCCATCCAAGGAGCATACACATCAAAGATCGAAGGGCCAACCAAAGGATCGATTCGACACAAGGTATAGAGTTCCATTTTGTTACTTTTATCTTGTTTTGTTTCCAACTTAGGCTAATCTTGAGGTGTAGGTTGTTTTGGTGTTTATTTTCACTCTTCTACTTGTTGCTCATTTTCTAACGCTCACATTCAACCTATCACACAAGGTATTTGTGTCACTATAGAACCGAACATGCAAGAAACAACTCATGGTCTTGGTCATTGTCCTTTGATAGAAATAAAAGCATCAGAAAGACCTTTACATAATATCAACACTCTTACAAAGGATTCTTCTAAAGTAACTTTAACACTAGTGTATCCTGAATTGATAGACACTAGTGGTCTTCAATATTTTCCTTCAAAAGAAAAAAGTGAAGTAGAGAAATCCTCACTTAATATCAATTTCATCACACAAAAAACTAATGATTTGAATTCAATAGATTTGAAACCCTCCTATAAAGAAGAGTACAAAATATCATAATCCAAAGATTCTTGTGTAATTATGACACCTAATACTAAGCAAGAGATATCTTTGTTGCAAAATAAAGGAACATCTTTTACCATTATCAAGATAGTATCTTTCAAGACTCATCTAAGGTCATTTGATATCTCTCCCTCCAAGAACATTAAACAAATTTTATTACAAGAGTTCATTTTGTGAATATCAGAGAGTTCATGGTCATTCTACTAATAAATGGAATGATTTAAGTAATAAAATATAATGTATCTTAATGGTTTGGTGCTCTTCCTTATGTGGGGGTTCCTAATTCCTCTAATTGATACTAGTTTTCACTCTAGCATGACTCTCACAAATCATTTTGACTCACCCTTATTTTGCACTAAGTGGGGAAAAGGGGTTAGGTAGCCTTGTCCTCATATGTCACTTGTTGTATCTTTTGGCTAGTTGACCATCTTTCATGTATATATAATCTTAGCAATCTTGGGATGTGGATGACATGCCTTAAGTTGGCTCGCAAGTGATGTACTAAGTTACCTTTAATATTGTATTTTTGGGGGAAACCCTTCCTTCCTATTTCATGTTGTAGCTTTATTTTAGAAACATATGACTTGTAATAGGGTTTTCTAAGGAAATCTCTCATGTCTTAGGAGAAAACATTGACTACTTTAAAGCAATTTCTCGTAGCAATGGTGTTAGAAACTGCTTTAAAGTGGGGGCATACATTGATGAAATCTTTCAAAATTTTGCATATTTCATGGCATGATTTTTTTTTTCTTGTGACATATCCTTTTCTTGGTGGTGTCATTGGGTTTTATGTCCTCCAAGAGCGTGATATTTCTAAGTTACGATCTCCCTTAGTGGCATGATGCAAAATGAGAAGCATCCCATAAGTGGTGATTTTATATTCTTGACTTGTCCTCTCTTGGAGAAATTAGGCATGATTTTCCCTAAGAAGAAGACCTTACATGAACAAGTAATAATCCCCTTTAACAAAAAATTACATACATGACATTCAAAAACATTTACAAAAATCATTACATTGTGTTGCATTATCAAAGTTGTCAAGAGGACAACTTCGGTATGGTATAGGAGGCTAATATGATTCTTTCATTTGCCACCTCGTTGGGATAACTCGCCTAGTGCAAAAATTGAGGTTCCACTACCCTAGATTGAGCACATACATATATTTGGATAACTCACATAGTGGAAAAACTGAGGTTCCACTACCCTACAATGAGTAGCGTATGTTACAGAGAAACAACCTCATTTCACATCGTGTTGGAACGATTGTGCTTAATCTTTTATTTTTCTTTGTTTTTTCCGGTCTTTGATAGGGTATGATTATGTATCTTTTTTATTTATAGATATTTAAGTGTCTTTAATGTCTACTTTAGTGTGAGTTTGACATGGTGTCATCCTCTCACTAAAGTGGGGGTAAAATGTAGTAACAAAAAAAGTACCCCTTTCCTTAATTTGGTAATAATTGACATAATAATGTCTTGGATTAATGTTGTGATGTGTAGTACACATTCACATTAATCTAGGGCCCCTTTTTAAACTAAATGTACTTAAATTGTACCTTGTTAAAGTGTTGTAACACACTTTCACACTTTTCTATGATTTTTTTAATTAATGGAGCCTAATAGGCCCCTATTTCAAATAAAATGAACCATATTGAAAGTGTTGTAAAGTTTTGTAATACACTTTCACACTTATCATGATCTCATTAATTAATTTTGGTTAATTAGAGTTAATTATCCCCTTTAATTCAAATTTAAATCTTATTGATGATACCTTCTAAGGATCTATCCTAACACCCAATATTCAAATTGCATAACATTTAATTGGGAAAAATCAAGGTCCTAGAAAATGGTGCTAGGACCTATTCACCCTAGGTGATGAATGGGTCAAGTACCTCTATAGGACACCCTTTTCTTTTCATATTTAGCATGGGTTTTTGATGTTGTTTCCCTCCCCCCGAGGGCATGGTCCTAGAAACTTTTGCGAGGACCCATTTTCCCTAGGTGGAAAATAGGTCCTTCCTTAATAATGACCCCATTTTTGAATTTGATTCTAGTGGGATTTTAGTAATATTCATTTCTAGATTTGGTGTCAACTTGAATTGTTTGCATTTTGAGGTTAATCCCTAGATTTAGTATAAATATTGGGTTAATTCACATTGTTTATCCTAGTAAGTTGAAGATATCATAAGAGTACATTCACGTGAGAATTATATAGCACTTCAAGAGCATTTCAAAGTAATTTCAAAGTATATTATCAAGAGTTTATTGTAACAATTCAAGATCATTTCATCATGTCTAAGGTTTAGTGCATTCATTCATGTTGTTGAGCTAGGATAGTTGATGTAGCATTGAAGATCTATTTGCAAGAATTTTTTCACATCTATTTGAGATCAAGATATAAATTCTTCATGGCCACTTCATGTTAGTTTATAGATTTACACTCCAAGAAAAATTCCAAGGTATCAACATTTCATAATTTCATGCTTTAATTACATTATTTCGTCATTTGGTTTAATTACCTACAAGGGGTTTGACTTAGGAAAACCCCTATTCACTAACAATAATCAAGTTATTCTTTAGTTGAAAGTGTTTTTTCATATTTATAGGTTGAAGATCAAGTGGAGAAGAAATTGGAAGCCAAATTGTTTAATTTTTCAAGTTGCAAATTTGTCGTTCATAGTGCAAGAACACAAAAACAAGGCTATAGAACATATTCTAGAATTTTAGGAGTGAAGAACCTGGGAATTGAGAGAGTATAAATTAAAGTAAAGGACCCAAAGATCAGTTTTTTGAAACCCTAAAAGAAACCATTCACCACTAAAGGTGAATGCGTCCTTTGTGAGGCCTAAAGAAGTGAAAACCTGGGATTTGGGAGTGCAGAATGAGAGGAATAAAATCAAGAAGTCAGTTTCTAGAACCCTAATAAGGACCCATTCATCACTAAAGGTGAATGAGTCATCTATGGCCTAAAAACAAAAAAAAATCTACAAGGTTTATCATTGATACCCTATTGATGGTGAACTTGTTTTTCTATGTTCTAGTTTCACATAGTTTCATCCTAGAAGATCTAAGAAACTTTATGAGAAAGTCCTAATTTAGAAATATTATGAGTAAAAAAGCATTCAAGACCATTTCAAAGGCATTAAAGGGTTGATAATCAAGGTTTTATTGTAGAAATAAAAGGTCATATCATCATGTCAAAGGCATAGTGCATCATGCACGTGGTTGAGCTATCATTTTGATGTAGCATTGAAGATCCATTACAAGAATTGTTTCATATCCTAACTCAAGATCAATATCCACTTTCCTTATGGCCACTTCATGCTATATTGTTGATTTTCTTTCCAAAACTTCATCCAAGGTATCATTGTTTCATGTTTCATTATTTCATCATAAGGTTTAATTACCTAAATGGGGTTTGAATAAGGAAAACCCCTATTCCTTAACACAAATAAATTCTTCTCTCTTGATGTGTGATTACAGTTTTTTAGATTGAATATCAAGTGGAGATTAAAATTTGCAAGTTGTCAAATTGAAAAAGTTGTCATCTTTAATGGAAGATCATGAAAATGAAGTTACAAAATTTATTTCCAACTTTTGGGAGTTGATCAACTGGGAGCTAGGAGTGTAGACATTGAAGAATAGAACCTATAAATCATTTTTATAGAATCCTAATAGGGACCAATTCACCATTGGGTGAATGAGTGCTTCGTGACCCCCAAAACTACAATTTTTCAGCAAGGTGCACATCATTTCATCTTGTTAAAACTTTCCTTATTGCTCTTATAATAGTTAAGTTTGATTTTTGATTGTTATTTATGATTTTTTCCTCTCATAATTTAGTGAAACATCTATTCAAAGATTTGGTTCCTCCATTTGAGGTGATCCATCTTTTTCTATGTTTTGGGATCTTGAATGGTACATCACAATAGTAGCTCATCAACATGCATAATGCATTATACCTTTGAAATGATTAAATGGATCTTGATTCTTGAAATAAGCCTCTATAAATCTTCCCTTGAATTCCTTATAAATTTTCTTGAATTATCTAGCTCAAATGCTCTTAACTTGCATGAAATATTGTAGGTGAAACTAAGTGAAATATCATTGTATTTATACTTATCTATCATTAAATCCCATAATTCAAATATCACAAGCCGACATAAAATCTAGGATTTAAAATCATTAATATACTGCCAAAATTATATTCAAAAGATGGGTTCTAGGTCTAAGTGAGGACCCATTCACCATGTGGAAAATGGGTTCTTGTTCACTTAACTAGGGCACACTTCAGAAAATATGAAATGGCATGTGAAAATAGGGTCCTAGGACCTAGTGTGGACCCATTGGCCATGTGGCGAATAGGTACTAGGTCACTAACCTAGGACACACACCTCATAAAATTAAGTGTTGTGTAATATCATTTATGAACATTCAGTTTTATCCCTCTAAATTTGTATTTAATGAGGCTTGGATTTAAATTAAAGAGGCCAAACAAGGAAAATTAAGCTCAATTAATTAATAAATCCATAGATTAGTATGAAAGTTTAAAGATACACTTTACAAAACCCTAAGTAAGGCACAATTACATCCATTTAGTTTAGAGGAGCCTTAAACTTAATGTGAATGTTTAAAACACATTACAACACTAAATTAAGGAATAATTAAGCTCATTTTATCTCTTAATTATTCCCAAATTAAGTGTGAAAAAGGGATACTTTGTCCTACACTAAATTTTTCCCTCACTTTAGTGAGAGTATGACCCCATGCCAAACTCATATGAAAGTAGACATTCAAGACACTTATGTATGCAAAAATGACAAAGATACACAATCATACAACATCAAATACCAAGAAGATCAAACCTAAATTGTCCAACGCGATGTGAAACACATATAAGATATTGGTTTTATTTTGTTGTGTGCTCACTCTGGGGTAGTGGAACCTTAGGCTGTCCATTAGATGAGTATCCCAAAAGGGTGGAAAATGAGATAATAATATTAGGATACCATACCATGTCAAAGATATCATCCTTATAACTTCAATAAGGCACTATAATATTAGACAAGGATCCATAGGAAAGAAAGGTATGTTATGCTAGGTAGCCTTGAATTTAGGGTTTTGAGCTCCATAGGGCTTAACAAGTTGTGTTATGCCAAGGACCTATAAAAATTAGGAAAGTTACATAGGAAATCAAGGTATGTTATGCTTGGTGACCTTTATTAGGGTTGTGTTTGAGCTTCACAAGGTTAGCATGCTACATTATTCCAAGCACTTATGAAAAATAATTCTAGTAAAAGGTTTTTGTTCAAAGGGATTTTTCTTCATTTGTGTAAGGTATTCTTCTTAGGGAACATCATGCTTAATGTCTCCAAGAGAGAACAAGTCAATAGTAAAAGTTTCACAACTTAGGAAATGCAGTGTCGCATCACCACTAAGAGGAAATTCATAGGCTAAGAAATATCACACTCTTGGAGGACATCAAATTCAATGACACCACCAAGAAAAGGTCACATCACAAGAAAAAGGAAAATCACATCATGAAATATGAAAAATGTTGAAAGATATCATTAGTGTATGCCCCAACTTTAAAGAGGCTGCTAACACCATTGATGTGAGTAATTTATTTAAAGTAGCCAAATTTTACTCCTAAGACATGGGAGCTTTCCTCAAAAAACCCTATGACAAGAAAAAGGAGGGAGGGGTTACCTCAAAAAATGCACAAGGGATCTATGGATTTGGGGTCAGTATATCTTTGCTATGTTGGCATATGGCTTGGTAAGTTTTTTTTTTGGCTACTAGTGTTCTCATTGATGGAAACTGGATTCATTAGCATGGTCCACAGTTTAGATGTAGCTCATACTAGCAAAAATTGTAGTAGGCAATGTGTTACCGACATAAAGCATAAAGAATAGGATATCAACTCAATTAATTACTTAGTATACTTCATTGAATCATTATTTTGTGTTGTGGACCCCAAGGAAATCTTACTAAGCATGTATGATAACTTATTAGTCAGTTTTGTAATGTTGCATTGATCGGTGTACAAGTTTGGAGATTCGGTAGAATAAATTATTGTTTATTATCTCAATATGGCCGACCTGGTTTATATAGTGTGTCATGGATGTATTAGGAGTAGTTTTTTTAATATTTCTTATGTTTGGAATCTTGATTTGGGTCCCTACTATAGTCTAGCTGACTTGTGTGGGTATGCATTAATTTTAATTAGTGATTTGAGCTGACATGTGGAGGAATATTACATCTTATGTGAAGCCGACATATAGTAGTGAAATCCTTGTTTGCAGATATATATGAGATCAGTAATTCATTTTTTGGTTGTGAAGAAGTATGAAAGTGTGCAAATGTGTGTGTGTGTGAGTATTAGAAGGGCTTCAGAAGGGCAGAAAATAGAGTACAGTAGAGAAAAGCAGAAAAATAGAGTTAGTAAGAAGGGTTGAAGATCGTTTTAACTGATCTTCATTAGAACTAAATCCAGGCATTTGGGGATGTTTTTTTCTCAGTTCATCCTTTTTATTTGTAAGGCCCCTCCTTTTGTAGGATAGCTACGAATACTTAGATTGTACTATTGGATTCTTTTTTTCATTTTAGCAATAATTGGTTGAGTTAAATGAATGAACTATTCAACTTAGAACTATTGGGGAACATGCAATGTACATGATTCCTAATTAATATGTTAGTATGTGGTCGATATCATATGATATTTATATGATTGTTTGGTACCATACATTTATCTTTGGAGACTTCATCATCTAAAGTGATCACAAAATTTGTGAATCTTATTAATGAGCCTTGTATCCACATTTCATGAAATTGGGTGAACAACTTGCAATTGAAATATATAGGATAGCGCTTTTGAAAAGGGTGAAATGAATTATAGATAAAAATTAACCTAAGATGATTATTAACCCTCTTATATTATTGGCTACCTTGTAATCATGTAGGAAAGGAAGGTAGTCTAGATAGATTGTTATTATTATTGAATTTGTGATTTTATGATTCATCAATATTGACAAGAAAAGGTCAAATTTTCCATAAAAATTGGTCATACTATTCTAGTAAAAATTCTATGAACTTCGTAAAGTCATTATTTTGAATATCACTTCCTTTATATTATTCTCCTTAGAACTACAATATTTTGTGTAGTGGATAAACTAGTTGTTATAATTTAAATAGTATGGAGAATAGATTTAACTTTCCAAAGGTATATGGATATATTATGAATAATCATGTGAATTATAATTTAACTTGTTAATAAATCTACTTCATCTTAATGGTCATTTTTGTAAGTAAAAGAGAAATGGTATAGGAAGAATGCTATTTTGATATTCATGTGACATTTTGAATATGAAGGCTAAATTAAAGACATATTGGATTTAAACTGGTATGTGTACAATTAGCATTATAAAGTGCTAAAAATTAGTGACAAGAAGCTTGCCTTGAAATGTTCAAGATTTGGGCTACAATTATCCAATCGATCAAGGTAAGAAAATGTAATTATCGTTCAATTGATATTTTGATTTCAATATGTAATTTAAATGATTTAATTTTGGATTATTGACAAAGATGAAAGTACACATGATTATAAGTGGTCAATGGAAGGCAAGAGGATCACCAGGACCCTATTTATCCCACCTCACATTTGGAAGTAATGTGATAAACGTATGATTATTTAGCTATGGATTTCATCTTGTGTTAGTAAGTGTTTTTTATATTAAATAGATATAGGGAGATATAGGTGAATTTGGAAAATCCCCACCTGAGTGTTTAGGGTTAGGGATTGAGGGGAAAAGATAAGAAGGCCATCTAGGTATTATTTGGGGGGATGGGGGTGAAAACATAGGGGGAAAAAAGAAAAATGGACAGGAGGAGGAAAAACTATGGGAGCCTCCATGGTTGTGATGCAGTAAGAGGTAGGTACTATTTTTCTTTAAAATGTTGTTCTTGCTATAAATCTCTATCAAGATTACTAAAATTCATTGTTCTTGCTATAAATTTATATCAAGATTGCTAAAAGTTTTTGTTAGTTGTTGCAAGTCCTGTGGTAGTTGCTGCAAGTTTTAGGTGGGAATTTTTTTTTTTGTGAAAGTATTATGTCCCATGTGCTTTTTGATCCTCCTTCAGATAAGAACCACTTGTGATTCTATGTTGTACTAGTGAAATACCTATGGAACTGTCTTATGATCCTTGGTTGCATAAATTTTCTTGCACAGGTCCTCAGTGATTGCTCTTGGCTCGGGGGTTGGCTAGATCTCTTCGGAGTTTGATGATGCCAATATGGAAGGGTGGAGAGTTTTTCCCTTCCCTTTGGCTGGTTTGAGTTGCAGGTTTGTAGTTGTAGTAGGGAATTCTTCACCATCTGCTCACCCTTATGATTTCATGTAAACAAGACTGTGTTTGGAAAATAAATAGCCACCTATGTATTCTAGAAGAAAGTTGAAGAAAAAGATTGAGCAGGGTATATGGTGAGGAGAATCTAAATCAATCATAAGCTATAGCTTACAACAAATCATAGTGTTGCTCCTCATTTTACCTTATTTAAATTTGAAATCTCTTGAATGCCCCTATTTATCTATTTTGAAATAACCCATATTGTGGATCTACAATTGACTACATAGAATAAAAATATTGGCTTTCTGTGTGTATGTGGTTACCTAGTGATTCATAGATATAATAACAAGCATGTATTTGGGATGGTGTTCTTGAAATCAACAACCCTCAAATGAACTCAGTATGTTTTTCATGCCATTGATATTAAGATTAGGTTGGAATTGCAAATAATCCCATTCCTTTTCAGGAAATCATTCTGTATACTAGCTCTGCTTAATTATTTAATGATTTTTTTTATATCCTTGCAACAACACTTACAATTAGAATGGCTAGAAATTAAAACCGTGGTAAATATAATCATCTTTACAAAACCAAAATGTACAAAAAAAAATATAGAAAAGGAATCTTCATTGAAAACCTCTATAGTAGGATAGCACCACCAGAATCAAGAACCCTATGTTAAATAATTGAAACCAAGAGAAATTTTGTCCTTTTAAAAAGAAAATGCTAAATAAATAAATAAAACCAATCTTTGGCATTGAAACCTACAACACATCATTCCTCTCCTTATCGGCCTCTAGGAAGATTTTTTTTAAGCCATGCTTGTCTTCCATTCTTCCACCATTATATTCTACCTTGTTCTAATACCTTTCTAATAGTGCAAATGGTTAAAAAAATGGAGTGTCGGATCAAAAGTTATGGCTTCCGAAAGTTGGCCGATTTTTAGAAAATTACCAATTTTCGAATTAGGACTCAATGTTTGAATTTCAAATTGTAATTTTTGGCGCCAAACCACCAGAAATCTTATCTTGAATGGTTTTTTTGGCTCCAATCCAAAAGGGGGCTATTTATGGGTTAGTTTCTAATTTTTGGATAGCTTTTTGGGGAAAGAGTTTGCATGCTGCGAAAGGGGATCTTCTGTAATTTCTGTAATTTTTTTGCAACTTATGTAGCTTGCATGTATTGTAGGGCTCAAGGATTTGGGATCCTTTGCATGTAATATTTCCATTATTGAATAATAATAATTTTTTCTATTTGTGTGCATTATTTCTGTGTCTCGGGTTTGCTCCCTCGTCAGGTACCCAAGAATATCCATCTTTGTAAACCCCATTGTGTGAGCCTTGTGTTGTAAATGTTGTGGTTGTATGAGCACATGATCACCCAGTTTGGGAAGAGCATCATTGCTATTGTTGTGTGAACATGTGAAATTCGAAGTAATTGTGATGTGGCATACCTATGAAACTGTGCAAGAAAGATAATAACAAATGATGCAAAGTAATTCTCCTTGAGACATGGTATGTGTGTCATGATGATAAGGAGAAATGTACTCATAAGGACATTTGCAAAAAATATGAAGGTAATAGTTCTAAGACATGATTGGCCATTGAAACAAAAATACTTTCTAACATCATGAGTGATGTTTATGGTGCAAAGAAATTTTGAGTTGAAGCAAAAAAATTTAATTCACTTATATATATATATATATATATATATTATGTAATTTATTTGAGATGGTTACATTGTTAATAAATTAGAACTGCATGGATGGGTGTTAGCATTTGTTAAACTGAGTGCATATCAGATAAATGTTCTATGGTGAATTTTTTTTTTTAAGAATTTGAATGTTTAATTCATGGAAGAGATTGTCTCTAAGGTGTACTTATAGTTGAATGTTTTGAAATTTTTATGGGTATGTGCAGGATCATCATGGAAAAAATAGGCCCTTAAGTGGAAAAAAATTTAGAAAAATCAGAGCTAGGTAACTTGACATAAAAATTTGAATAATTTATCTATATTATTTCAAAAATATGTAAAAATATAATTTGTAGAAAATTGAATGTAGTTTCTAAACTACTAGGTTTTTTTTTTATAAAATCTATTTGGTGAAAATTTGAAATTTCAATGCATAAGTACTTAAATTTGAGGGAAAAAATAAGAAGTAGGTATCTGTTTGACCACCCTAACCACAATTAAATGATAATATATTTTTTTATAAAATTTTAGATATAAGTAGAGTCATGTCTGAATGTGATGCATATTTTTTTGTAATTCTTTTCCAAGTAAATAATTAATTATTAATTTTTGTATTACAACTTTTAAAAAATATAAAAACTCGTATGTCTGACCACCTTAACTTTGTCTAAACTTCATGAAATTAAATTTTATTTTTTAATCCTATATTATGTGAAGCATAAAATGTGACACATTTTTTGGATTCAAAAAATGTGATACCGTTTTAAAAGCTATAGATGTTTTTCAATCAGCCTATCAATCAGGACTTTAGTTGTAATTCAAATAGAAAATGAATAATAATTATTTATTAAATTCAAAGTAAAGCATAATTTATATTGGTGGAAAGCTGAGAATCTCCTTTAAAACCCTTTTGTTTCATCAATTTTGGGTAAGAAAAAAGTTGTCAGCCACATACCTTACACATACCCATCATATTGCAGCCACATACCTTACACATACCCATCATATTGCCACTTTTTGGCCCATCATGATCCTGCACATACCCTTATTTATTTAATTAATTATATTTTTAGAAGGTAAAGAAATTAGTATGTTAATAGATTAATGTGCATTGATATATTAAGGTCACACCCTTTTACCTTAGTGACTTCCAGGAGGAAGTCTAAGCTAAGGGGAGGGGGATGTAAGGCCCCTCCCTTTGTAGGATAGTTTCAAATACTTAAATTGTACTATTGGATTTTTTTTTCATTTTAGCGATAATTGGTTGAGTTAAATGAATGAACTATTCAACTTAGAACTATTGGGGAACATACAATGTACATGATGCCTAATTAAGATGTTAGTTTGTGGTCGATATCTATGATATTTATATGATTGTTTGATACCATACATTTATCTCTAGAGACTTCATCATCCAAAGAAATTTCCAAATTTGTGAATCTTATTAATGAGCCTTGTATCCACATTTCATGAAATTGCATGAATAACTTGCAATTGAAATATATAGGATAGCCCTTTTGACAAGGTTGAAATGAATTATGGATAAACATTAACCTAAGATGATTATTCACCCTCTTATACGATTGGCTACCTTGTAATCATGTAGGAAAGGAAGGTACTCTAGATAGATTGTTATTATTGTTGAATTTGTGATTTTATGATTCATCAATATTGACAAGAAAAGGTCAATCTTTCCATAAAAATTGGTCATACTATTCTGGTACAAATTCTATGAACTTAGTAAATATACATTTATTTTGAATATCACTTCATTTATATTGTTCTCTTTAGAACTACAATATTTTGTGTACTATATTACTAGTTGTTATAATTTAAATAGTATGGAGAATAGATTTAACTTTCCAAAGGTATATGGATATATTATGAATAATCATATGAATTATAATTTAACTTGTTAATAAATCTACTTCATCTTAATAGTCATTTTTGTAAGTAAAAGAGAAATTGTATAGGAAGAATGCTATTTTGATATTCAGGTGACATTTTGAATATGAAGGATAAATTAATTAGACATATTGGATTTAAACCGGTATGTGTACAATTAGCATTATAAAGTGCTATCAATTAGTGACAAGAAGCTTTCCTTCAAATGTTCAATATTTGGGCTACAATTATCCAACCGCTCAAGGTAAAAAAAATTAATTATTATTAAATTGATATTTTGATTTCAATATGTAATTTAAATTATTTAATTTTGGATTATTGAAAAAGATGAAAGTACATAGGATTATATGGTCAATGGAAGGCAAGAGGATCACCAAGACCCTATTTATCCCACCTCACATTTTGAAGTAATGTGATAAACATATGATTATTGAGCTGTGTATTTTGTCTTGTGTCAGTAAGTGTTTTTATATTAAATAGATATAGGGAGAACTAGGTGAATTGGGAAAACCCCCACCTGAGTTTTTAGGGTTAGGGCTTGAGGGGAAAAGATAAGAAGGCCATCTAGGTATTATTTGGAGGGATGGTGGTGAAAATAAAGGGGGAAAAAAGAAAAATAGATGGGAGGAGGAAAAACTATGGGAACCTCCATGGTTGTGATGTAGTAAGAGCTAGGTAAGTTATTTATCTTAAAAATATTGTTGTTCTTGCTATAAATCTTTGTCAAGATTGCTAAAATCCACTGTTCTTGCTGTAAATTTGTATAAAGATTACTAAAATTTTCTATTAGTTGTTGTTGCAAGTCCTGTGGTAGTTGCTGCTAGTTTTAGGTGGGAAAAAATATTTTTTGTGAAAGTATTATGTCCCGTGTGTTGGTTGATCCTCCTTGAGATAAGAACCACTTGTGATTCTATGTTGTGATGGTGAAATACCTATGGAACTGCCTTATGATCCCTGTTTGCATAAATTTTCTTGTGAGGGTCCTCAATGATTGCTCTTGGCTCGGGGGTTGGCTAAAGCTCTTCGAAATGTGATGATTCCAATATGGAAGTGTGGAGATCTTTTCCCTTCCCATTGGTTGGGTTGAGTTGCAGGTTTGTAGTTGTAGCAGGGAAGTCTTCACCATTTTCTCACCCTTATGATTTCATGTAAACAAGACTGTGTTCGGAAAATAAATAGCCACTTGTGTATTCTAGAAGAAAGTTGAAGAAAAAGATTGAGCGGGGTATACGGTGAGGAGAATATAAGTCAATCATAAACTATATCTTACAATAGATCATAGTGTTGCTCCTCATTTTACCTTATTTAAGTTTGAGATCTCTTGAATGCCCCTATTTATCTATTTTGAAAGAACACATATTGTGGATCTACAATTGACTGCACAAAATCAAAATGTTGGCTTTCTGTGTGGATGTGGTTACCTTGTGATTCATAGATATAATAACAAGCATGTATTGGGGATGGTGTTCTTGAAATTAACAACCCTCAAATGAACTTATTATGTTTGTCATGCTACTGATATTAAGATTAGGCTGGAATTTCAAATAATCCCATTCCTTTTCAGGAAATCATTCTATATACTAGCTATGCTTAATTATTTAATGATTTCTTTTATATCCCTACAACAACACTCACAATCAGAATGGCAAGAAATTAAAACCACGATAAATATAATCATCTTTACAAAACCAAAATGTATAGAAAAAAATTTTAGAAGAGGAATCTTCATTGAAACCCTCTATAGTAGGAGAGCACCACCAGAATCAGGAACCCTATGTTAAATAATTGAAACCAAGAGAATTTTTTTCCTTTTAAAAATAAAATGCTAAATAAATAAATAAAACCAATCTTTGGCATTGAAACCTGCAGCACATCCTTCCACTCCTTATCGGCCTCTAGGAAGATTCTTTTTAAGCCATGCCTATCTTCTATGCCGCCACCATTATATTCTACCTTGCTCATTGCAGGAAGTAAACATAGAAGTTTTCTTTTAGGGTGGAAATGTGAAATTGCTACTCTAAGAAATGAGGGCAGCGTTGGAATGATTTTTCAAGTGTCACGTACAGCTCTAGGGTGTTGAAGTACAAATGTTTGGAAGCCTTCATTGTAGATAATTAAAAACATTTGATAGGCGCAGGGTTTAGAGAAGGGTAGGAGTTCCTTTCACCATTGGAAAACATGTGGTGTTTTGTTACTTATGTTTTTGAGATATTCAGTTTTTACTTTTAAGCTCCATAATTTCATTCCTTCTAAGGGCCAAAGTAATGTAATAAGTAACATAAATAACGAAATAAATGGGAAGATTAAGAAAATGTTTGTTTATTTATTTTATTGTTGATTTAATTGCACCATGTAGTCATTATATTGGGAATTTGTTATTATCTTTATTTGTTTTTATTGTTTATTTGTTTGTGAGCATATATTTTGTTTATTAAATAAATGTTTTGAACAAAAAGAATAATAATGTTACATAAGTAAATCTAGTAGTATTGGTAAGGTTCCTATTAATACTAATGCATTTTCAGGTAGTAGTGAAAGAGACAGGTTTGATAGTGATAATTGTATCAAGAAAGTTCTATAATAATGACTATGGAACCAAACTTTACTACTGCTGGTTTTAATTATAATATTAAAATTATCGATGACTGTCACTTCAATATTATTCTTATATTCTTTTGTGTTGCTGTTTATTTTTAATTTTGTAATTGTTACTCTTTAATGCCTGTAGTTTTTGTTCTTTAATTTATGTAGCTACTCTTGCTACAACCTATTTCATGGGTTGAGTTATTGTTGTTTTTAGTTTGTAATTGCTGCTCTTTAATGCTTTTAGTTGTTGTTCTTTAATGCATGTAGCTGCTATTGTTGCAACCTATTTAATGGGTTGAGTTATTGCTGTTTTGAAATAGGTTTGTATTTATTTTTATAATTTTTTTTAATATTTCCCTTCAACTAAAATAAATAAATTATAATATTAGAATTCTCGGCACTTAAAACACTTTCTCAAATTTTAAATCTCACTAAATGCATGTATTCCTATTAGATTAATTTTGATATTATTAATTAAAATATTAAGAAACTTAAATGAGGTAAGGAAAATATGTTTACCTAAATTGTCCTAACATTTCCTTATTAGTAATGCCATGAATTCATTATTAGAAGGCAATAATAATATAAATAATAACACAGATATTATTATGGCAGAAACTATCATTATGGGGAATCAAGTAGATTTACAATTATTGTGGGATAAAAGAAAGTATATATAAATATTATAGATAACTTAATAAATAAATGAACAAAAAGGGTAGTATAGTTAATAGACGTAAGCGGGAGTATTGATATATAATAGTTTCATTAGTAAATAAATAAAAAGGAATTATATGAGACATTAGTACTATTGTTTTTGGTGAAATATTAATATTGTAATAAGCACCATGTTAAGATTTATACCGAAAGACAAGAATATCCCTGATATTACTATTATGATAGTGGCCCACTTGAATATTAATGAAATTAAGAGTCACACCAATATCAATTTTAATGTTGGTATATGTTGGTGTAGGTTTTTTATTTTCCTTATGTTAGGGAATATTTATTTTTCCTACACACATTATTAAGCTTGCTTAGGTTATATTATAATGGTTAGGAGGAGGACATGTGGAATAATCTTACAATCACATGTGTCATTCACACCCACCTTTGGGTAGTTGAATGTCACACCGCCTTTTGGACTTATTTTCCAACTCCCCATAACCATTTTCTATTTTTACTTGAGTTGGCATAACCATGTATTTGGCATTTACCAAGTAGGTAAAACCTCCCACCTATTATGGGCTAAGGGGAGTTATTATTCCTTTTGGTTTTATTTGCCTCTATTTTTCTATATAAACAAGCCCTCACCTCTCCCTATGCTAATGAGAACACTAGCTCAAATTGTGAGTCTAGTTCAAGGCTAGCAAAGTGTTGAGTTTTGTTCATCTCTGGGTTCTTATCTTGATTTCCTTCAGTCACTTTGATCTTGGGTGGTTTCACAACCAAATCTAACAGTATAAATATTATAAACAATTTTAAATTATAGTAGTCATAATATTAAATTATAGTATCATGATATTAACTAAAATAATATTTACATCACCTATGGGTTAGTACAAGGTTACCTTCTTTTGCATGGAGAATAATATTTTAATGTTGACACTCCTATTACTAATTTTAGGTGGAGATAGAAATTTTAATCTTAAGGGTGAGATTATTACTTACGATAATATTAACATTAGTATTAAATGATTAAAGTAGTGTAAATATATTTAAATAGAAATGTTAACCTTAAATGTGGGGTGACAACTTGTTTGGGCATAGAAACAATTATGACTTTGATAGCCACGCTTTTAACCTTCAGTGATAATTTCATTAAGATTATGATAAGTTTTAGTGACGTCATTTTGAGCAATCTTCCAAGTCTTGCACCCTATCCTTTCCTAAACCCGAGATACTAAGGAAACTCAAGGAGAGCATGAATATTTATTTAGATATATAACTTTACATTTTATTTACAATGTCTTCATGTAGGTGTACAACTCTTATCTTTCTTTTGATGCATCTCAAACTCTTAAAGTGTTAGCTTAATTAATGCTTTTTTTTGTTTTTTTTTTAAATTTAGGTTTTCTTGGCTAAATTTTTAGGCATTACATTATTGTATTTCCAAACATTTTTTAAGGTAGTGAGCCTTTCTTATTTTGAGCAATGAGCTCTCTAGATAGTGTGCCTAAATGCAAGTGCATTCCTTTTGTCCATACTTTTAACAAAGTATACATTGTGGACTAACATCCATCCTAGTTTTTACCCTCAGGGTTTCCATGTAAAAATCTTGGTGTTATGGTATTCTTTAATGTTTTTGCATGTTTCCTTTTTTTTTATATGTTGTGGATTCCATTAAAGTTTAAATATTGTTGTTGATATTTTTAGATTTGGGTATGTGCAAGATCATGATGGGCGAAAAAGTGATAATATGATGGGTATGTGGTTGACAACCTTTTTTTACCCAAAATTGATGAAACGAAAAGGGTTTTTAAAGGAGATTCTCATCTTTCCACCAATATAAATTATGCTTTACTTTGAATTAAGTAAGTAATTATTATTCAATTTTATTTAAAAATTTTGACTAAAGTCTTGATTAATAGGCTAATTCAAAAACATCTATAGCTTTCAAACAGTATCACATTTTTTGAATCCAAAACATGTGTCACATTCTATGCTTCACATACAATAGGATTAAAAAAAAGGAATGAAGTTAGACATAAGATTTTTTATATTTTTTAAAAGTTGTAATAAAAATTCATAATTAAATATTTACTTGGAAAAAAATTACAAAAAAATATGAATCACATTGGGACATGAGTCCTCTACTTATATCAAAAATATTATAATTTTTTTATCATTTTATTATAGTTTAGGTGGTCAGACAAACACCTACTTTTTTTTTTCTCAAAAATTTAAGTACTATTGCATTGAAATTTCAAATTTTCACCAAATAGATATATTTTTTTAAACAAACCTAGTAGTTTAGAAACTACATTCAATTTTCTATAGATTCTATTCTTACATATTTTTGAAATACTATAGATATATTATTCAAATTTTTACGTCAAGTTTCCTAACTCTATTTTTTTGAATTTTTCGCCACTTAAGGTCCTATTTTTTCCATGATGATCCTGCACATACCCATCTAGTTTGAAATTCAAATATTGTGGAACATTGATTCACTCCCCCTCTTAGTGTTCCTAGTGTCCAACAACTGGTATCAGATCAAGTTCCTCCTCTTTAATAGCTTGAGGTGGATCTTGGATTATAATGGACACAAGTGGTCTTCAACAACAGCTTATGGTGGCACTTGATGATCTTGATTAGTCTAAATCATAGGTCATGGAACTAAAATAAAATATTCTTGCTTCCAAAAAATTCATTCAATCACTGAAGGATAAAATAAATGAGTCAAGGGAAAAGAGGAAGGAACTATGTGGTTAGTTGAAGAAAAAATAATGCAAAGGCTCAAAAGATTTTCATCTGAATCAAACCCTAAAAGAAATAACAAAAGAGTGTGAAAATATTGCTAAGGAAAATGTTGCCCTAAAGCTTGAAATGGAATTTGTGACAATGAAGCTAACTAAAGAGATTGTAGAAAGAAAGAAGAATGAGGAGAATTTGGCCTAGTCCTTGAAGGATAAATTTGAGGAATGCAATAGAGTTAATAGTGGATTGATTTAGTTGGAGATTGAATTGCAACAATCCAGAAACAATGAATAGGAGCTTGAGAGACAAATATTTATTCTCATAGATGAGCTTGCTACAAAAAATGAATACAAGGAGAAGTTTAGGATGAGTTATGCTAAGTTTGATGAGATGAGTAAAGGACAAAAGGATGTAAATGACAAGGGAGGTATTGGCTATGTGAAATATGAGAGCTCTAGATCTGAACAAAAGGACTCTGAAAAGAAAACTCAGAATAAGAAAGGTAGAAGATATCTGGTAAGGCAACCCATTGCTCATAAGTTTAATGGTTACTGCTTTGCTTGTAATAAATTTGGTCATATGGCTTCTCAGTGTAGAAGTAAAATAAATTTTGGTAGTCCATTATTTTCTAGTCAGTGTTTTAACTACAAAAAGTTTGGTCATAAGTCAATTGAATGTAGAAGTATGTCTATCAACATAAGGAATGTAAATGTTAACTTGTGGAAAATTTGGGAATTTTTCTAATCAATGTAGACTAAGAGGAAATCAATGGAACAAATGGTATATATAGAAAAAATTGGTGTGTTACAACTGTAACAAATTTGGTCACATTGCAAGATTCTATAGGTGTAGAAACATGGATAGAAGAGGTTCGGTATATCAAGGAAGAAATTCACAAAAAGATGACAAAGGAAAAGGAAAATCATCTATGGAAGAAATAAGAGATCAAATGAAGAAAACATGGGTAAAGAAGAGTGAATCTAATGAAGGTAATAACACTGTATCAGAAGCTTCCTTTGGTAATTCATCCAACAACTGATTTTTGGCCATTGGCCTTGGGGGAGTTTTCATGAAAATATTTTGCCCCTCCATGTATAGTTGGCACCAGATCATAGAAAGTTGTCAGCAGTTGTGTTATTCATCTTCAAATGTATTAGTGATCTTTTTTGAATAGGATGAAATCTTGAAGGTCCGCAGATGGATTCTACTCTTGTTTTCTGAGAGTGCAGAGTAACTGAAACTCCTAGGGTAAAGCATTTAATGTGATAGGGAAGTTAGGTGTGCAAAGTTATAAAATGGAATTTGGAACCCTCATTTTCATCGTGAGTTGAAGGAGAACTATCGGAAATCCTTTTTCAGCAAAATTTTAAAGGAGTTAAAGTCAATTCGGTGAAAAATTCCCAGGTATTTCTATTGCTTGTCAATTTCCTACTTATTCAGTGATCGGTAGAACCTTGTTTGGTATGGGAAATGAAGAAAATAAAAGGAACAATAACTTTGGATGAATATAGTAGTCAAAATTTCATGGATGTAAGAAATGTGTTTCTATTAAATGAATTGAAGAAGCTTGTAGGTGCAAAACATAAGAATTTGGACATCTGGAATGAGTTTCCATATTTTTTCAATGCAGAAGTAGTTTGGTTTATCTTGAACAGATTGGATGATGATATCCTTACTCTAGATAAACCCAATCAAATTTCAAAAGAAGTAATCAAAAGTCTAACAAGATTATGCAATACTAGAGATGTTGTGAAAAAGAAATTGATTTGAAATGTTGATGCCAAAGCCCTAACTAGAGTAATAGGAGATCAAAGGGTGCTAGTTATTTCAACAATCAAAGATCCATTGACAAAGTACATTGCATATGGAATTTCATACAAAATTTTCTTTAGAAATAAGGAAGGGGCAACCTCTGTAGGCACAAAATACATTATGCACAAAATGATAATGGAAGTCAAAGACTTTAATCTATGTGGATTACTGAAGGATCAATTGATGGAGAATGTTCAATTAATGAAGGATATAGATTACTCTTTCATGTTTGGTACCCTAGTTATATGCATTATGATGTATTTACTAAATTGCTTGCCTCATAATGATAATGTGGTATGGAAGGAAAATATACTAGTTTGTAAGAAAATTTTTGAGCACTTCAACACTATTGAAAATGGTGAACAAGTTTATGAAAGATTCTTTAGAAATTTGTTAGGAAATTTTGGTGTAAGTGGTACTTCACTCTCGGTAAAAGCAGTTGAAGTTGGATCTTCTTCCAACAAGGTAGAGAAAAAGCAGAAAAGAGCAAGAGAGTTAGCTAATGTCACTCCTCCAACACCTAATTCAAAAAAATTTGAGGGAAAAGGTAAAGAAAAAATAGTTGTAGATATAGTGGATGAAGATTCTGAGGAATATACACCAAGAGATGAACTGAAACTAGTTGAACCAAATGTGCTAATAGCAAAAGAAAGTGATGGAGAAGGCACTTTATTCAAAGCAAAGATACTGCAAATTATTCAAGAAGAAGGTGTAATGCAAAAGATAACTGACATATGGATAAATGGACCATCATATGAACAGGAACTTATTGAGGACACTCTAGGAAGATACTTTATTGTTAATAACATTGAATTGGAGAGTTCGCAGAATGTACTTCCAGGGTAAAAGCAAGAAATTGAGTACACGAAGAGGGGAAATTTCAGGCAACAAATTTTTTTTTGCATAAAACGCGTACACATTTTTTAAAAATGTGTACGCATTATAGAACGGGTACCCGAACCGAAATCTGAACGCGTACGTGCTTAGCAATGGGTACGCGAACCTAAAATGCGTACGCGTTATGAAACACGTATGCATTACGAATTCATACGCATTTAATAATGAGTACGCATTACAAACGTGTACATGTTTAACAATGCATACGCGTTTCAAAACGCGTACGCATTTTTTAAAAGTATTTATTTTTTTAAATAAACTGTTGGCTTTTCTTTTTATCCACTATTTTTGGCAAATTGAGAGAAGACAATCAAGAGCACATACGCATTTGTAGGCTATTGCTTCGAGCGTGTTTCGACTGTCACCTCCTCCCATCAACACACCTAACCTCTAAGACCTCTAAGTTGGTTGAATTCTACCCTTTTTTTCTTTGTATCTTTTTTTTTTGTTTTTTAATTAGTATTTAAGTTTTTTTTCTTTAATGTATTTTATTTCAATTTTTAATAGTTTTAAATTGCATTTAAAAAATAAATAACGTTAAATTGTAAATTGAAAACCATAAAATCTAAACCTAAGTTGGACATAACTTAGAAATCTAAACCCTAAAACGTAAAACTAGAAACCTCTTAGAGACCTCTCTCCCCTTAGGTGAGCTAAAACTAGAAACCCTAATACAATTTTAATAGTTCTTGTGTGTCATTTTGATATTCTATTAGCCTATCCAATTACATCATTAGTAACTAGACAATCCATAACATCTTCCTCTAAATTCTTTCTATCAACTAGATCACATTTAAGAATAGGTTAGAGTCAGGGTTTAATTACAATTATAATTTAATAGGTTACATTTAGAATTAGTTTTTTCATTATAATTAGGGTTAATATTGGAATTAGGATAACAAATATAGTTAGAATTATGATTAGGGTTAAAATTAGAATTAGGGTTAGAGTTAGGGTTAGGTTTAGAATTAGGATAAGGGTTAAGATTAAATTAAGGTTAGGTTTATGGCTAGGGTTGGGGTTAGATTATTGGTTAGGGTTAGAGTTAGGCTAAGGTTTCAATTAGGGCTAGGGTTTAATTAGGGTTATAATTCAATTATAGTTAGGATTGAATTAGGGTTAAGGTTCAATTAGGGTTATATTTAAGATTTTATTTCTTTTAGGGTTAGGTTTAAGGTTAGGTTAGGGTTAGGTTTGATTAGGGTTAGAGTTAGATTCATAGTTCAATTCTATCTCTAATCATAACCCTAACCCTAACCCTAATTCTATCTCTAAGCTTAACCCAAACCCTAATCTTAACCCTAACACTAACCTTCACCATAACCCTAATCCCCACCATAACTCCAATTCTTATTGTTACCCTATCCATAACCCTTAATCTAATTTTAACCCAAACACTAACCCTAACCCTAACTCAATCTCTAATCATAACCCTAACCTTAACCATAATTTTATCTCTAACCTTAACCCTAACCATAATTTTAACCCTAGCTCTAACCTTAACCATAACCCTAACCCCAAAACTAACTCTAGTTCTTACTCTTACCCTAACCTGAACCCTATCCTCAACCCTAACTCATGTTTTAACCTTAACCCCAATCGTAACTCTAATTTTTACCCTTTTCCTAACCATAACCCTAAACCTATGCCCAAAAAATAACTCTAATTTTAACCCAAACCTAACCCTAATTCTAACTCTAACCCTAACCTTAACCCCAATATTAAGCCTAACCCTCACCTTATCCCTAACCCTAACCCTTAATTATCTATAACCCTAACCCTAACTCCAATCTTAAGCCTAACCCTAAACTTATCCCTAACCCTAACCCCAACCCTAACTCTAATTTGTACACGAATTACAAACCATAGGTTCCAAGAGAGACACTTAAAACTTATAAAAAATAGGTATTGTAGGAGTCACTTGGATAATAATTCAATGTATCTTAATTACTATCCCTATATGGAATTTCTCATGATTGATTTATGAATTTTCATCCATTAACTATATATGGAAATAAATGGGGTTCCCTCCTCTAATCTCTAGTGATAGGAAAATATGGTGTCCAATCTATTCAAGTAAAATTAATGGATAAACAAGAATACCACTCTCAATCTTAGGATTTAATTAAATAGCTATCTTTTAATTTCTTTCCTTTTTACAAGCTCCAAAATAAACCTACATGTACAAACCTTTTTATCAATGCCACTTTAAAATTACATTCTTTATTATATAACACTAGTGGCCCCATAACTAGGGCACTCATAACATACTTAAATATTATAGTCATTTCCCTATTTTATTTTCGTAAGTCCAATGAGAAATAAGAAATATTTTAGGATATCATAAAATTTTATTGAAAAAAGGGTAAGGAGAAAAAGAGGAATTCTTCTAAAAGAATTTTCAAATTCTAAATCAAGGCTAAAGGAGTCAAATGGGCTAATTCTAGGAAGTTGGTTGAATATTTAATCATAAAAAATCCCAAAAGGAGGGAAAAATCAACAAAAAAAAAAATAGTAGAGCAACAAGTGACACCCTTTTGAATTCCTAAAACCCCAATGTTTTATAGGAAGATAAAGAAGAATTTGAAACCATTCCCCTCATCCCTTAGGAATAATCTATTAAGGAGAAACAATATAGATTAATAGAAAAATATTTGAATCAATGAAAATATATGAGAGAAGCCTTATCTTTTGAAAAATGTTTCAATATGGTAAGAAGTTCCATCTACAAGAAATGAGCAAGGAATATAGAAAGTGAAGAATAGGGAGATAAAAAGTAAGCTAAAAAACTTTATGCACCTAAGTTTGATTGTAGTGACAAGATTTTTCTCAGGCCCAGTTGGAGAAATTAGAGACTTACTTCACCCTCAACCCCATAAAGGAAAAATATGCAATAAAATTTGCCTCTTTACATTTAGAAGGTGCAAGAGAGGTCTTCAATGATTTTCAATATTTTTCATCACTTGTTCTACTAACCTTCTGTTTTTATTCAACTCTCATTTATAGTTCTTAAGTGACTATCAGTTTCTATTCAACTCTCATTTATAATATGAATTTTTAATGCTATGATTTTTTAATGTTATAAATTGAATGGTCTCCAAATGAAATATATTTTGAATTTGTGCATGTTCAATGTGATTTTTAAATAACTTTGAAATTGTGTGCATTATTTAATTAGTTTGTTGATATATATTTTTTAATTGTTTAACATGCAGTTGCCATATCATTTCTCATCCATGGATCCACTTTTCACTTTAGAGGATTTCATGCCTAATCCAAAAATTCCTAGAGATCCTGGTGCACATCCCACCCCACCACATGAGGATATGCCTCACTCACCTCTGCATTCTCCACCACCTGACCCCCCACCCCCTCCTCCATTTGACCAAAATCAACTAAGAGAGAATATTCGAGCCAACTTAGTTATCATTCAAGGAAACATAGATCTCACAAAAAATGAGACTAGAATCCCTCCACATCTCGCACGGTAGAATGATGCAAACTATTGTCGATTATGTTCAATCTATCGATTTGGACCTAGATAGGTTCCATTAATGGAGAGAAGAGAGGAGACAATTCTATGCAGATGGGATGTCATATAAAGAAATTAATGACCTATAAATCACTAAACAAGCTATGTGCCAATATTTTGTGAACCCCCAAACAAACAAACCAATACCACCCACAAAAAAAAGAATTTCAATTTTATGGTGTAGGCACCCGCAGATAGTTGCAAATTTTTGGGAGAGATGGTGGATGGTGTTTGATACTCCACCACATGGCAACAGTGAGGTGCCCTTATATTTTTTGAGAAAGTTATGAGTTGAGTTTGAGTTGGGTAAAAAACCACATATTTTGATATGAGGTCATTTTAGGGAGCTGGGCATGGCATGCCCCAACATAGACTGGGAGCACGTGTCAATCCTCAACAACATGCTCCATTTGTGCCTCTTGTTCCTTCTCCTTCTCTTGGTATTCCCGCTGCATTTCAGCAACAAACCATGTTATCTACACTAGGAGCATTGAGTTCACTTTTAGGACATCTCACTCAGCAGACTACACACGTGGCCACTGAAGTGGCCAATACAAAGAATGGAGGCTCGGGCTATAGGGATACTTAGACATCCACTTCAGGTGAGGCACATGCATTTGGGGTGGGATCATACCTAATTTTACTATATTCTGAGGATTGTCCCACACAGGTATGTTCATCTTTTGAACTTAAATTTAATTCAAGTTTGAAATGTAAAAAATTCATGTAAATAATAACATCAAACTATATATATAATATAATATTAATTCAAAAATTTTGTGTTTGGTGTATAGACGCATGATGACATGATGCTCAATATCATCATCGTGTGTTTATGTCGAGTGCTATAGATTTGGGCTCACCTTTTCGATAGGTACTTGAACCAAAATATATTAAATGATTTGTGTGTCCATATATATATATATATATAATTTAATTTGAATTTGTACACATGTGTGAATTGATATATTATATCTAGATGTAGGGAAGTCATACTATTCCTAGTATTGACGAGCCACAAGTTACAGTGGTGAGCGCTCCTGAGACATCATCAGCTCAAGTGTGTGCTTTCAAAAGTTTGTTAAGTTTAAATTAAATACACATCATATATCTAATTTAATTTTTTCATTTACATACACATGTGTGAATGATCTATATGAACTGTTGTACATCTATATGTAGGGATTTGATGAGATAACCATGGCAGGTCGCGCACCTGAGACATCATTGACATCTATTCATGGGCAATCTCAAGTGCGTGATCATGAGGTCATATCATTTGAGGTTGTAAACTTTACTTTAAATATCCTATACAATTTTTACAAACATTTTATATATATATATATATATTCAAGGTTTTCACATTTTGTTTGCTTTATATGAGTATGCAGGATATAGTGGATCAGGCATTTGCATCTTCTCAACAGACAGTTATGTTACCTATTGAAGAAAATGTGCCAGTTGATTCACATGACCATATGGTATTTATGCATACTAGAAATAATTTTTACTATATTTAGTTGATATTTAATTAGTTTTTTTTTTATCTAAAAGTTTATATTTTCAATTTTAAATATGTTTAATTATATCAAAATTTCTAAATAAATTTAAATCTAATTTGGAGTTTCTTGAACTCTTTTACAGCATGATGCAGGTACATCTAGTCAACTTGGAACAAAGAGGAGACTTGATTTGACTAATCAGTCTGAGAGTTAGATAGTTTTATATTTTATGGACTACAAACCTCTAGTTTCATTTCAATATATGTGTTGGACTTGACATATAAATTTTATGGACTATCTAGATCTCTAGTTTTATTTTGAACATGTTATTATCATATATGTGTGTTTATTTATATCAGTTGACTTTAATATGATGATTATATATGCAGTCAATTATGAGATCATGTTATGTTCATTTTCATAATTATATGCATTTATATACATATCTATATATTTATATTTTATCAAATTTTCAAGTAATACATGCACTATATAATAATTCTTATCTAGAATCAAATTTCATATATATATAACTTATCACATGATTAGGTGACAAATTAAAACTTTCCTTAAATAGTTTCTTAAATCATATTCATAATAAATTAAGGGCAAGTAATTCTAACTATTTTCCAATTACATAGCAAATATTTGAATCAATAAACAAAAAAACATCTCCTTGTATGTATATTTAATGTATAATCTATACAATTGAATAATTATATAAAATGTGGTAAATAGAAGACACATGAAATATGTATAATCTATAAAATTTGAATAAGATATTTAAAAAGTGACATCGAACAAACATATATAATGTACATCAAGAAGTTTAATGTACAACTATATAACATGATGAAACATATATGTGCATGTAGATACAATTAAAGCTTATCAACTTTTAGGTGAATACCAAAAATTGATATTTACATAGTCTCCAGATAAAATAGTTTTTCAGTTCAACAATCACATTGTAGACCGACTTGATGAGAACTTGCAAAAATAATTAATGTAAGTAACTACAATTTTACGAGTCATTTAAGTAAAAAATTCATGCAAGAAAAGAACTGCATATAGTAAATTCCATACAAATTCAAATGATGTTAGCCATAGGATGGATTAAGGGGACCTAAGAGGATATATAGCTTAAGGGGTGGTCTTAAGAGAATTCCTTAAGGGGAGTTAAGAGGATGCATCTCATGAACCCTAGGATATGGCTTAACGAGTCCTAAGAGGATTAAGGAGATGTAAGAGGATATGACTTAAGGGTCCTTTAAGAGGACGAATTAAGGGGATGCAAGAGGGTGGATTAAGGGGAGTTGAGAGAATGAGTTGAAGGAATGCAAGATGGTGGATTAAGGGGAGTTGATAGAATGAGTTGAAGCGATGTAAGAGGTTGGATTAAGGGGATGCAAGAGGGTGGATTAAGGGGAGCTGATAGAATGAGTTTAAGTGATGCAAGAGGGTGGATTAAGGGGAGTTGAGAGAATGAGTTGAAGGGATGTAAGAGGGTGGATTAAGGGGAGTTGATAGAATGAGTTGAAGGGATGTAAGAAGGTGGATTAAGGGGAGTTGAGAGAATGAATTTAAACCCTAAACCCTAAAATGAGTTAAAGTGATGTAAGAGGGTGGATTAAGGGGAGTTGAGAGAATGAGTTAAAGTGATGCAAGAGGGTGGATTAAAAGGGGAGTTGATAGAATGAGTTAAAGTGATGCAAGAGGGTGGATTAAGGGGATGCAAGAGGGTGGATTAAGGGGAGTTGATAGAATGAGTTAAACCCTAAACCCTAAATTGAGTTAAAGTGATGTAAGAGGGTGGATTAAGGGTAGATATATGAGGATATTGATTGAGGGGTCCTAAGAGGATGAATTAAGGGGTGTTGAGAGAGTGACTTAAGTGGATTCAAGTGGAAAAATTAAGGGTAGATATATGAGGGTATGGATTACGGGGTCCTAAGAGGATAGATTAATGGTAGTTGATAGAATGACTTAAGGGGCTGCAAAAGGATGGATTAATGGTACATAAGAGGATGACTTAAGGGGTTTTAAGAGAATGGCTTAAGGGGATATGGAATCAATTATAAAGTATCAATTAAATGTATCTAGAACTATATATAGTTACCTATCTCTAGATTTGAATTCCATCGTAATATATGTGTGCATCTCTCTCTTTTGTAAATCATCTAATTTTTGGGGAGGGCTGAAGCAAAAAAATGATATAAAACTTTAATTAGGAAATGATTAAAGACAAATATATATATATCAATTAAATATATATACGACTAGATATGCTTACCAATATTTATTTACTCTATTGTACCATCTGCATCCTCTCTTTTTTTTAATGCATCTATGATTGTCTCATGATCATCCATTGAAATTGTCCATAAAACTTTATTAGCAGGCCTCCCTTGATATCTAACTAGTTTTATATTGGCTGCCAAAATCAAATGTGAATAATGCATAATCTTCAAATGTAGGCAAGCCATTCTTTCTCATCAAATATTTTTGAAGCCAGGTGCCAACAACAACCACTGAACCAGTTGGATACTCAAAGTTGTCATCATCCACTCTAGTATGTACCAAATTATGTTTTCTCTCAACACATCTAGCCAACCAGTACTTTGTCTGCTCTTCATTCCCCTAAGGTGCAACAACAGCATACACATATCCTACAAAAATAAATACAAAATTCAATAAAAAGTGACTTATATTTAACTCATATAAACATGCATACATACAAAATTCAACTCAATAAATAATGTACCTTCTTGTACAAGATTTGAAATACGATCATAATCATCTGATGCGAACACTTGATTATCTTCAATTGTCATTTCATGTTGAACATGTGTCAATGTAGGCGTTAAAGCTCTTTGTTGCCATTGTTCGACCCATTCCATATTTTCACATGCCTGCCAATCACCTACAATACAAAATTGGCAATAGCATGCCAACTCCCTTGTCCATATTGTCCATGTGTTTGCATTCGAACTCTTAAATGAATGCCATTTTGCACTTCCATTAATTGTTTCACAATCCTATCAAGAAAAAATATCATTTTCTTCAACTAATGAAAAGAAGCGTTGAATTATTGATTTCTCACTTGTTCTTGTAGATAATTTGGTATTGCACCAATCTACAATTGCACGTGCATTTCTAAATTTTGCAGCATCCTCAAATTTTAGTTGCTCTCTAGCAAGAGCTCTTTTTACACATGCACCTGCTCCATCGTGTTCTCCTTTACCATGACCAGCTTCAAAAAAACTCCATATGTGTTGGATATTATTTTCCTTATGAACTCTACATAGCCAATAAAACATTCTAGCATTTTGAATTGACCCGTGCAATTATCTGACCATATGAGATGTTCTAGCATTTGAATTCCTCTCTCTTTTAAATTTTTATTAAATATATCAAAACAATATTGGCCTGAAACAGGATGAATGTCGATTATCACTTACATAAAATGGTACTCTTTCAAAAAATTCTATTATCTTGTACTATCTTAGAAGCTGTCTATAAACAATGAACAATATAGCTACGCGAATTATAATATTGTGATTAATTTCTTCTTGTGGAGCAAAGAGTATAATTTTCAGCAAAATCAACAATTGACATATAGTTCAATTGGAAATGTGTTTATAGCGAGAATTGATTATCAAGCCAATGAGCATTCTGAGAGTGTTGAACATATTTAGGTACAAACTTATCTTTAAATTCAGTAATAAAAGCATGCACACTAACTTTTTCCACAATTAGCTCAACACGTCTTCCAATTTTACCATCTTTTAAAGAATACTCAATATTTTTAAAATTTTTTACATCCACTAATTGTTTTCCAAATTCATCTAAACTAATTTCATGCATACATTCTCCTAATAATGAAAAGTTACCACATCTATTGCATTCTCCAGAAATGCATCCTTTTAAAAAAATGAGTTTCCATTTAAAGAGGGATTACAAAACAAACCTGCTATAAAATCTTTGATTCTTTCAAGTAGCATAATAATACCACAAATATCCTACATAATTTTGTTAGCATGCAAAGTGCATTGTATATATCGAAAACTATCATAATAATAATGAAATTGTACATGAGTCTTACAACAACAAAAGATTTGTTGCTTATTAATTCTAATGTACTGTTGTTTACACCTCTTTCGAATGATCTTTGACTTATGCTAATATTCAATGGTAAGATTGAAGCATCTAAATTTTTTTTATATAATTCAGTTTGAGTCATATCTAAGAGATGCTTTGGATGAGGTTCACGAATTTTGGAACCCACCCTTAATTTTAAGACATCTCTAATGTTAGGTGATACTCTTGTATTATCATACCAAATTTTTTCAATTAAAGATTTAATTTCATTAGTGAATTTCATGTCTGATCTTGGGAGTCTACCACTAAAACTCCAACATTGATTAATAGGATTTTTTTGAATACTTTCTCTTCATTTAGCAGCTCTTATCAAAGTTCTAGGATTTAATTTTATACATTTACTAATCTTACTTAACATTCTTTTATTTGAAGTTGTTTTACCAACTAGAGCAATTGTTATTGCACGGCGAGCCGCATTCTTATCTTTTGATCAACTTTTCTTACCAATAACATCAATAGCATTAGCAACACTAGATATGACTTGTTCTACTGAATCATCTTTCTATTTTGGTTTTACAAAAACACCTAATTTTTTCATCACTTTTCTCATTTTAAACATTCTCATCAATTGCACCATGAGTTGACATTGGAATCCTAATTTCTTTCTATAAAAAAATATTTTATATATTTTATTTCCATAATTTCTAATTTGTCTTGAAGAAACTTTACCACGAAGGTTATCTAGCACATTTGTTTCAATTGTTAAAAAAACATTTTCACCTTCATCCATAGATGGAGTTTCATTTTCATTCACAAAGGGGTTTCATTTTCATTTTCAAATGTAAAAGGGATTTCATTCTCATTTACATTCTTCATAAGATATAATTTCATCATTTTCTTGTTTTTGTATTGTTTCAACCCTAGTATTATTGATCTCATCAATTGTGTATCCAGCTTCTTCTAAACAAGCAATATCAATATTATAAAAACTTGGGTTTGAAGACATACCTAGATAGATTGTTTGAATAGGTGCATTTTCTATATCATTGGGAGGTGGATTTGAAGACACACCTGAAGTTGTTTGCATATCATTCAAAGTTGAAGTTGAAGGAACAGTTGGGTTTGTCTCCATAGTTGCATTTTCTTCCATATTCACCATCTCCACATTTGCATCATCTACATTGGTTTCATCATTCATGGCTTCCTCTTTGACATTCTTGAAACTAGATGCTTTCAAATCTTTCATTTGATGAATCATTTCTCTCCTTTCCCTTTGTCTTTTTTCCTCCTTGTCTTTATTTGCTTGAATTTCTTCAGGTGTCATTACCTTCCTACATCTTTTTCTTTGTCTTTTCTTATCACCCATGGTTACCAAACCCTCTTTAATGACAAAAACAATAATTCAAGAAACCTATTTTAAAATTTCCACCTCCTTCAAATATTCAAATAAAACTATGTACTATAAAGATTATTTTTTCTATAAACTCTAAAGTACAAAATCATCATGAGTACATCCAAAAATTCACTTTTTCTAAATCTTCTTGTAAAAAGTTCTTGCACTTGATTCCACTTCAAAAAATTTAACTTGCACTTTTACTCTTCCAACAATTTGAATAGAATATGCCTTGTACAAGACAAATTTGCAATAAAAAACACAGAAAATGACACTTTTGGACCGTACTACAGAAAAAGAATGTTGCAGGAAAATCATGTTTTACCAGTATTTTTCAAATTAGGAAAAATGACTATTATAGAAACACGTATGTGTTATGAAATGCGTACACATTATATTTTAAAAACGCGTACGTGTTTCATAACGTGTACGTGTTACGGTCTGGCAATGGCCAAAACGTAACGCGTATGCGATATGAAACGCGTACGCGTTTCATTTAAATAACGCATACGCATTTCTATAACACATACACGTTATTTAAAATTTGATCTCCAACACCAAATCTAGCCCCAGTTTTAACCTTGGGAAAGGCTTGGCAATCTGAGCCTTAGCTTTTGACCTGCAACTAAAAAATTAAGGCAAATTGAAGAAGAATGTCCAACTTTGACAACATAGATGATGGACTTTTTTTCTGAATTAGTCTATAAAATTAAAACCTATTAGAGAACACAATGTCTACTTTCTAAATATATAATTTTTGTTAAAATTGGATTATGTTTGCTATTTTTTAATTAATTTCTAAGCAAACTAGGCCTTAAACTTGAAAGATCAGGTTTTTTTGGTTTTTTAATAACTTTGTATTGGTTGAGTTTCTTGTAAAAAAAATTATATGGTCCCAAACTTCAGACAATTCTCTACACAATGAAAAAAAAAGAGTCAAAAAATTTTTGTTTAGGTCCAATTATGTTGTCTGTACACGTTGATTTGAAAAAACATCAATTAAGGCCAATAAAAAATTAATTAAAAAACAAATATTCAACCAAAAATTACAAAAAAAAATCCAGCCCAAACTTCATGTTGTTAGCTCTCTTTTCCTAAATGGAATTAGCAAAATAATTTTATTTGGGTCAAAAGTGTTGTCCGTACACCTACTTGGTATGGTTAAAAAATAGGGACTTTTAAAAAGTGGTTTTTATAGATCTTTATCAAAATTTAATTTCTATAAACTGGGTATTTTAATAATTTACATATTTGGAAACTAGATTCAAAATTCTAAATTTCATATTACTGATTTTTTTTAAGATTCATTGTGGAAGTGCCTCAAATTTTTAGTCCAAGCGTGAAAAATTCTGAAAAACAGCAAAAACATTTCCACTTTTTGAGTTTTTTGTGTACCCAACTTCTTGCATCAACCCTCTAGAAGAATTGATTAAATATATCAGAGAGGCTATGTACTCTATGCCTCTAGATAGGAAAGAAGATGAGATAATATTACATCTGAAGGAGAAATTTAGGCTATCTCTTGCCAAACTGGAAAATAAAATGAATTTGTTCAGATAATGCACATTGACTCAACAAATAATATCTACAATTATTGTCTTAGGTGGCCTCATGTGGTTGGTAAATACAAGGAAAAGTTGGAGAAAATTGAGAATGAGCTGATCAGAATTGGTCAAGACTATAGTACGTTTCAAGACCAAAATGGAGCAGTTAAGAAGAAGATTCATGAGTTGCAGGTTGAGAATGCAAAGGTTCACTTTTCCAAAAACACTCTTATGGATACTTTCTAGAAAGTAAAGGATCATATAGAATGCAGACTGGAGCAAATGATTGAAGTTTTGAAGAAAGGAGAAAAGTTAGAAGAAGCCATTACCATTCCTGAATCCCTTTTCCAGGTCATCAATATGACATTAGAAGATAATAGTTTGATAATAACTATTGGGACTGCAATGGATGCTTGGAAGAAATTTCTTTCAGAGATGAAAGATAAGTATAAAATATTTTTTTGAATTTAGCAGCAGTTGCAATTTTGATCAATTTTTGCATCAACAAAGCATGAGAGAGTGCAGAAGAAGAGAAAGCATCATTTTTTTGTCATTGATGTCAAAGGGGGAGAGAATGCAGTGAAAAATTCCTTGACATCCATAGGGGGGTAGTGTTTAGATGTGTTTTGGAGTTTTGAGTTTTGGTTTCGACACTTAGTCATTTTTCACTAAGTGTTGCCATCAATGCCAAAGGGGGAGATTGTTGGCATGTGGCTTGGTAAGTTTTATTTTTGGCTACTAGTGTTGTCATTGATGGTAACTAGAGTCATTAGCATGGTATTTAGTTTAGATGTAGCTCATACCTGTAGAAATTGTAGTAGGCAGTGTGTTACCGGTAGAAAGCATGAAAAACATGATATTTGGTCAGTCAGTCAGTCTATATACTTCATTGGATCATTATTTTGTGTTGTGGACCCTAAGGAAATCTTAATAAGCATGTATGATAACTTCTTGGTAAGTTTTTTAATGTTGCATTGATCGGTGTATGAGTTTGGAGATTTGGTAGAATGATTTATTGTTTATTTTCTCATTACGGCCAACTTGGTGTATATAGCATTTCACAAATATATTAGGAGTAGTTGTTTTAATATTTCATGTTGGGAATTTTGATTTTGGTCCCTACTATAGTCTAGATTACTTGTGTGGGCACCCATTAATTTTAATTGGTGATTTGAACTGACATGTGGAAGAATATTACATCTTATGTGAAGTTGACATATAGTAGTGGAATCCTTGTTTGCGGATATATAAATGAGATCGGTAATTCATTTTGTGGGTGTGAAGAAGTGTGAAAGTGTGTGAATGTGTATAAAGTAGATTAGATGTGTGTGTGAGTATTAGAAGGGTTTTAGAAGGGCAAAAAATAGAGTAGAGTAGAGTAGAGCAGAAAAATAGAGTCAGTCAGAAGGGCTAAAGATCATTTTAACTAAGCTTCATTGGAACTAAATACAGGCATTTGGAGATGTTTACTTAGTTCAACCTTTTTTTTGTATTCCCAAACATTTTGTAAGGCAATGAGCCTTTCTTATTTTGAGCAGTGAGCTCTAGGCAGTGTGCCTGAATGCAAGTGCATTCCCTTTGTTTATACTTTTAACATAGTATATACATTGTGGACTAACATCCATTGTGGTTTTTCCCCTAATAGGGTTTCCATGTAAAACTATTGGTCTTATGGTGTTCTTTAATGTGTTTGCATGTTTCCTTCATTTATATGTTGTGCATGCCATTAAAGTTAAAATATTGTTGTTGATAGTTTTAGATCTAGTTTGAAATTCAAATATTGTGTAACATTGATTTACCCCTCCCCTCTCAGTGTTCCTAGTGTCCAACATGCTACAATTTGGTTGTAGAACTCGAAAACATCATCATTCCCAAATAATCATAAAACTATCCAAAGAGTGATACAAAAGAGAGAAGAAACAAATAAAAATCCTTTTGAGTCAACATAAAAGAGACCTAAATGTCTTGATTCCTTGCATCATCCCCAAAAGGAAAACACAAGACAAATGAAAAAAGTATTTTTTTTATGACATATAGAAGAATGTAGATATAAATAGAGGAATGCACAAAGAGAGAGAGAAACATCAAACAAGATAGTAGGGGGGATCACATTACACACATGGAATCACATGAAAAAGAAAACAATGCAAAATACTAGTAAGGCACATGCAATTCAACCTATAGCAAGTCATCCACATCCCAATCTTGGTCAGTATATATGGAAGGTGGACAAATAACCAAGGGACAATGACAAGTGCTAAACTAGGGATGCACCAAGTTCATCGAACTCTTATTAGTATAATTTTCATTTAAGGTAATAGAAGAATAAAACAATGAATGCAACTAATTATGTGCTTGTTCATTGATCTTTGTAATATCAATGTCATCATTTAAGTTAATCATGATAGGAGGCCATATGATAATCTACATAGAATATTTTTCATTTTTAGATTGTGATGAGGGTGAAGAGACATCATGTGTTGCTTCAAGAAAGTTTAGATTTTGATTTTATGTGTTGTTCTTTTCTTCTTTATTTAATAACATATGAGCAATAGCACAACATCTATGCCTATGCTCTTTAGCATTTCAATTTCATTTCAATCTATTGTTAATTTTTTATTGTGTAGGATGGGTTTATAAACCATAGGTTTCTTTTCTTTTTTTAGGGGAGGGATGGAAGGAACCATGGGAGGTTTTTTGACCACTTTTTCTTTATCTTTGTAAACCTGTTTGACTTTAGGATGCATAACAGGATTATTTTGATTGCCTTGTGGTCTCTTGTAGGAAATGGTAGGAGGATTTTTCATAGGTTTCTCATGGATTTTTCGAAGGGATTTTGGTTCAATCATCAGTTTGTCAAGGATAGTTGGCTCAATCATGGTTTAAGACATATTTCTAAGGGATAATTTTGCTATGTGCTTTCCCTTAAACTTTTGATATGCTTTGAAAAAGTATTCCTCATGAGGTCTAATAGATTCAATAGGCTCGAGCCAAAATAAATCCAATGAAAAGTTCCCTCAAGAAGAAACGAGATTAAAGCCACTATGGTGTATAGTAATGATCTCATTTCCAAAGGGAAAGTTTAAACATTTATGCACAAATGATAGGACAACATTCATGTAGTGAAACCATGGATAGCCTAACTTCACACAAAATTGGCCCGACATTGGGATGATGGTGAATGAGACATTTAATATTTTCAGTCTAGGTTTTAGAGGGAGATTTATTGAGCCAATCACAAGAAAATCAAAGCCATTATGTGTTTTGATCCATTCTTTTAGTTTTTCATATGTATATTAATAGTGTTCATGCATAAATAGGAATTATTTATCAATCACATTCTCTATACAGATGGGATCAATTAATATCCCATTAGTAGGCTTGTCATTGATTTTTCTAGCTATGTAAAGAGGACAATGAGGTGCATGTTTGAGTATGTATTTTTCTGAGAAAGAAATATCAAGAGGTATTTTAGTTGAGTCCTTACAAGGTTTAACTTCAATATATGCCACTAATTTAGTTGGTTCATCCACATTTCCATATTTTATGTTTTCGTCATCTATATCAAAATTCATCACATCATTCTTTGTTTCACTAGATTTGACAAAATAAATAGTATGTTTCGGCATGGGATTTGTAAAGGTTTCTAATTTTTGGTTGGGAGGAGATACAGAGTTATTACCTTGATCATTCATACCTCCAATTTGTAGATTATTAGAATTAATGAGGTCTTGCACAATATGTTTAAGATGCTTACAATATTTTGTATCATGTCCATTTTTTTCGATGGTAGTGTCAAAAATAATTTTCTCTATAGTTTGTGGGTAATGGTTTATTATGATCAAGATCTTGGAAAGGAGGTAAGGAAAGCATATTGTTTACTATGAGCTACAACATGGTATTATGAAGGGTGTTGGGTAGAGGAGTAAATTTTCTATTCCTATCCATAAAGGAATATGAATTTTTCATATTTATAGCAACCACTTGGTTATCAAATTTTTTATTTGGTTGAGGGGAATTAAGTTGTAAAAAACCCTATTCTATTTCTTGAAAGGTTGGTTACTATTTTGAGGTGTGTATTTATACTTTTTGGGATAGCTAGGGGGATTTTTCACATCACAACCATAAGTTGAATTTTGATAATCATGAAGGGTTGTACATAACTGTGTGAAGGATGAGAATTTCAACATCACAAGTTTGGTTTGGATTTTTCTTTGTAAATTGGAAACAAACATTCATTAAAGGTTTGCATCAAGAATTTTAATGTTTGTTTTTGAATAAAGCATTTGATAGTGTGCTATGAAATTAGTAAGATTTTCCATCATCCTTTTGCTTACATGTCATTAAATCAGATAGGGTAATATTGGGACCCATGCGAATGTGGAAGTGGTTGCAAAAGGCATCAATAACACCATTGAATGAGCCAATTGAATTATTCGGTAAGGAGAAAAACCAGTCTAAAGAAGTATCCTTCAATTCATGACCAAGGGAATAGTTTATCCAAGAGCTTATCTTCAAATATGAAATCACTACATACAAATGTATGAGTGGAAATGTGTCTAACAATATCTCCTTTCTCTCCATATTTATCAAATATAGGAACCTCTATACCTTGTGGCATTGGTGTTCTCAATATCTCCAAGGATTATGAGTTGGTTTTAATGTATTTCAAAGGTTTACTATTGTTGTTTTGAGTTAGCATTGCTAGTTGTTATTGAATAGATGATATGGTTTGCACAAGTGTGTTAAGGATGTCATCATTGTTATTAGTGTAAGGTGCAGGGGAATAAGGTAGGGTGGTGTATGTATGCAGAGGGCAAGTGAATTGTAAATTTATGAAGGAGGATGGTTGAGGAGATATAGTATGTGAATGCTCAAAGCTCTAATGATTCCCCATGGAAATACCTAAGGAAGTGTTGAAATTATTAGTAAGTTGAATGGTTATGGTAACTTGAGTACTAGTGTATGTAGGAACTGAAATAGACATTGTAGAAAGAGGAATTGAAGTTCTACCTTGGCTTTGGGTATAACCCAAAACTTGAGTACAACTATTCATGGTAGGGATGGTGTTGTTAACATATTGCACATTGGTGTAGGAAGTGAAGTCATGGGAAATGAAGTACGCATGCTATGATCCATAGGGGATTTATTATCAACACTATTAAAAAGAGAGGTAGAAAACCAAAGACCCATGCGAATTGTATATCACAGGATGACATGAGTCTCAAACAACATATCACAATAGTATTGCTAATAGGACACCAAGTTGTAAAGCTTATACAAGTTTCACAAACTTAGGGTGAAAACCCAAAATGGAAAGAGGCTTAAAATGTAATGTAATGACCTAAAATGCAATGTGTAAATGCAAATTTTAGATTCTAAACAAGGTAATTTGCTAATTGCACTATGTAAAAAATGATCTGAAAATGAAATCTTATAAATGTAATTTTGAAATCACACAATTCACTAAATGAACCAAATTAAGCTAGATATAATGAAATTAATGAAATAGGAACTCAACAGACTATAATAGAGATTTGAATGCACTAAACAAAAGCATATAAATAAAGATTTCAATTTATAGAAATGTTGATTATGGCCTTATCAGAGACTCATTCTCCCTATGGAAAAAGTTTCCTAGATTGGGGTTTTGAAATTGATTGTCCTTTCCAATTGTTTTCATATTCAGGTTTGTAACAGTAAGTCTGAGGTTGATTTTCTATAAATACAATGTGGAATGCAAATGAAAACTATGAAAAAATAATAACATAAAAGACCTATTTTGATATACAATTTTTTTTTCAATTTTTGAATGCAATTTTATATGGTGTAAATGATATGCAAGATGACTATTTTTTTTGTATTTTTTAGATTTAAAGAATACAAACAATGCAATCCTAAAACCCTAGATGCAATGCAAAGTTGAATGCAAATTAGACATCCTATATGAGATCTAATTCAATGCAAATGAATGCAAGTAAATGCAAGATCTAAATATATGATGAAAAGGACTCAAAAAATTAAAAAACTACAATGCTCAAAAGGTCAAGTCCACCATAATGAAACATAGAAAAATAGGTTCACCAAAATGAAAAAAAAATGATGAACCTAATTTTACTATAATTTCATTCAATATGAGGGTTATAATGTGTAATTGAGTTACAAAAATAAAACCTAGCCCAAATATTGGTACAAAGGTAAATTTTAAGGCCTAACATGATATGTACCTATTGCAGAAAATTATTTTTAAGCCTCACTGAGGACTCATTCACCCTATGGAAAATGGGTCTTGGATAGGGTTTTGGAAAATCAATATTTGGGTTCTACTCTTCAATGTCTTCACTTCCAGATCCTAATCAAGCACTGTCAAAAAGCTGAAAATAAATATTGTATCTCAGTTTCAATGATTTTACATTTTTCTCTCCAAATGATCGTCAACCTAAAACTTGCAATTAGACATCAAAGGAGAGAAAAATGTTGTTTGTTATGGAATTGGGCTTTTCGTTGGTCAAACCCCATTTTGTTAATTAAACCTTGAAATGAAACAATGCATAAATGAATGATGAATGAATAAAATGTAATGTCACAAATCATCACACCTTAATTGAACCTTAGATTGTAGATATGTAAAATAGCATGAAGTGGCCTTAATTAATGTAGATATTGATCTTGAAATTGATTAGAAACATTTATTGAATAGGATGTTGAATGCTACATCACAACATTAGCTCAAGAACATTCATGGTGAATTATTCCTTTGATGTGATGAAGTGGATCTTGATTGCTGAAATAATCCTCTAAAAATCTACCCTTGAATGACTTAGAAATACTCTTGAATACTCTAGCATGAATTATCTTAACTTGCATCAAATCTTCTAGGTGAAACTAAGTGAAATAGCCTTGTATTTATACTTATCTGATCATTAAATCCTGGAATTCAAATATAACTAACCAATATCAAATCTAGGATTTGAAATCATTAAAATACTACCAAAAACATTTTTCAAAGAGGGGTCCTAGGTCTAAGTAAGGACCCATTCACCATGTGGAAAATGGGTCCTATATCACATAATTATGACACACTTTGGGAAATATGAAGTGTCATGTGAAAATAGGGTCCTAGGACTTAGTGAGGATGCATTCACCATGTAGTGAATGGGTCCTAGGTTAGTAGCCTGGGGCACACACCCTGTAAAATTAAGTTTTATGTAATATCATTTAAGAACACAAAAAGTTTTATCTATATTTAATTAGGCTTGAATTTGAATTAAAGGGGCCAATTGTAGTATAGAAAAATATCATCACTTACATTTTCACACTCAACTTGGGAATGATTAACCTTGGAATGGACCTAGTGACATCTTGACCTAGTGTTTTAATGTGTTTTCCACATTCAGATGGGATTTAAGGACCTATTATGCTAAATAAACCTTATTTTGGCCTTAATTTAGTGTTGTAAAGTATATTTATTTACACTTTCACATTGATTTTTGATCCCTCTTTCATTTATGACCTTAATATCATCATTAATAGGCCCCTAAGACCCTATATAATGCATCCTAGGGCACATTTCAACCAAAATTCTAACAATATCATCAAATAAACTCAATTACCTAATACCACGACACTTTTGCACCTAAAAGGCCTTGTGGAACCCATACACCACCCTGGCCATATGAGTCCCACCCAAGTGATACGCATATTCCATAGAGGGTCCATGAATCCCATTTGACCTCTTTTGAGGGTTTTGAGCATCAAATCTAGGTTTTAAGTTCAAATTTCATGAATGCATCTTGTGGGATCTAATAAATGAGATATTAGATGGATTGCCTCTATAAATGAGGTCTCAAATCATTATTTCATTAAGCATTCATGATATCAAGTCAAGCACTCAAGAGTTAAGCATTCCAAGAATTTACAAGATCATCTAGAGAGAATTCCAAATCATTTTCTAAGGCATTCAAGGGTAGATTTCTTCATCATTTATTGCAGCAATTCAAGAGCCATCATCATGTCAAGCTCATGAAGAATTAAGTATCTTGGTTAGCTAGTGTTCTGATGTTGCATTCAAGATCCAAGATCAAGCATTTTTCAATGCTTATTTCAAGATCTAGATCCCAATCCTTTATGGCCACTTCATGTTAGGTTGTTGATTTCTAGGACATCATTTAAGGTATCATTATTCATGTTTCATGTTACATGTTTAATGTCTCATGTCCTTATTCCATTATCTCACCATTTGGTTTAATTACCTAAAAGGGGTTTAACCAAGGAATTCCCCCATTTACTAACAAATAAACAAGGTTTTCTCTCTACATGTGTTATTGTAGATCTAGGTGTCTTGGAGCTTGAAGATCCCTTCGAGATTAGGTTACAAGCTTGGGAATTTTTTTGGAGTTTTCCCCTCATTTGAAAGGTTGCTATCTTCATAAAAAAGTCATATATAGGCCTGCAATAAAGGTTTCAAATATGAAAACAAGGTGTGATAGGAAGAGCAAAGATTGGAGACCTGATTCAGTTATTAATGCTCCAAAAAGGTCTAGTGGGACTAATACACTACTCGTGGCATATGATTCCCACTATATAGCGATTTTCCAAATTTTAGTGGCTTCAGATCAAACATTGCTAGATTCTTGTTTTGGACCAAAAACCCTAGTCTAGGACTGATACATCCATATTGGTGTATGAATCCTATTTTTCCCTAAAAGAAATATTTTTAGCATTTCATAGTTGATTCCAGGCCTCTTCAAGTTTCTAGGTTCATGCCCCTTATTTTACAACTTTATGTTATGATTTACTTACATTTTTAGGTCATTTAATTAGGTCTTGCATATCATTAAGTTCCATAGTTAGGTCTTGTATTTCATTAGACTTTCCAAGCACTAGGTTAGTGGTGAACCCCTCATTAGTCTCTAATATGACCCTAGGGTACTTTATTGCAAGATCTTTTTATCCCTCTCAACATTTGGATTGATATCTCTAAGGTGTCCTTGAGTGTAGCAAGTGTGAAATAGGAACCCTGCACTTGTGTTATATTTCTCAAAGGTGGGGCATACTATTTTTTTTGCTACACCAATTAAGTCAAACTAAGCTCAATTAATTAATAAAGACATAGATTAGTATGAAAGTCTAAAGATGCAATTTTTAACACCCTAAATAAGGCACAATTAAGTCCATTGATTTTAGAGGGGCCCTAAACATAATGTGAATGTTTAAATCACATTACAACACTAAATTAAGGAATAATTAGGCTCAATTTATTTATTAATTATTCCCAAATTAAGTGTGAAAAATGGATACTTTTTTCTACACTACAATAGCTACATGGACTTTAGACAAGTTGTATCATAGCCTTGGTGGGGAGGCAATATGAGAATTTATTTTCCAAAAACAAATCTAAAAATGCCCTTGCAGTTTTGGGTGGTGAATGTCTTGTTGCTTAGAGTTATTGCTAAAAATATGAGTTTATATGAAGAGCGTGTAGGGACTCTTGTGATTGAAATTCAATTAAAGCTTTCTATTTGACCAATGTAATCAATTCCCCTTATTCATAGTACTTCTATAGTGATAACCATACTAGGTGATAGGAATATTTATTATTAGACTGTCAAATTGAAAATCATGGTTGATCACATTATTAACGTGCACCACTACCTATATAATTCTATGAAGGCCATGTGAATTGAACTTGGGATGACATATAGTTTTTTTACCATGTAGCTATATTATTACTGAGATATTTTTTAATGATGGAAAATGTTTCTAGGAATGCAATACTGAAGTTTTTTAGTTTGTTGATTTTCTTGATGAGGTGAAGAACTAAAGCAAACATGAACAAATCAAATGTGGCATGGAATTATGGTGAAATAATGTTGACTTCATCTAATTATGATGGTGTTGTAATATTTCAGAAGCATGTATAAATGCAAGAGATAGGAAAGGATAACTATGACAAAGAGAAAACACAAGAGACACATCTGTGTAAGGATAGATTTTCATGTTGCTAAAGGAATGAGTTGTTTACATAATCGTTCCCTTATGATAGCTCTCCAAAATATGAAGTATCTAAAATTTATTTTTGATAGAAGCTACACATTCAAAAGTCTTTATGAGGGTATCACATACTATTAAAAATTTACTTGAAATTAGAAATTAAGTCAACTTAAAACAATATTATGGATAAACATATTAAAGTCCCCATAAGATGGAGGGGATTTGAAAGGTTGGGATTGGAAATAGAATAAAGATATAAAATATTTCAAGAAGTAGTTAGAGGAACCAAAAGTGTTGAATGAACAAAAAAATTGAGAGGGGGGTGAATCAATTATAGCAAATTAAAACACCAAAAACCCTAACCAGTAACCAAATTCACATGCATTCATTAAACCCTTATTCTATTAGAGTGATTAATCATGAAATGCAAATAACATAAATTGAAATAGCAACACCATACACAAAAGAACACCATATTTATGTGGAAAACCAAATGATGGAAAAACCATAGTGAATATTAGCTCATAGTATAAGTAGTTGTAAAACCGGTACAAGGGATCATTGCCATAATAGGACACACTATCCAAAAAAACTCACATCTAGGGCTCACTTCCATAGAAAGAAACAAAGAATATAGAAGTGAAATGTTACATAGAGAACAAATTCTCAATGCAATAGAGATTCCACCATAATTTCTCCAAAATTTTTGCAACCTTGCTTGAATGATTATGGACACCTTCATCTCACAACATTTAGGAATCCAACACTTTGAACTTCACACTGCTCTACTCAAATTCGTATCTATACTTCTATAATTTGCATCACATACCCCACTTGCATGTATTTTGCATATATATTGTGTCTCTCTTGTATCTCACTACAACATCACTCTTATTCACATCAAAATCAACGTTGAAAACCTTCTCCAAGGTTGGAAACTATCTATTATATACAAAATATAAAATTAGGTTGGCACCTAAACATTCCCATGGTGGATAGGAATGAAGAAAACCTATATAAATCTGACTTAATTAGGAACCAAATAGATCCTAAAAAACCTCAACATGCTTCCATAGTCTTTGCATGTAGTGTGAACACCACATCGGATGTTACCCATGGTAAACACCATAAAACACTAAACTTACATGCTTCCTTTAATCAATCCAAAACTTTAAAACAAAAAAAATCTCTTGAAAATGATCTAGAACAATCTATGAACCACGTAATATCCAATAATAACTTCATCCAAACTCATCTCATAGAAATACTTCAACTCAAAACATCTAGTTAACCCTATTCACATATTGACACATAAAACAAACACTACACTATACCAAATCAAGTGAAACCTTGAATTATAAAAGATACAAAAATTATAAGAAACTTCCCAGATGCATACAACCAAAAACCAAAATACAGAGAAATGTGGAGAAAATACATTTCTCCTAGACCATATAAAACACTACTAAAAAATTGTTCACACATGAGTGAAAATATCTCACTGCACAATGATCCAGAAACCCAAATTCTAGATATAGCAACTAATAAAAACCTTGAACAATATACCAAATCTAGGGTATGTGCAGGATCATCATGGAAAAAATAGGCCCCTAAGTGGCAAAAAAATCAGAAAAATCAGTGTTAGGCAACTTGACGTAAAAATTTGAATAAGTTATCTATATTATTTCAAAAATATATAACAATGGAATTTGTATCAAATTGAATGTAGTTTCTAAACTACTAGGTTTTAAAAAAATAAAAATCTATTTGGTTAAAATTTGAAATTTCAATGCAGTAGTAGTTAAATTTCAGGGAAAAAATAAGAAGTAGGTGTATGTCTGACCACCCTAGACACAATAAAATGATAATTATTTTTTATAATATTAAAGATATAAGTAGAGGACTCATGTCCTGATGTGATGCATATTTTTTTGTAATTTTTTTCCAAGTAAATAATTAATTATGAATTTTTTATTACAAATTTTAAAAATATGAAAATCTCATATGTCTGACCACCTTAACTTGGTCAAAACTTCATGAAATTCATTTTTTCTTTTTTTAATATTATAGTATGTGAAGCATAGAATGTGACACATGTTTTTTATTCAAAAAATGTGATACCATTTGAAATATATAGATGTTTTTCAATCAGTCTATCAATCAGGACTTTAGTCATAATTTGAATAGAAAATGAATAATAATTACTTATTAAATTAAAAGTAAAGCATAATTTATATTGGTGGAAAGCTGAGAATCTCCTTTAAAAACCCTTTTCGTTTCATCAATTTTTGGGTAAAAAAAAGTTGACAGCCACATACCCATCGTGATCCTGCACATATCCTCCACATAGGCATATAATCAACATAAAATAAATATGGAGCATATCTCGGAGCATGTTCTAAGGACTTGCACAACAGTATTTTCTTTATTTATCAAATTTTATCAAAATCACTTGGAAAACAAGTACCAGAGACATCATCTCAGTACATTACACTATTCCAACACATCCACAAAAAATTAAACATAAAGATAGATCCATGTACTCACAACACTCCCTCGATATCTGAATTATACATGTACACAACCTGCAACATACTATTTTCTTCTTTTTCACAATTTTCTTAAAAGCTTGACATTTCCTCATACAACAACCTTGCTCAACACATAATTGACATCAATCACAACACCATACTATTACCTTCTTGTTGACATCAATGAAAATGCCTTCATACTTGCAACAATATCCAACTTTATCATTGATGGCAACACATGATGTGAAAAACCATAAAAGAATAGCTCTGAATACACTTTCTCATGATTTTTTCTTCTTCCCCCATTAGTAGATAAGATTTTTCACATGATTCTTTCTCCCCCTTTGACATCTTCCAGAAATGATGAATTGTTTTGTATCCCCCCCCCTTTGACACTAAACCACTATACTTGAAACCAGTCACCATAGGAGTGCATACCGGTCTGGAGTCATCCATTCCAAACATTCTCAACATCTCTTTGAAATATTTTATTGTGAAATGAAAATTCCTTTATTTGTTTGATTGATTTGTAGCTAAAGAAAGAAATTCATCTCCCCAAACATTGACATCTCAAACTCTTTCTGCATCCCTTTTGCAATTTTTTTACTCATAGCTTCATTACCTCCAAAGATAAGATCATCCACATACACAACCACTATCAATATTTTTTCCTCCTCAATTTTGAATTAAAGATTACTATCTATGGTGCCTTTACTAAATCCTTGTTGTATCAAATATCTATATAATCTTGCATACCAAGCTGTAGGAGCTTGCTTCAATCCATACAATGTTTTTTTCAACTTACAAACCATATACAGTTGATTTGACAACTGAAATCCTTCTATTTGTTTCATCTAAACCACTTCTTCTAATTCTCCCTTTAGAAAAGTAGAACTCAAATCCATCTAATAAACATTAAAATCCTTGTATGCTAAAAATGCCAAAAACATTCTAATAGCTTCCATGCTAGCCACTGGTGAAAATGTTTCCTCAAAGTCTATTCATTCTACTTGTGAGTAACCCTTACACACAAACCTTACTTTATTTATTACCAATTGTTTGTTTTCATTCCATTTTTTTATGAATACTAACTTATTTCTAATTATTTTCTTGTTTATCGATCTAGAAACCGATTTCCAAGTCTAATTTTTCTCAATCTACATAAGTTCTTCCATTTCCTTCATCCAATATTCATCTTTGCATGCATCACTCATTGTTTTAGGTTCAAATTTAGAAAGTAGACATAGATTTAACTCAACTTTAGTAGCTCTACTTCTTATCAATTCTCCTTTCCTCTTGTCTCCAATTATTTTTTCTTCAAAATGATTCTTTTGCACATACTTAGAGGTCTTAGGGGTCTTTTCCAGAGCTTCTTCCTATTCATTCTATACTTCTTTTTCTTCTTCTTCTTCTTCCTATTTTTCACAAGTAGGTTCATATGGCACATATCAATCAATGGAAATTTAATTTTACACATCTTAATTAAACTTAACATTTGCACTTTCAATAGTCTTTCTTAGCCTTTTATTGTAACATCTATAAGATTTTCATTTAGTAGAATATCCAAGGAAGATACTTTCATCACATATTGCATCAAACTTTCCTAAGTTTTCTTCATCTCTTTTGATATAACATTTGCTTCCAAATAATCTAAAGTACTTGATAGTAGTAATCCTTCCATACCACAACTCATAAGGAATCTTTTTGTTGTCAGCTTTGGCTTGAACTTTGTTAAGTATGTAAACAATAGTATGAATTTCTTCTCTCTAGTAGACTTTTGGTAGATTAGTTTTTTGCATCATAGTCTTAGCAACTTCTTGAATAGTCTAGCTTTTCCTTTCAACAACTACATTTTTCTGAGGATTTCTAGGGGTAGACAAGTATCTCTTTATTCCATGAACTTCAAAAAACATGTTAAACTCATTAGAGGTGAATTCTCCACCTATATTAGACCTCCAAAATTTGGTTTTCAAATCCATTTCATTCTCAACCATAGCTTTAAATGCCTTGAATCTATCTAGTGCATCATATTTCTCTTGAAGAAAAGAAACCTATGTCATTGTAGAATAATCATCAATTAAAAGTATAAAATACTTGTCACCTTGAAGAATTCTCACCCTTGACGAAAAATATCTTTATGTATTAATTCAAGTAGTCGGATAGCAGATTTTTCCTTTCCCTTGAAACTACTTATTTTGCTTTCCAAATTGATAATTCTTGCAGAAAAAAATGATAGGCTTTGTGATTCTTGGTAGGTCTCTCACTGCATGAACTGAAGTGATTCTAACCAAGTTATCAAAATTCATGTGACACATCCTTTAGTTCCATAACGAACTATCATTAATCTAAGACATAAAGCAATGACCATCAACACCCTTAAGTTAATAGATATTTCCATCTATCATCTTACTAGTAGCAATCAGAGTTCCAAACCCTTTCCTAATCTCACATATTTCATCCTTAAACAAAATATTATATCCTTTTCTATACATTTCTCCAACACTCAAAAGATTATGTCTTAAGCCCTTAACATAGAAAACATCTTCAGTATTATGCTTGCCATCAAAATTGATTAAACCTATTCCACAAATCTTAGCTCTTAAATCATCTCCAAAATTAACTAATCCTCCATCATACTTTTTAAGTTTAACAAAGCTACTTTTATCTTTGATCATGTGGTTAGATTAGCCACTATAAAAAACCCAATAGTTATTATCCTATTTAACATTGAAAGTAGAAACCAAAGTACCTTCAACCTTATCCTTCTTCTCCAAAACAACATCTTTCACAGAAAATTTAGAGTTAGTAGAAGAAAATTCATATTTTGTAGCCAAGAACAAGCATTCATTAGCATCTTCGTAATCAGACTCACCATTAGAAATACCAACATCTTCTCTAACATAGTAGCTTTTTTTAATCATCTTTCATTTATTCTCCTTACCTTTATTATTCACAACTCTATTTGGACAAATTGAAGCATAATGACCTACTTTTCCATAGCTAAAATATTTGAAAGTTAGTTTACCTTTGTACTTATTGGTGCCCTTCTTCATCCTTCTCACAAATTTATCTTCCACATCAACAAGGTCTTCTTGATATGAATTGTCAACCTTCTTTGATTTACCAGCTTTGAAAGTAGTCTCTACTTTTGTATTATTTTTCAAACCAAGTTTTCTCATTTCAAATGAAGTTAGTGAACTAGGTAACTAATCTCTAGAATAAATATTAAAATTTTCCACTCCCTCAATAGGTGATACCTTTTGACTATAAGAATCAAGATAAGATATAAGAACTATCTTTACCACCCTAGGTTTATTGACTTGTGCATCAAGAACTCTCATACAACTTACCAACTCACCAACTCTCTAGACATGTAGATTTTAATTTTTTGATCTTCATACATTTGCAAGGTCTCAATTTGTGCCTTCATATTTTGTAGCTTTGCTTGTTTGACCTTATCATCTCCTTCATAAATTATTTCAATCTTATCCCAAACCTCTTTAGTAGTCTTAAGATTCATAACTTTAACCAATTCAAAATTTGAAAGATAATTAATAATGATAAATATTTCCTTACCATATTTTATGTTCCTTGATCTCATTAATTGTACCATTTGAAGGTGTAGTATATTGAATTTTTATTTCCTTTTCAATCTCATACCCATGAGATGTTAGATATCATTTCATCTTTTTCTCGAAGAATGTGTAGTCCATTCCATCATATCTAGGGAAATCCAACTTGTTCCTCATACCATATTTAACTTAACTAATTAATCTATTCTCCAAGGAACCTTGCTCTCATACCAATTGCTAAATCAACAAGACAACTTAGATGGGGGTGAATTAGTAGTAGAAAATTAAAACAGCAAAAACCCTCAATGGTAACCAAATCCACATCCATTCATTAGTCCCTTATTTTGTTAAAGTGATTAATCTTGATTCAATTTAGATAACAAAAACTGAAATAAGAAAACCATACACAAGAGGAAACTATATTTACATGGAAAACCAAATGAGGGAAAAACCATGGTGAGGATTATCTCGCAATATAAGTAATTGCAAAACCAGTACAAGGGATCACTACCAAAATAGGACACACTGTCAAAAAATGCTCAGAGCTAGGGCTCACTACCATAGAAAGAAACAAAGAAGATATAAGAGAAATGTTACATAGAGAAAAAAATTATAAATGCAATAGAGAGTTCACCACAATTTCTCCAACAATTTTGTAGCCTTGATTGAATGATTGTGGACACCTTCAACTCACTACATTTAGGAATCCAACACTTTGAACTTCAAACTTCTCTACTCAAATTCACATCTATAATTATGTAATTCATATCACATTCACCAATCACATATATTTTGAATCTACCTTGCTTCTATCTTGCATATCAGAACAACATTATTCTTAAATTTATATCAACCTCAACCTTGAAAACTTTCTCCAAGGTGTGAAACTATCTGTTACATTCAAAATTTGAAATTAGGTTGACATCTAAACATTCCTATGTTAAATATGAATAAATTTGACCTATATAAATCATTAATTAGGACCCAAATAGATCCTAACACACCTGAAAATGATTCCATATACCTTTCATGTAGTGTTAATGCTAGGTTGTCCATTACTCATGCTAAACACCATAAAAGATTAAGTAGACACTTCCTTAAATCAATCTGAAACTTCCAGACAACAAAATTTTCTTGAACACGATGTATAAAAATTTATGAACCTCCTAAGATCCAACAATAACTTCATCTAAACTCACATAATAGAAATACTACAACTCAAAACATCCATTTAACCCTATTCACATATTGACACATGAAACACACACTGTACTATACCAAATCAAGTGAAGGCTTGAATTTTGAAAGATATAAACATTATAAGAAACTTCCCATATTTTCACGACTAGAAACCAAATTGTAAAGAAATGCAGAGAAAATAAATTTCTCCTAGACCAAAGAAAGCACTACTAAAAAACTGGTAGACACATTGGTGAAAATATCTCAAACTATACAATGATCCAAAAACCCAAATTTTGGATATAGCAACTATTGAAAACCTTGAGCAACATATTAGATCTGCACAAACATAGCATCAACATAAAAGAAATGCAAAGCACATCCCGGAGCATGTTTTGAACACTTAAACAACACTATTTTTTTTGTTTATCAACTTTTTATCAAAAGAACTTGGAAACCAAGTGTTCGAGACATCATCTCAGCACATTACACTATTACAACACATCTCCAGACATTGCAGTATAAATATAGCTCCATGTACTCACAACACTTCCTCAATTTGGATATAGCAACTATTGAAAACCTTGAGCAACATATTAGATCTGCACAAACATATCATCAACATAAAAGAAATGCAAAGCACATCCCGGAGCATGTTTTGAACACTTAAACAACACTATTTTTTTTGTTTATCAACTTTTTATCAAAAGAACTTGGAAACCAAGTGCTCGAGACATCATCTCAGCACATTACACTATTACAACACATCTCCAGACATTGCAGTATAAATATAGCTCCATGTACTCACAACACTTCCTCAATATCTCAACTATACATACAATTTTCTTTATTTTCACAATTTTCTCAATATCCTCAACATCTTCCCCATGCAAGAATCTTCCTCAACACAAGTTGACATCAATAACAACACCTTCATACTTGCAACAAAAAGGTGTCCTAAGGGGGGAATTATTTTTTCTATTATTTTGTTCTGGGAGAGGGAGGAGGAGTTTTCTTTTCTTTTCAAACATAATTTATGGTACCAAGACATTTTTATTTATGAAATCATTATTTAAATTAGAAAAATAAAGGAGATATTTTAAATTTGTGCATTTATCTATGTTTCCTTTTGATTATAAATTTCATATGTGGCACTTGCAATCATTCTTTGGTGTATTTTCTATTATATTAGATTATGCATGTTTTTGTTATAGAATCTATGAATTTCTATTAACTCATATATTATAAATAATTACTGCTTATTTTCTTAGTTATCATTCATGGGTACAAAATGGGTGATCTTTGTGTCATTTATTATCACTCTCTTTATTCTATGTTTATTAATCACATATGTATCATGGTTATGCAAAGATGTTAGATTTCCTTTTCCTCCTTTCTAGTTTAAAGCATACCCCAAAATTAATCAAATCATATGAAGGATTTGTACCTCATTAAAATTCAAAGGGAAGTTAATCCATAAATTACCCAATTGTTGCTACATATATTTCTTCATTTTTGGGCACAACTGAGTCATTATATTTAATTATTTAAAGAAGAAAAATATGTTAACTAATAGATTTTTGGAAACTCCACTAGGTAAAGAATAAAAGTTCCAATGCTTTCTTTTTTTAGGGAAAACAAAAAAATATTCTAGTATATTTTGTGCTCTAGAAAATTTAAATTACCTCATTTCCATGGAGGTTGGACATTGTATTAAACTTTTGTCACCTTAGCCATGGAGAAATAGCTTTGGACCATTAGCCTCTCCTAATAATATAGATTTTCCTAAGAGGTCTAGAAAACACTTTCCCAAATTTAATAGAGAGAATTAACAAGACCCTCAAAATCATATTTAGGTACTCATTATTGCATGAAAAATTATGGGTGTCTAAGAAGAAGATGTATCTGGGTATGTGCAGGATCATGGTATGCCAAAAAGTGGCAATATTTGTAGGGTATGTGGCTGACGACTTTTTTTTCACCCAAAATTAATGAAACGAAAAGGGTTTTTAGAGGAGATTCTCAGCTTCCAAAAATATAAATTATGATTTAATTTGAATTTAATAAATAATTATTATTCATTTTCTATTAGAATTACTTAATTAAAGTCCCTGACGATAGGGCAAATGAAAACATCTATAAGTTTCAAACAAGATCATATTTTTGAATCCAAAACATGCATCACATTCTATGCTTTACATACTATAGGATTAAAAAAGAAAAATTAAATTTCATGAATTTTGACCAAGTTAAGGTGGTCGATGCATCGAAGTTTTATATTTTCTAAAAGTTGTAATAAAAAATTCATAATTAATTATTTACTTGGAAAAATTACAAAAATATGCATCACATCCGAACATGAGTCCTCTACTTATATATAAAATCTTACAAAAAATATTATCATTTTATTATGGTTAGGTGGTCGTGACAGACACCTACTTCTTATTTTTCCCTGAAATTTAAGTACTACTGCATTGAAATTTCAAATTTTCACCAAATAGATTTTATTTATTTTTAAATAAACCTAGTATTTTAGAAACTACATTCAATTTTCTATAAATTCTATTGTTACATATTTTTGAAATAATGTAGATAACTTATTCAAATATTTACGTCAAGTTGCCTAACACTGATTTTTCTGAATTTTTTGCCACTTAAGGGCCTGTTTGGCATACCATGATCCTGCACATGCCCATCTGTGAGACTATTTTTTGAAATCCTCATTGAATTTTATGCATAATTGATTCAAAACTTGGAACATGGGTGCATAACCAACTAGGATACTATAAAACGTAAATTTATTGATAGATTTAAATTTGTGGTTGATGTTGGCTCTCTACTATGTCAACTTTTTCAAATCAATAATGAAGAAGGAGAACCAATCAAAGACTTCATAGATCATTTCAATAAGATTTTCAAGCGGATTCCCAAATCTAATCATCCAAGTAAGAAAAACTAGTTTCATACTTTTATTGTTTTATTGCATCATGGGATAATTGTAAAAAGATGTGGGGCCAAAAAGGGATCTTAAGTGACCACTTTTTTATGAAATTAGGAAATAGTGAATTTGGACGTAAAACTAAGGATAATTACACTCAAAATTTTGATATGCAACAAAAACAAGGATTGTAGTGCTTTGAGTCTACTTTCTAAACTACTATTTTGTTTTTTGAAAATGGTAGAGATTAAGGGGCTCAAAATAGGGAGCGATAGAAATTGGCATTGTTTTTGTCAAAAAAAAATAATATAGCAATTGTTGTGGTTCCCTCAAAAGGAAAACCCTTTTTTTAGTATTTTTAAAATCACTTCAATGAAGAATTAGCTAATCGTATGTAGTTTATGCTTGATTTTTCTGATAATTTTTAAATGAATATTTTATTTTTTACTAGTTTTCAAAGTGGACTCTTCTTGAAAAGCACAATTTTGGTCATGCTACCCCTATAAATTTTGAAAGGTAATTGATTTTTTTTTTTAATGTGTAGTGTGGAGTCTAGTTATGAAAAATGTAGTTTATTTGAAATTTTAGTGAATAGTTAATTTATAAAGAAAAAATACCAAACACTAGTTTTTGCCAAAAAATAGACACACAAACAAAATAAATTATAGATCAAAGGCTTAGCATTGTCAAAATGTGAAAAAAATTACATCATTCATTAGCTAAGAGAGGGCATAACATTACCTATGTGTTTTATTTGTTTGAGATCGAAACACATCCAAACCTGATGCTTAGCACAAATGAGATTATGGGTATGTGAAAGATCATGATGGGCCAAAAAAAGGGAATATGATGGGTATGTGGCTCACGACATTTTTTTTACCCAAAATTGATGAAACAAAAAGATTTTTTAAAGGATATTCTCATATTTCCACCAATGTAAATTATGCTTTACTTTGAATTTAATAAGTAATTATTATTCATTTTCTATTCAAATTATGACTAAAGTCCTGATTGATAGGTTGATCAAAAACATCTATAGCTTTCAAATGGTATCATATTTTGAATCCAAAACATCATACACATCTATGCTCGATACTATAGGATTAAAAAATAAAAATTGAATTTCATGAAATTTTGACCAAGTTAAGGTGGTCGACATGAAGTTTTATATTTTTAAAAGTTGTAATAAAAAATTCATAATTAATTATTTACTTGGAAAAAAATTACAAAAAAATATGCATCACATCGGTACATGAGTCCTCTACTTATATCTAAAATATTATAAAAAAATATTATCATTTTATTGTGGTTAGGGTGGTTAGATAAACACCTACTTCTTATTTTTTCCCTAAATGTTAAGTACTACTGCATTGAAATTTCAAATTTTCACCAAATAGATTTTTTTTTTAAACAAACCTAGTAGTTTAGAAACTACATTCAATTTTGTATAGATTTTATTCTTACATATTTTTGAAATAATATAGATACCTTATTCAAATTTTTACGTCAAGTTTCCTAACTTTGATTTTTCTGAATTTTTTGCCACTTAAGGGCCTATTTTTTCCATGATGATCCTGCACATACCCTTATGCAAAATATTGTAGAATTAACAAAAGAATGTCTTTGGACATTGACAAGGCACTTGAAGCCTTTGGGTTGGTATTCCAAAGTAAGAAATTATGTGAGCGCATTATAATGTTCTCACATTATTTCATAGTTTTAACATTTTTTTGCATTTTTTCCCAAGAATTTCCTCAGAAGACATAATGTGAGTGTGTTATTCTTTCTTTGTGTTAAATGATAGAATAAATATATGTATGTATGTATTCCTGTATTTAGAGAGAGAGAGAGATAGAGAGAGAAAGGTAAAGAGGTAGTGAAAGAGAGACATAAGAGAGGGAGAGGGGGTGGAAGGGAGAGACCTAAGAGAGATGGAATGGGAGAGAAGGTGTTGGAGTGAGAGGGACTTGTTGCGCTTGTAACACACATGCCCCATTTGCACCAGGGACCCCCTCTTTCCTTTTCACCTTTTCTAGGTCATTTTCACCTTTTCCTCATTTTGCATTCCCCTATTTCTGAGCTTGGATTGGTCAAATACAAAAATGTAATCAAAATCCCTTTGACCAAAATCACCCATCCAAAATTTGTTAAGTCATTTTCCTTTGTGAATTTGGACCTACGGGTTTCTCTTAGTCGTTTGTTGTTATGTCCGCTAGGCCTCACAGGCCCTCATTTATAGGTCTTCCCTTGTGGAATACCATTATCATTATGTTGCTAAGTAGTGGCTAGCCATAGGCTTCTTCCCACACTATGAACATTGCACTTGGTTTTTCTACCTAGGTCTCTACCTAGTGTCTAACTAGACATGGGTTTCCACACCCCACCAACCTAACCTGCTACGATACTGAAACTTTAATACAGCCATTAATACACTTTGACCTATGAATAGGCATGCCAAGCCTATCATTTTCAGCCAAGTGAGTTGAAATTTTAGAGGAGAATGAAGAGCTCTCACTCACACAAAGCCTCCAAAAAATTTGGATTGAGTTTCCTTCATATTTCCACATGAATTCAGGGTAAGTTTGAATTCAAACGTTGAGTAGAATTCCCTTAAACAAATTAGGGTTTAGAAAATGTTAAAATCCTAGAAAATTAAACCCTACTTCCCTTTGGAATTTTTTCCAAACCTCTACAATCACCAGACCTACATGGATAATTTTCCCCAATGTTCAAAGAATCCTTAGCATCAGCCTAAATTATATTTTCACACCGATGTTGAATCCCATTCATCCTTTTCCATTCTTCATGTGGTGAATAAACCTTTGTGGCCTAAATCATCACTGCCACAATCCCTAATAACCTTGAAGAATCTCAAAGAAATGACTAAATCTTTAGGCGAGTGCGGAAATCTTCTCGTAGAATTTTGCCTACGTGTGGCACCCATCCTTTCACTGTCCTATTAAGGGATGAAACTTAATGTCACTCTGCATTCCTAGCCCCACACCCAACTCAAGACCTTTGAAAAAACTACTAAATAAATCCATATGCAGTCCCATTCATGTGGGTTTCCACCATCAAGTCACTGCCTCCCCCTTGTTACTATTCAAAATGCCAAGCCCTAGAGTGCCCTTCAACTCCATAGGATCTGCAAACTGCATCTCCCATGTACCAAAATTCAAAATTGCTAACATTGAGTTATTGGTCGAGCACCCTTGTGGGTCCATCCTTGTGAGCTTCCACCCACATGACGTTGTTTCCCTTGCATTGTAATCTAACGAAAAATCTCCCATGTCCACCCACATGCTAGACTCCACAGAAGTTATTTCCCTTGACAAATTTTGAAGTTTGTCAACAAAAATATTTTCCCAAGTGCTCCCTTTGGGATCACCTATGCAAACTACCATTTATGGCTCACTAACCCTTCATGGCCATTCTTTAAGGGAAATAACTTGGTGGTGGCCTGATAGTCTACCTCTACACATCCCAAAATGTTGAAACCTTGAAGAACAACTCACAATGCCCAAACACCCGTGGGTTTTGCAATGCAAGACTCCACATGCAAGTCATCGTCTCATGAACATCATTACTTAATGGCTAAGCTCTAATGCATTTCCACCTCACGACACCCACATCCCACAAACTTGCAGAAACATTAAAGAATAATCTAATGACTCCAAGTTCCTCATGACTTATTTTTTCCTGTGCTTAGTTATTCCTTAGGTTATTTTCCCCTAAAACATACAATGTGATTACTCACTTCTTGGTCTCTATGACCCCAGAGACATTTTTTAACTACTTTAACTTCAACAAATTTCACCTAAGGGAAATACACAACATCAAACCTACATTTTCCTTAACAATCCAAATGAGTTGTAAATGCTAAATGATGATGAATTTTATGATCTTTTGAAGATGTATAAATGGATCTAACACTCAATTCATAAGAGTTGATTGACACTTGTGCTAATTTATATGTAAACATGCTTACTACATTACTTGCATGAAAAAATTATGGAACCTACTGCAAGTCCATTGGAGAAGCCCGGCCGTAAAGGAGAGAATCCTACTCACACTCCCAGAGGAAAAACAAGGAAGGATCAAATGAAGTACAAATTTCATGGAGTGGAACACACCTCAAAGATCACCTCCAACTAGGAGATAATCTTGGATACTGACTTTAAACATGTTAGTATAGATGAATTCAGGGAGAGGGTTATGCTTAACCCCAAAATAGATAGGGCCTTGAAAATAAAGATGAGTAACCTAGCCAAAGCAACTGGTTTCCCTCTTGTAATTATAGCCATAGAGTTGGTAATGGCTTGCTAGGAGTGCTACCACTCCAATAGAAAGATAATTGATCATGATGGAAGAGTATTGGTGGATTTTTCCACCAAGTCAATTGGCGGGACCTTTGGCATCCCATTCTTTGATAAGATGGAAGAAGTTGAGAAAGAATTAGCCAACCAAGTATGGCAACTAGATCCCACTAGGTGTAAATGGACAGTCAACCAAAATTGGTTAAAGGATGAGAGGGAAAGTGCTACCAAAGTCTCTCAAACACTATACAAGAGTGACTTTTTTGAGGAGCACCACAATCTGGTCACACTCCTAAGTATGGTAATGGGTTTTCCCATAGCTACATTCTTTTAGAACTAGATGTTCTATTTCAATGGTTTTGGATATTTGTTCATCCAATTCTCAAAGTTCACTTAAATTAGGGCCGAGGGATTCTCGGGATGACCTTGCAGGTTACCACGCTACCCCAATTACAAGATTATCATGCTAGAGGTAACTCGATAGCTTCAAAATTCCCATAGCTTGTTGAGAAATAAAAAAAATCTAGGGTCTCATATCTCCTCACCCTTGGACAAGGAATGTACGCTTTCTCTGCTACTCCCTGTGCAGAGTACTCAGAAAAAGAGTTGGTAGAGTATAATTTTGACCTTCATACAGAAAAAGGAGAAATATATCCCAAGGGTAAGTTTAAGAAATGGGTTGGGAGAGAATATGCCTATTTCCCCCACATTGAGTATTTCTGGGTGAATTGTGGTGACAATAAAGAAGTGCAGATGTGCCACTATATGAAAATGACAACCGCATTCATGAAATAAATAAATTTATTTCAAGTTTTTGACCAATTTTTTGATGATGACAACATGATAGCTAAAAGACATGGTTCTTTGATGAATGAACCTTTGTTAGTAATAGAATGGGCTGAAGAGGATATCACCAACCTGGACATTCTCACTCACCATGTGGAACATAGAAAAAAATGGTGGCTAGATGAACAGGTTTCCAAATTAAAGAAACAAGATTCCAAGCTTACATATGGGGAACTTGAGGATGAGATGAGCAGTGAGATTGATAAAAATGTTGTTGTGGGGTCCTTTGGTAAAGCTCTAAACTCCCTAGTTGCTAATAGATGTAGGAAAAGAAAAGAGGTGCCAAAAAAACATCCCAAACATAAAGTATATAAAAGGAAGGCAACAAAAGGACCACCACCACCAAAGAAAGGAAGAGTGAGGTGTTTTGTGCTAGAGATTCCAAATATTCAGGAGGAAGAGCCCCAACATGAAGAATAAGAATCTTAGCTGCCTCACTTGCCACCATTGACCACTTATGTTTCCATTGTTTCTACTGCTACCAATTCACCACTTCCAACCTGATATTTTCCAATCTCATCTCCACCTATAGTAGACATCTCTTTTGCACCTTTCCTCCACCTCAACAACTACTCCTATGGTAGTGTTGGACTCTTCTTCCTCCACTAATTCACTGCTATCAGCTTCTTCACTACCACCTCCCCTGCCTACCCTATCCACTTTGGCTCCTTCCCTAATAACAACCACTATGGGATTACTCACTCTAACGCACACCCTCATGGCTTATATGTAGAATGCACCAACTAAGCTTTCTGGGGTAATGCTCGACCCCAAGTTCCAAGCATTCATGGCCCAACTTTCTACTACTTTTCCACTCCCTCCACTACTGACTAAGCTGCCAAAAATGGAGGCAAAAAAAAACAATTTCCAAATAAATGGAGTGACTCCATGCAAAGCAACTTAGGGAGGCTTAATGGACACTACCGATGAGCCCAAGGACTCTGATAGAGATGAATACTATGAGCATCCAAAGGGTAGACTAAACATAAATATCCATAAAGTGGCCTCTCACGAGGAAGCACAACAAGGATCTAGGGGAAAAGGAAATGATAAATTAGATGAGCCCTAAGAGGTGGAAACTTCATATCAGGAGCTCGAAGAAGGGATGCCTCATGAAAAATAAGAAGTAAGTGAAGAAGCTAACCCTAAGGAGCATCACTTCAAAGAAGGGAAAATAGATACTAATACAAATGTGGAAATCCTAGATGAGCCTCCATGGACTGGCTAAGGTTAGGACCTAAGACAAGAAGAAACACTACTAAGAGAGGAAGTGCCCCCTGAGAGGGAACAACAAAATGAAGAAGAAGAAATCACTAGATAAAATAATTTTGAGCCTGAGAAGAATGTCTAGGTCAAGCTTGAGGAAGATAAGGGGACTTCCCTACAACATCAAGACATCATTGAGGAGAATGTATCCTCTACTATACTAGAGAGAGAAAAGGATATGCAGAGGGAAGGCTTAAATGAAGAGGAAAGGATGAAGGAAAGATCCCTAGGGATGAGGAAGATGATCCTTGGACAAAAAAAGTAAAAGAGTGAAGTTGATCATGAATCACCAAAGGGGAAAATTGAGATTCCTGACTTGCTAGAGCAATAGTTGAAGAAGAAGGCTCCTTTGGCCATAGACCCTAAAGCAAGGCTAGAGGAAATACTAGCTAGGGCACAAACAAGAACCAAAAAGGATAAAAAAGCCCAAAATATTCTCTCATGTCACAATGGATGCCTTTGGGTACCAAACGATACAAGTTTCCACCCTAGTAGCTGGTGGACGTACAAGAACTATACAAGGATAGGAGTATCAAATATCCACCATTAACCTAGACCCAACAACTTGAGAACAAAACATAGATGAATTTTAGGGGTTAGTGTCTACAATAATTCAATAGATGAGCAAAGATCAATCCACCAAGGAGGAGTTAAAAGCACAAGTGGGAGACTTGACCACCTATATTCAACAATGGAAATCTATGAAAGAGTAAATTCTAGAAGAATTGTTAGTGTTGGGGTGAACCCATAATACTAGTTTATAATTTTTGGCCAAACTGGACACTTAACTATTTTTTTCTAACTAAATCTTCACTTTCAGACACCTATAGTGGCTAAACCATGAGGAATTTAAAGATTATCCAAACTAGTGATTTGTGACATTTTGTCTATAGATTCTAAATATATTTTTTTCAATTTTTTTGGAATCATATTGCACTTCTTTTTCCATATCCTTTGAAACCTAGTTTTTTTTCAGAAACACCATTTTTAAGGAGTGATGCTCACCCTATAGCACAATTTTTTTTTCCATGAAGGATAAAATTCTATTTTTTTTGAATTTAGATTTGTAACTACGATATCTAGTGCTTCCAATTTGTTTCATAGTGTTTTCCTTAATCAAGTTTTGAAGTCAAATCAATTACAATTCATACATAGATGGACTATATAACATAACTTTTTTTGTATGTATCGAAATTCATTTTTTTCTATTGGATCAAGGACTTTAGTAACTGGTGCACTCATATTTTTCAAAAAAAAATGACAATCTTCTATTTTTTCACATGTACAGAAAAAAGAGCTTGATTTTTTGGTGAAAAACCTACATTCACAAGAAATAAAAAATAAATATAATAATCAAATTCAATTTAATTAAAATTATACGTTTTTGGAAGCTTATAATAAGGACTACATACTTACAAAAATAAAATTTTAAATGAATTGATTTGATCCCCCAAAAGGTAAATCAAACTTAGTGGAACCTTTTTTATCAGCATTTTGATAGGTGTAAAGGAGACTTCGTTATATGTATGGTTTAAAACTAGCAGGGTTCTATCCAAGGGGGCTTGGTCTAAGGTGGTTCGTTCAAACCCTCTTCAATTGGAATCCTTTAAATGGAACTTTTCAAGGCTTAAATCATTATATTTTTTAAAAAATATGTGATTTCAGCAAAAATCAGTTTCTCCCAAAAAGTGCAAACCACTATTATGGAAGCACCTATCACCCTCCTTGCTTTCAAAAGAGAATATGCATAAAATGGAGAAAATGATTGGACCAATTCAATGATTGATTGGTTCAACAAAGTGATATACAGTGGTGACAAGGGGATTGACCATGTAGTCACAGTGTATAATAGGTATCAGAGCTTGTGAAAAGATATAGAAAGCACGATGAACACCTGTAAAGAGTTACCACAAATGTATAGGATTATGTATCCTAAGTTGGAGTGCTTCCTCAAGCTTCCCTAAGATACCGGGGAAAAAGAGCTAGAAATGATGAAGGAAGATCACTGGCTAGTGGAAAATTGGTTAATGAACTTGGATTACAAGAAGGAAGTTCTTAAAAAGGTATTGCATAACCTTGAAGTTGATCATGAGTGGGTTTCCAAGCATCAGGTAGATAGTGTTGAATATTTGAAGTTGATGACTAATTTTGAGATGCGCACCTTGGAGCTAGATCTAGAGAGGATCAATCCTTTGTTCCATAAGAAAATGGAGCAAGGAGATAGTGATACGTCGTCACTAGAATTTATGGATTTTTTGTGAGGGCTTTCATTCAGACATAACAAATGATCGAGGTTGCCTCAAATTATGCTAAGAATTAGAAAGAAAACATCAAAACAATCAAGAGGATGTCCTTCTAGATCCTCAAGTCTGGGCTCTCTAAGGAGAAGAAACTCACAACTATGTTTGGAAAGTTCATCAAGTATGCAAATTCTTAGAAAACAGTTGTAAATCCCCTCATAGATGATGAATACTTGTAAAAATAACTATAAAGGATGATAGTCACTACAAGACAAAATAGCTACAATGTTAGGGTAGTCGAAAGATAAAATAGGGAAAACACAAAGTTTATTTTTATATTTCTATATATTTGGGGGTAGGTGAAACCCTAATGTAAAATGAATCTGAGCCACACAATGGAAAACTATAAATAGAGGAATCCTCTCATTTTCAAAGAGAGAGATGAGTTGTTGTGTAAAGGCATCCTACAAAAAATTAATGAGAAAAGCATTATTTTGATGGTTTCTTATGTTTTCTTCTTCATGTGTGCATGATTTATCCTCCCAATATTATATTTTAGCTTCATTGTTCTAGTTTTAAGTTTGTTTTAGTTGTGAATTCATGTTGTGCTTTAATGGTGAAGAGTGCTATAGTGTTGACATATTCTTAGCTCATAATTTTGGTTGTTTATTGATGATAACATGTTGTATAAAGTTAGTTTGAGCATCATTTATATTGTTACAATTAAGTTTAGATGTTATTCATGCTTTAATAGTGAATTAATGGTTTAAAAATCTATAGACCTTAGAAGATTGCCCTAGTTTCATGAGACTATAGGCTTTCTTTTGTTAAGTGGAACTTAGTTTTAGGAAGGTTTCCCACTATAGCATCCTCCATTGTTATTGTTCAACATTAGTTTTAGGTCTAGGAAACTTCTTATCCCTTTCTTTAAAACTGAAGTTAAAACAAGGTTCTAACATCAAAATAAAGCCAAATTTGATGAGGAAAAAGGATTCCTAGTCTATTGTCCTAAACTTGCAGCAACTATCCTTCATTTCCAAAATTCAAAAAACTCCATTTAAAGACCCAAATTCCCATAATTTTTAAACTATAAATGCCTCCTTTTGATTACCAAAAAATCACATCAACCAATTGAACTATTCCACAAATTTTCATGACCTGACACTCGAGAGACCTTGGGGTGATTTCTAAAACTTGATTGCAGAAATTACCTTTCAAGAGAGGTAGCATACTTGTGTGCTTCCTATGTTGAGAAAGTCTTAAAACAACCATCAATAGAACTAGCGCTAAAAGTAGGGACTTCAAGCTAAGCTATATTGAATTGGGTCCTTCTCCCCTCAAAGGTTTCATAGAGTGCTTCAATCTAGACCAGACAAGGGAAAATTTTAAGAACTAAGGACCCCTACCAAGGCTAAAAGATCCAAGAGAGGGGAAGCATTAGCTTCAACCCCATCTACTTGACCTCCATCCACTCCATCTCCTTCCATTCACCCATTTCCTTCCTCCCCTTCGCTCCCAACAACACTTCCATCCTTTGATCTGCTCCAAATTGCCTTTTCACTTTTTAATTCCCATAGCCAAGGTGTTATCCCCATCCCTACACAACACTTCCAAGGCACTACCCCGACTATTGTTCCATTATAGCCTCAAGTTATTGTAGCATAGCAAGCATAACCTCCACTTCTGAAAATGGCTTGGTTGGGAAATAACCCATCCTCGTTGTCCTTCAATGATTATCATGACATGCCAAAGAATTTGGAAAGCTTTTGCAGCAAGTTTCACCCATGAGGTCAACAAATGACAATAGAAGTACATATCAAGATCTTCCAAATAGCCTTGAAGGATATGAAAATTGAACATGAGGATGTGGCTTGTAGGCTCTTCCCTTACTCATTGGTGGATGAGGATCTACCAACTATATCCTTTACTTCTTGGGATCAAATGAAGAAAACCTTTTTGCAAAAAATCAAACATCCCATCACCCCCATGGAATTATATCAACAGTCCATGTCCATTAGGAGAGAAGTCAACAACCCTATTAGCTCCTTCAATGACTAATTCCATAGGGCTTTAATGAAATTTCAGCCACCTTATGTGGTTGATGATTCCTCAGCAAGGTTGGTCCACTATGCAACCTTGGACAATCTCACATCTGCTTTGGTCAAATAGATGCACCCTCCTCCAACCAAGTAGGTGGATGCATAAACAAAAGTAGTCACAATAAGCATATACTTGAGGTAGCACATTGCAGGTCTATTGCCCTCATTGGGGCCAACAACTAATCCAGCTCAGATTCAAGGGCTCACTCAAGCCTTGACCCACCAAATGAAAAAGTTGAACCAAGTTTCTCAACTACTAATAGTGCCACATCTAGGGTAGCCATTGAATCATGTTCCATCTATGCCTCATTATTTGTAGCCCCTATAATAGCATGTGTATGCCCAACAACCTCAAGTACCCTCATACCTGGAAGGTTCAAAATTTCCACTTGCCTAGCAAAACCAATCCTATTGCAACCCATGTTTCTTCATAATTCAATACCGCAATAGAATAATGCAGAGAAGGATCAAATTGATGAATTTACTGAACTAGCGAAGAAGTTGTCTACAAATATGACACGCCTGAGGAACAAAAACAACCAATTGCAAGCTTCTCGATGGATCATTCAAGCTAACCTCAATTGAGAAAACCATGATTTAGGCACATCTTCTAAAGAAAATTATGAAATGGGTCAAAATTCAAGGAAAAAAATTGAAATAAGACCATCCCAAAGGAAAAATAGAACTTGGAACACTTGGCCAAATAATAGAGGCATCCCCACACCTCTTGATCAACTAGGTGGAGCCAAAAATTCTACAAGTGAAGTTTATTTGGCTTAGTTTGCCTTGTCTACATGGTGTCGAATCCACAAGACTAATAGGAATTCTTAGTTGGATTGCCTAGAATTCCAAACAACAACATAAATTTTCCAACTTGAAGTCCATAATGTAGTTGATAGCTCAACTTGCAAAGACTTAGTACCCTCATAATCATATGACTCCTCAATCCTAGTGGTCAACCAAGCTCCTTTCCCACAGAGTGAAAGCAACTCACCAAAGAAGGAGGATGCACCACAAGGTGAAAAGGAGAAAGAGGTGAGTAACAAGAGATCTTTATCCCAACTCTTTGATTCAGTAGATAATGGTCTATTAGATGAGGAAGAGCCACATGAGGATGAAGTTTAAATGTTCAATTAGAGAACAACCCCATCCAACTTGATGAAAAGGTAGGTTGGTGATATTTCTACAACTTCTACCCCTCCTAACATCTTCAACACTCTACCTAATCCTAATGTCAACAACAATCCAAGCTATCCTTTTGTGCCTACCAAATACTTCAATAAAAATAGCCAACCCAATGAAACTCAAGATCAACCTACTAGCTCCTCTAAAAGTAATTTTTTTGAAGTAGAAGTTGAAAAAATGGAGGAATATGTGGCAGAAGAATTAAAAAGGGTCAAAGTGAGCTTGTTAGCCTTTGAATTACAAAGATTTCCAACTATTAGAAATTTCTTCTTTAGGTCATTAAATGGAACTACTCCATCAAAACCAAACCAAGAGGTACCCCCAAAAATTATTCATTTGATACTTCCAGCAGCAAGCCAATGGTTAGGGAAATCGTAGGAAAGAAACCCAATCAATCCTCAAACCACCAAGTCAATAAAAATAGTCAAGTAGATAAGTCTCCCACCAAGAATTCAAATCCAATCCAAGCCAAGGATAAATACAATTTAAAGACAAGGATCAAGTGGCTTAGGCTAATGTTTCCATAGGGTTGTTTCAAGGAAAGTTGGAGACCCCTCGGTTCCTAATGACTATCTGAATATATAGAAAAAATATACACAACTGCCTATTAGACTTGGAAACTTCATCTAATGTCATTCCCTTTGTTGTAGGCCAAGCACTAGGGATAACTCTGACTCCCTCTCAATAGAAATTGACTCAGCTAGACAAGATCGAAGTGAACATGGTTGGAGAAATGAACATGATACCCATGCAGATTGTTGGTGGCCCAAAGTTGTAGCAAGTGATTGGAATTCAAGTGGCAGATATTCCCCATAGATGGCATTATATTGGAAAGCGACTTCAACCTGGAATTTAACCAATTGCTGGAATAGAATTTTCACACCTATGGCTTCCATGGAAGGGACTGCCAAACCAGATCCACATTGAGAGAGAACCTTGAATGAAATTCATGATCACCGAGTATAACAACATATACAAAGTGTTTTTTGTAGAAACAAAATTATTTTTTGTAGAAACGAAATTAGGGAATTATCTTCCTATGGTCTATTAGGGTATGTGCAGGATCATCATGGAAAAAATAGGCCCTTAAATGGGAAAAAAGTAAAAAAAATTAGAGTTAGGCAACTTGACGTAAAAATTTGAATAAGTTATCTATATTATTTCAAAAATATGTAAGAATAGAATCTATAGAAAATTGAATGTAGTTTCTAAACTCCTAGGTTTTTTTTTTTTTTAAATCTGTTTGGTGAAAATTTAAAATTTCAATGCAGTAGTACTTAAACTTTAGGGAAAAAATAACAAACTATAGGTGTTTGTCTGACCACCCTAACCACAATAAAATGATAATATTTTTTTATAAGATTTTAGATATAAGCAGAGGACTCATGTCCTGATGTGATGCGTATTTTTTTGCAATTTTTTCCCTAGTAAATAATTAATTATGAATTTTTTATTACAGCTTTTAAAAAATATAAAAAATTGTATGCATGACCACCTTAACTTGTTCAAAACTTCATGAAAATTATTTTTTCTTTCTTTAATCCTATAGTATGTGAAACATAGAATGTGATGCATGTTTCATATTAAAAAAAAATGTGATACCGTTTGAAACCTATACATGTTTTCAATCGGCCTATTAATTGGGACTTTAGTCATAATTCAAATAGAAAATGAATAATAATTATTTTTTAAATTCAAAGTAAAGCATAATTTATATAATTTTGTCAAAAGCTAATAATATCCTTTAAAAACCCTTTTCATTTCATCAATTTTGGGTAAAAAAAAGTCGTCAGCCACATACCCATCATATCGCCACTTTTTGGCCCATCATGATCTTGCACATACGCATCAAGATTACTAGGAGTTCTAAGAAGAAGAAGGGGCCAAAGAAGTCCTTATGTTGTGCAGTTCCCCCACCAACTTGATCCACACCCCTAGTAGCACAGAAGTACTGATTAAGTTGAAAGATGGCGAATCCTACGAAGATGGTAGCCTTAGATTTCTTGAGGGATTCCAAGAGTTTATGCAAAAATGCATATAGGATTAGCCTAGTTTAGGAGTGAAAATGGACTTCCAGGAGCTATTATTGCCCAATTGGTGTAGGTTACACAATGTCGCTCACTCTGAATACAAATGTTGCTTATGTAAAATAGTGGTGGAGCATATCTCAGGGTAAGTCATTCCAAAAGAATCCATGGAGGGGCAGAAGGATCAAAACCAACTCATATATACACAATCACCAAATGATATAGAAACGAATGTGCTACCAAGAAAGGAAGCATGCTTAGCAAGCTCCAATGTCAAAGGTTCTTCTAAGTTTTGGACGTTACATTTCAATGGGTCAAAATCCAAATAGGGAGTGGGAGCAGGCTTCGAGCTCATCAGCCCCACAACTAATACTAACTCTTCTACCCATAGACTTCAATTTAATTCAACAAATAATTAGTTCATGGACTCCTAATAGCATTAAGAAAGAAATTTAAAATGCTACAAGTGTTTGGTGATTCTAAGCTAGTTGTAAAACAATTTAGGAAACTATACTCCTATCATGATAGAAGTTTGGAAAAATATAAACATATGGTATGGAATCTTATAGAAGGCCTAGATGTATTGAACATTTAGCTAATCTCACATAGTAAGAACTAGACTACAGATGCTCTAGCCTAAGTAGCTAGCACCCTTCATCCTCTATCATTAACTGGCTTGAAGAAGTTCAATGTGGAGCTCACTTCTACCCCCTTAGTTCCTAACAATGTAACCAACTTCCAAGTGTTTAATGATGACAAGCATATCCTTGACTTCATGACAAGTTTCAATGAATTTGTAACCCAAATCATTGATGAAATGGAACCTGAGGAGGATTAGTTTGATATAGAAGGGGTTATCAACCTAAAAACTAACACAATACCATGAGGTATGGTAAAGCTAGAAAGAGTATTTGATCTAGATCAGATAAGGAACCAAGTTCAACAGACTAAGAAAGAGTCAACAGACAATCAATGTGACACTCACAACATGGGAACGAGTGAAGAAGTTAAAAATATCTTTATGGGAAAGGTGTTTACACCAGAGGGAGGAAAAGGAATTGTAGACACCCTCCACACCTACCATGACATAATTTCTTGGGGACATGAAGACTTGAAGACATATGATATTTCAATTATCACTCATACCATTCCCCTTAAGCCTGATCCGAGACCTTTCCAACAGTGTCAAGGCCCAATCAATGCATTACTTGAGCCTATTATCTTCAAAGAAGTTCAAAAGCTATTGTTCGCCCAAATCATCTTTCATATTAGGCACTCCACATGGGTGGAAATTTCTAGCCAGGAAAAAGAATGGGGAAATCAAATTGTGCATGGACTTTTAGAACCTAATAGAACTTCTAAAAAGGACAACTATCTAGTGTCCTCCTTGGATAAGGTATTGTAAATAGTCAATGGGTCTCAAATGATATCATTTCTTGATGACTACTCCAGATACAATCAAGTTATGGTACAATATGAAGGTAGACATAAAATGACATTCACCACAAAGTGGAGAACTTTTATGCATAGAAGAATTCCATTTGGATTAATTAATGTAGGGGTGATATTTCAGTGTGCTATGCACATAGCCTTCAAGGATATCATTGGTAAATGCATCATAATATATATGGATGATCTTAGGAAAAATATTTTAGAAATGCAGGGAGTTTGGCATTTCGCTAAATCCAAAGAAAATCATTTTCAGAGTGACTGAAGGCAAGTTGCTAGGACACGTGATTTCAGAAAAGGGGATCTCCATAGACCCATAATGCATTTAGGCTATACTAAAGATTTAAACTCCAGGCAGTAGGAAGGAAATAGAGTCTTTCTTTGGAAAGGTCAACTTTGTTAAGAAGTCCATCATAGGCTTTGCAAAAATAGTCAAGTTGTTGAATGCCATGCTCAAACAGGATGCCAAACATAATGGACATTGGAAGCGAAGCATGATTTTGAAGTAATTAAGAGGGCTATTGCAGATGCTCTAGTGTTGGTTAGCCCAAATTATTTAAAACCATTCTACATCTATTATTTTTCTTTAAATCACTTGTGTGCTAGCATGCTAACCCAAAATGATGATGGAGGGCACAAGCACACCATTACATTTACCATTTCTCCATTGAAGGATGCAAAATTACAATACAATAGTGTTGAAAATTAGGCAAATGCCTTGGTTAGAGGAGTTAAAAAATTTAGGCATTACATCTTGAGGAACAAGGTGTTTTTGATTGTCCCAAATCCAACAGTTAAGACCTTGTTACTCCATAATGAACTAGGTGAAAGAAGAGAAAAATGGGTCAAATTTCTATAGGAATATGACATGGATATTGAACCCATGAAGTTGGTCTAAAGGAAAGACCGCACTTGCACAATAGCAGAAACAGGACTTAAAGTTATAGTGCAACAATACCAGTTGGAAGATATTTCCCCAAGAGAATGGCATGACGACATTACCTATTAAATTTGTTGAATAACAAGTTCCCATCATGGTTGTGAGGAGTACAAGAACATGCTCTAAGGTTGAAAAAAATAGCTACATGCTACAAGGATCCATATTGTACAAGAGAAATCGTGAGAGAATCTACCTCAGATTCCTTGGAAAAGAAGAAGCAACCCGAGTGTTGAAGGAGTTTCATGATAAGTTTGGCATTGACCATGGGTCCAGCCCCTCAACCACTCATCAAATCCTATAGGTTGGGTACCACTATCTGACTCTATTCAAAGATGCACATAACCATGTTAGATCTTGTCACATCTATCAAACTTCTACTACGAGGGAGAGGCATGTTGTCCCATTATATAACCAATTACAAAGGTAAGGCCCTTTTTCTCAGTGGGAACTCGACATCATTGGTCTGGTAAGACCACCATCGTTTGCAGGCCATAAGTATATTCTTACCTCTACCAATTATTGCACTAGATGAACTAAGGAAATAGCATGTAGGCAATCTACAACTAAGTAGTTACTAGTTTTTAAGAAAGTTGTATTTTAAATCACTTTGGTTTCCCATTTGCTCTCTTTTGTGATAATGGTCTCACATTTGCATCCCTTAAGTTTGTTGGTTGAGCCTTTGATTATGGAATTATCCTCAAATTCTCCTCCAATTACTATCCCCAAGGGAACAACCTAGCTGAATCCACTAACAAAAATTTGTTGACTGTCATTTGAAATCTGCTTGACAAGAATCTAAAAAACTAGCACACCTAGCTGCATTTTTCTTTATGGGTAGATTGCATTTTTCATAAAGTTTCCTTGGGAAATTCCTCATTTTTCCTCATCTTTTCTTTAGAGCTTTTTTTCATATTCCACCTCAAGATCCCCAATGTCCAATTCATTAACACATATTATGAGGAGGGAGAGCACTAAGAGGATTGCCTGGCTGAACTACCGCATTTAGAGGAAGTTTGCGACCAAGCTATAGATTTTTTTTCCAAACACAAGGCCATAGTCAAGAGATGGTTTGATCATTGAGCCAATGTTAAGGCCTTTAGGATTTCAGATTTAGTCCTTTGTTGGGACAAGGCCCATGAGAAGAAAGGGGTACATGACAAATTTGACAAGCTCTAGCTTGGCCCCTTTCAAATTTTTGAAAATTTGGGAGATAATGCATTTCTCCTTAAGAAACTCACTAGAGAGGATGTCTCATTACTAGTCAAGGGTAGTACCTCAAGAATTATTTCCTTGCTTGAGCTTTCCAAGCTCATCTCCTTTGTATATAGATATATATAGTTGGAGTAGGTTCTTTTTCTTTGTTGTTTGCTTTTGCTTCACTTCCGCTCGCTTTCCTAGCTTTTCTTTTTGTTGAGGGTGTTTTCTGGTCTTTATGCAGTGGTCGTGCTTGGATCATTAGAGGGCCTTCTTTGCTACCTGCTCCCATCTATTCTTGGGATAAGTCTTCATTAGTTACTATAAATTTCTATCTGTACCCATGAGATAAGTTTCCTTAATTGAACTCCAACTTGATTTAGGGAAGAACCCTTATTTGAATCCCTTCATGCCTACCTTAGATTAATCATGAAATACATCTTAAGTATTCTCAATGGTCCATGAGATGGTCATTATGAGGCTTCAACAAGTGAAAAATCCTAAGTCTGCTCCAATGACCATTGTGATTTCCAAGCCCACTATGAGCTTCAATGCTTATGTAGTTGAGCAAAAGAGTATCAAAAAAAATATTGAAGGGAAAAGAAAAGAAAAGAAAAGAGAAAACAAAATGTTGAAAATAGGCAACTGTGTGGGTGTGTGAGCAACTCTATTGGAGCTATGAGCACCCAAATGGAAATAGAGAAAATTTTGTGGGGTCAAAATGATAACTCTGTTAGGGCTATGGAACCTGACTAACAACAGAGAAATTTTCAAGTTACTTTTGGGGTTAGATGTTATATGTAGCTTGTCTCAGTTGATTGGTTGTTGTCTTGTGTGGTCTCTAAGGGAGGAGAATAAATTCATCGCACACATGCTTTTGAGGTATTTTGTGACTTGATTCAGCTAAGGATTATTGTCCTTCATTAAGTCCTTAGTTTATTTGGGTAAACTTGCTTCCATTCTGCGAAACCAAAGATTCTAGGTTCCAAATGAATCCTTACACTTAGAATGCTCTTGATTTTCCCAACAAAATCGTCATTTGTTATGCCTATAGCACACGTGCCCCATTCAAACCAAGAACCCCCTCTTTCTTTTATTCCTTCACCAGGTCATTTTCTCCTTTGCCTCATTTTCTATGCCCTAATTTTTAAGCTTGGTTTGGTCACATGCAGAAAAGCCACCAAAATCCCTTTAACCAAAATCACCCACCCAAAATTTGTTAAGTCCTTTTCCTTTGTAGATTTGGAACTACGGGTTTCCCTTAGCCTTTTCCCACTATGTCCACCAGGCCTCATAGGCCAACATTCATAGGTTTTCCCTTGTGGACTGTCATTATCATTCCACCTCTAAGTAGCGACTAATCCCAAGCTTCAGCCCACATCGAGAGCCCAACACTTGGTTTTACCACTTGGGTCTTTGCCTAGTGTCTAATTGGGCGTGGGTGTTCACACCCACCAACTCAGCCTATTGTTGTACTGAAACTTCAATGTGGCCATTAATGTGCTTTGAACTATAAATAGTTGCATGAAGCTTGTCATTTTCACCCTAGCAATTTGAAATCTTAGAGGAGAATGAAGAGTTGTCACCCATGCAAAGCCTCTAACAAATTTGGACCGAGTTTTCCTAAGATCTCAACATGTATTCTGAGTAAGTTTGCATTCATTTGAACCTTGAGTACCATTCCCTTTAATGAATTATGGTTTTGAAAATGTTAAAATCTTGGAAAATTAAACCCTACTTCCCTCTAGCATTTCATCCAAACCTCTGCAATCACTAGCCCCACGTGGGAAATTTACCCCAATGTTCAAAGAATCCTTAGCATTAGCCTAAATTATGTTCTTGTGCCCACATAGAATCTTGTTCTGTCTTTGTCATTCTTCATGCTATTCAAGCTTATATTGTGGGTTTTGTTGGATTAGATACTTATATGCATTTAATGTTTTTTAGTTCGATAATAGGTGCATTTAATTGAGTATAACAAACTTAATCATAATGTTGCATCTAATAGTACATTTTTTTTAGATCACATAAAGCATGTGGGTATGTGTAGGATCATCATTGAAAAAATAGACCCTTAAGTGGTGAAAAATTCAAAAAAATTAGAGTTAGCAAACTTGATGTAAAAATTTGAATAAGTTATCTATATTATTTCAAAAATATGTAAGAATATAATCTATAGCAAATTGAATGTATTTCATAAACTACTAGGTTTTTTTTTTTAAATCTATTTGGTAAAAATTTGAAATTTCAATGCAATAGTACTTAAATTTCAGGAAAAAAATAAGAAGAGGGTGTTTGTCTAATCACCCTAACCAAAATAAAATGATAATTATTTTTATAAGATTTTAGATATAAGTAGAGGACTCATGTCCTAATGTGATGCCTATTTTTTGTAATTTTTTTCCAAATAAATAATTAATTATGAATTTTTTATTACAACTTTTAAAAAATATAAAAACTCGTATGTCTGACCACCTTAACTTGTTTAAAACTTCATGATTTTTTTGTTTTTTTAGTCTTATAGCATGTGAAGCATATAATGTGACACATTTTTTGAATTCAAAACATGTGATATGGTTTGAAAGATAAAGATGTTTTTCAATTAGCCTATCAATTAGGACTTTAGTCGTAATTCAAATAGAAAATGAATAATAATAATTTATTAAATTTAAAGTAAAAAATAATTTATATTGGTGGAAATCTAACAATATCCTTTAAAAACCCTTTTTGTTTCATCAATTTTGGGTAAAAAGAAATTGTCATCCACATACCCATCATATCACCACTTTTCGGCCCATCATGATCCTGCACATACCCATGTTAAATCGTGGAAGCATTTATTAAATAATCTACAATAGTTATTTAATTAAGGTTTTGTATACATGTGATCAAATATACAATACTACTAAGGCATGTGGATCCCTTAGGACCTAGTGGTTGCATTTGTCTAGTGGTAGTCTATTAGAAGACAGTGGTGTATGATCATGATCGTGATCCATTGAGTGTACCAAGAGAAAAAAATAAACCCCATATCTTTCCGAGGGCCTCCTGATGTGCTCCTCCTATCTAATCCCTCTCTACCTATATCCTGGATACCTCTACCTCTAGTCTCTTAAAATTTTTTGGGGTCCATGATAACTATTTCTTAGGGGCAACATCAGTTCAATGGATGCTCCTCCTCAAACTATTGTAAGTTGTGCATACTCTAATGTATGTTGATACATAATGGATGGGGGCACATAGTCTAATTATATGACCTCCTCATCAACTAATGGGGGCATTATCTCTAGATCCACTTTATAGAGATCACAAAATTCTCTCACTGATCCTGTGATATAGAAACAATGAATCATCAATATGCATCATGATATATATAAAGTGTAAACACAATCATGAAGTATAACAATAATTAAAATATCATAACCTATATCCCTCATAGGTTGTGTAAAATTGACCTTAGCATGTGTAGGAGGCATGGAGAATGTGGTAGCCTCTCTATGGTTGTGGGTAATGGTGCCTTCCATAGCTACTACTTGTGATTTAGTCATACAAATGGGAGAGGGCTCTCCCCACTCATGCCTTGTTGGATCCTCATTTGTTTCCTCATCAGTGCCCTCACTTATGGACCACTCTTCCTCCTCATCCTCCTCCTCATCCTCCTCATCTCCTCTATCCTGGCCATCATAGTTAGGATCTACATCCTCATCGTACTCCTTGTCTATGACATCTGTAAATAAATTTGTAGCCCTATAGAATGTGTCCTCAACCCTATAATCTATCTCTTCTCCATCATCTGGGAGTGGTCCTTCATCACCTATTGGCTCCTCCATGGGAAACATGAGAGAAATTCATGATACTATCCACCACTTGTCATAGTCATTTGTGGAATTAACATCATCCACATCAGAGATTGGAGGCATGTTGTGATCCGAGTACTCAAAATCACTAAAGACAACATTGTCTATAGTGAACTATACAGTGTCACTAGGTATTTGGGAACTTCGTACTAATCTTTGGAAGAAGGGTTGTTCCCTAGGTGCTATCTACGTATGCCTAAACTAATGCATGACATGCTAGTAGTAGAAAGGATGTACTACATAATCATATATGCTGATCAAAAATCTGTCTAGTTGTAACCTTCTCATCTATCAAGTGTGATTTGGCCACTAAAGCACAAGCTGATAAAGTCTCCAAAGGATCTTGTCCTCATCCAATTGGTCAAACAATACTCTCCAAAAGTGTAAATCACCATACTACCAAAAATATCATTGAGGATAGCAAAAGGCCCAAGGATACCCCAAGACTATCAGACATGAGAAGCCGGTAGGTCTGGTACATGTCATATGCTCAAGGAACCAAACATATAGAAGTGTATATTGTACCATACTATCCACCTCCTAAAAAAAAAATCATCCAAGATCATAATACAGGTGAGATAGGATATAACACCCCTAGGAATATACTATTCGGTGCTCTGCCATCCCTTGTACCACGTGTATCAATCCTTCCTCTAGGTGTGCTCCCTAGCCATTTGGAATGAGTAATAATGCAACTATCAACATAGGCAGCTCAATCCATGCCCTCACCCTCTCATCTATAATGGTGCACAAAGGAAATACTACAATTTGGATTTCATCTCTTGTAATGACTGCTCTTCTTTGAAGAATATGTGCTCACCCTGGATAGGAAATCTACATATACAGTGAATTTCCTCTAGTGTGATCATCATCTCCCTAGTCAGAAGATGGAAAGTACATGTATCAGCATCCCAACTCTCTACTTGCACCATCAGCATAGCATCATGGTACCTCATGGGGGGCATGAGGTACACCCAATATATTCCTTTAGTCTCAAGCAGATCTATGTTCACTAAAAGAGTGGGAACTTGATCTCTAAGTAGGTTAATCTACTTGCCACCTAGATGCTAATGTGAATGGGTGGGTACCTAATAGAAAAAGAAAAAACATGTCCTATAAGCAGTCTAATCTCTTCATTATTTACATCAATAATCATATAAGTGTACTGAAGTTGTTCTAGTATGCTTTCCTAAAGGCCTTAGACACTTTAGGGCCCTTTTGAGATACTTCACAAAGAAACAGTACACTTTGTGAAAAAGTGGGACACTTCAAAAACAAAAGGGACACTTTACGAAACAATTGGACACTTCACAAAAAAGGGGACACTTTGCAATCTTTTTTTTCCAAGATTCTATTAAATTAACCTAAAAATGTAAAAAAATCATCAAATTACTATGTAAGGACAAAGCAAAGGTAGAAGAATCGACTCAACTCATGATGACAATCGCCATGTGCCACTTGGTCCCACATCACATCCAGTCTTGCAAGCATGTACTCGTGTCTGCTCAACATCTTTAACTATTCTTCAATCACTCTCAATCTACAATAGGTAAATGAAAAAGTAAGTTAGAATTTACTTCACTTTTTTCTTTATGTAAGTTACAAACTATGGTTTTTACTACATTAGGGTCAAAAAGTGCATTTCACTAAAATAAACATAATGGGTGCTAGAGAGCTTCATTTTCAATGTCGTTCATTGTGTTGGAATCATGATTCCACTCTCGACATCATCAACTATCTATCATCATGTGGCATGATACTTAGAAATTCCCTATGATATGACTTACCCTATTTGACCTGGCTAGATTGCTACCTTGATTCCACCTCCATAAAGCAAGCATAATCAAGGTGGGGCATACATCTACCCTTGAATGTGTTTTCTACTTAAATGTTTGATAAGAGGATTTTTGGACAACTAACAGATTCGTGTTGTAGGTTGTGGTTCCTAACATTATGGTTTTGTAGATGACTACAATGGGGGATTCATTCTCCTATATCATGATTGAACATATATGTGTATCCTTTTATGAAACAAAGGTCATCATTGGATTCATTTAACTTACATATGTATGTAGAGTCATATGGGTGCTAAAGTGGGTGATAAATGTAGTGTAGAAAATTGGCACTCTTAAAGAAAGAAGCAATTTCACACTTAATTTGCACCTATTTTGGAACCCTTGCATTATTTCCCCTTTAAAATTATCATTTATAGGCCCCTAGAACCCATTATTTTGGATCTCAAGGCTCATTTCACTCAAATCATATAAAATCACATAAAGTTACTTAAATCCCCAATAATCCCAAAAACCCACTTGAAAAATCTAAGGTGCGTATAATTTACCACCTTGGGGAAATGAGTCCCCTTAGGTGGGACCCATTCGCCAAGTTTGGTGAACGAGTCTCATTTTGGGCCTTTTTCAAATTTGAGTGGGAATTCATAAATTTAATTCATGTTTTTGGTAAATGTCAACCTTTGAGATCTAAATAATGGTCAATTAGGTGGTAATGCCTATAAAAGCAAGCTTCTATGCCATTTTTCATAGTCCAAGCATATCTCTAAGCACTTTGAGTAAGCATCAATCATTAAGAGTCCTCAAGCAATATTTCACAAGAGCATTATAATTCCAAAAGCAAGCAAAGTTGAAGAATTAGAGTAGCATTAGAGTATTTTGTAGGTCTTCAAGCTTACTTTCTATCAATATCTAGCATTTTCAAGGGTTGATAATGTATGCCTATAGTGAATCATGATGGATTCTAGGTTGGGGAGATGTAATTAGCCATCAAGACAGTCCTAAAGACTTGTTTCCTAAGTGATTCTATCTTCCATTTTCACTCTACATTTAGCTCAAGGAAGGTAAAAGCATCATTAGAGTTCACTTGGGTGATTGGAGATCATCACAAGTGAGTTATTCATCTTTGAATTTCCATTGTTGCATCATATTCTCACACATTAGAATAGGATTGCATCATGTCTTAGATTTCCTAGTCTTTACCAAGGTTTAATTACCAAACTAGGGGTTTGACTGAGGAAAATCCCCCATTAGAAAATCCATTTGAATTCTATTTTGTAGGTGTTTTTCACAAATTCAGACCCAAAACTTAGATTGGAAGGAAAGGGTAGGTGTTAAAGTGCAGAACAAAACCTTCAGGTTTTAGAAAAGTGAAATTGGAATGATTTTCCAAGAGTGGCATATGAGTCCCATTGTAGTTGTTTGTCCAATTTGTTTGTAGATTTTGATACCCTTTTTCCTAAAACAGGCTCCCGTGTAGAAGCTAAGATATTGGACTGATTTTCCTAGGATGGAAAATGTGTCCCAATAGCATAAAAAGTCCAGATTTCTAGAATTTCAGAGCTATTTCTAGTATTTTCAAGGTTTCCAAGTGCAAATCATTTACATTCTTACCCTTTTGTTCTCTTTTATTTGCATTTCTAGAGAATTTTTCACATCATTTAGCATTCATTAGTTATCATTCAGTCCTTAGAACCTTCCATTTATGAGATTTCATTCTCCTTTGCATTGAAATCTCAAGGGTTTTTTCTTGAGTGAAAGGTTGAAGAATTGGTCTTTCTCCTTTTGGGTCCAAAACACTAGATGCGAAAGAAAGCACCACATTTGATCTAGAGTATGTAAAAGGAAAATAGAATGGAGTGGATGATGCTCTTAGTATATAAAGACATTTGACAACCATGATCTCAACAAGGTCTAATTTGATACAACAGGTGATACAATATTTTCCAAGGGATGAGGATTATGAAAGAGTGAAGAGCACCCTAGCAAAGAATCCATTAGATCATCGATTCAATGGGTATGAGATCAAATCGGATGGAATTTTGAGATACCATTGAAGAGTGTATATACTAAAATATGAAGAACTGAGGAAGTTGGTTCTAGAAGAGGTTCATAATGCACCTTATTCAAGACACCTCAGAGCATCCAAGATGATCGCAAATTTTATACTTTTGGCCTAAACTCAAGAAGGATTGAGTGGAGTACGTAGCCAAATTCTTAGAGTTCCAATGAGTCAAGGTTGAGCTTGCACATACAACTAGGCTATTGTATCCTCACAACATACCTAAGTATAAATGGAAAGTGATCAGTATGGAGTTCATGCAGTGGTTACCTTTGAATAAGAACTAACATGATGTTATCTTGGTTGTGATCGATAAGTTGACCAAGGTGGCACACTACATTCTAGGAAACCTTAAGAATAGATCGTTGACCTTAGGAAAGAATTTTTTCTAGTGGATCTTCCACTTTCATGGAGTTCCAGAGATTATCATTTCTAATAGAGACACCTAGATGACCTCAAGATTTTGGATGACCCTAAATGCCACATTGGGAACCAAGTTAAATTTTAGCTTAGCTTATCATTCTTAGATTGACAGGAAGATAGAGAGGGTGAATTAGATAGTTGAAGACCTCCTCTGAATGTACTACATGGACCAACAATATAAGTGGAAAGAATACATAACATCAGTAGAGTTTTCTTACAATAACTCTTATCACACATCCCTAGGTATGACATCATTCAAAGTTCATTATGGGTGGAAGTGTCAAACACCTATTATATGGGATAGATTAGAAGAAAAAATCATATTAGGACATGAAATGGTCAAGGAGATGGAAGAACGAATGAGAACTTTATTAAAAGTAGATTAAAGGAGGTGAAAAATCGATAGAAAAGTTATGCTGACAAGAATAGAACTCTTAGACAGTTTGTGGTAGGGGATAAAGTTTTCTTAAGAGTTAGGCCCCATAAAAGTTCCATTGTCTTTGGAAATTCTTCCAAGTTACTCCAAAATATGTGGGTCTATTTGAAGTCTTTGAAGTGATCAACTCGGTTCCTTACAGACTTGTTCTACCACCTGCTCTAGCTTGACTTCATAATATGCATCATGTTTCTTTGCATAAGCCATATCATCCTGATGTAGCTCATGTGCTAGATTGGCAATACTGTAGGTATAGGACCTAGGAGTGGTGCTAGTGGAGCCCATTAGAATCCTATATAGATGCAACATTAAGTTGTAGAGAAGAGACATTTCTAAATTTAAGGTCCAATGGGACCAATATTCAAAAGGTACTACTACTTGGGATGATGCAGAAGAAATTGAACACTCCTTCCAAAATTTTCTTTCTTAGAAAGAAACTCTTGATCAGTTTTTTTAGAAATTTTAGATTGAATATTATAATGTTTTGGCTTAGAATAGTATTATATGATGTTGAAATAGACATATATGCTTTAATTTTGAGTAAGTAGACATCAGGATGATGTCTCCTCCAAGAGGGGAAGGATGTCATAACCCAATTTTGATTGAATTTAAATTATAATATGATAAATTGAATATTGAGAAAATTCAATATTTTGAATGAAAATTTTAAAAGAACTTGATAGTCATTGACTATGTGATCTTTTTAACTACCTTACATTTTATCATGATTGAATGTTCCTAATGAATTATGTAACTACAAGTGTGTTCAATTGCAAGATGAAAGGTTGAAGGACGTGAACACAGTTGAAGTAGGATCATTTAGCCAAATTGAATGGTAAACTTGATGGAATTTGGGTGCACACACCACAAAAATGGCATGATAACTACATTTGAAATTCATATAGGAGAATTATATTAATCTAACTTGAAATGATTCAATGGTTGAAAAGATATACTTGTGAAATCAAATGCATGTGGTTTTTTATTTAATTTCCTATCTTGATCTTGTGTTTTGACAATTTAAAAGAAATTATAGCATGACATAACACATAAATGAATGTATGAATTTTAGAAAATCTTATGTAAAGGATAATAAAAGCCACTCCATTTAAACATTGATGTTCAAAATAAAATAAAATTTCATTTTTATTTAAATGTTGATATATGAACATATGAACATCTATAAAAAAACCTATATATACACATGTATATATGTACATACACACACATGTATATATATATATGCATATAATATATATATACATATATATATATATACATATATACATATATATATATATACATATATACATATATATATATATATATATATATATATATATATACATATATATATATATATATATATATATATATATATATATATATATATATATATATATATATATATATATCCTTGAGAATTGAATTTGGAACCAAAATTATCACTATCGTATTGATAGAAATCAAATAAAATCATGAGAAAATATAATGAGATCATTGTCTGTAATTGAATTAAAGGGAAATATTTGAATTTGAAATAGTGGGGTGGCAAAATTAATAAGAATTATGAATGAAATGACCCCGTAATCCTACGAACGAGAAGGAATCATGCTTATTCCAATTTAGAAACACAAAAATCTTGGGGAAGATTAAGTAGGGGTCTAGTAGTGGGTCAAGAAAATTTTGAAAAAGGAAAGTAGTGGTATTGACTCACTGGGAAAAAGCAAGGATGAACCAAGAAAATCCATGAATAGAGGTAAATCTCTTATTTTGTTGCCAAATATGAATGATTTTTAAGCGCAAGTTATTCAAAACTATCATTTTTCCTTAGATGTCAATTTCATTTGATTTAGTTGGAAAAACAAATGATATCCATTCTTTGTAAGTTGCATCTTGTTTTGTACTGAAGCATCCACCATAACATTGCATTTTGCTTTATTGGCATCATTGACCGATCTTGGTTATGCCTTGTATGAATTTCTTATATTACCACAATCCTAATGTCATGCATGTAAGATGTTAACCTTTTGAAGGTTAATCAGATGAATTTCGATAACTGAAATTATCTTTTTTCTTTAAATGACTTAGAATTGTCATCATTTCCCCTTAAAGGGAAATCGATTTGATTCTATTGTTATACTCTTTAATTGTTGATGGTTCTTTTTGATGGATAGGTCGTGCAGCTAGGACACTCGAAATGGGTGTAAAGGTTGCTTTCATTATTCTTAGAATGATGAATATATATATATATATATATATATATATATATATATATTTGTGCGTGTGTGTGTGTGTATATATGTGTGTGTGTATATATATATATATATATATCTTTTTGTTGTTGCTATTTATGCTCATTTCCTTGTTCTCCTTGAATGATGGGGAAACAAATATTTTTCTTCATTTTACTATGTGGGCATCAATCCTTAAGATCAATAGTAGTTTATTGTTTCTCATTAATTTATTTGTTCTCTAGAACGATATCCACTCTCTTTACATTCATGCCATGCACTTATAAGATGACTTTAATTGTCTGTTTTCTTGCACCAATCTTTCTCAAAACAATATTAAGAGTGATTCATCAATCAGTTGTTAAACTTGTAAGTCGACTCTCAACCTCTCTACAGGATTCGACCAATGATTATGATGGTATAAAAACCAAATAGTCACTTGGCTGATAGTCATTCCTAGAACGACAGTAGCTTGAATTTAAATCCATAATAGTGATTCATTTTAAAATAATTGGGTCTCTTCTAACCCAATACAATAATATAAATACTTTTGGACAATTTGTATGTGATTGGATATGACAATATTTCCATTCAATTTTCTCGATTGCATAAAAGGGACCATAGTATTGGTTGATAAATTACTTAGAAAGTCAGAACATTGATTGTTCATATCATAAAATTGATAACTTGAAACTGATATTAGGACATATTGACATAGTATTTTGGAAACTACTATAAACTATATTTACTTTGCTATAAATAGTATTTGATTTGCTACAAATAGCATTGTTTGTTATAAATAGCATTTATTTTGCTTAAAAAATATTTTTCTATTATAAACAGTATTTGTTTAGATGCAAACAATTTTTTTTTTATAAATAGTATTTGCTTAGCTGCAAACAACATCATTTTGTTATAAATAGTATTTTCTTAGCTACAAATAACATCATTGTATGGAAGCAATTCGATATAATGGTTTTATTTTATAATGTATGCACAAATTCATAACTTAAGTTTGCATAAATATGTGTATGCACATAGACCTTCGTGTACGTACATAAACATACTTGTGACATACCTTCTTTTGTTACTTATATAATTTATTCTTAAATGAATACTAAATTACATTGAATGCAATCATGTGACATTGTTTGAAATGAATGGATAGGGTATATGCAGGATCATGATGGGCCAAAAAGTGGTGATATGATGGGTATGTGGCTGACGACTTTTGTTTTACCAAAAAATGATGAAATGAAAAGGGTTTTTAAACAATATTCTCATCTTTCCACCAATATAAATCATTCTTTACTTTGAATTTAATAAATAATTATTATTCATTTTCTATTTTAATTATGACTAAATTCTTGATTGATAGGCTGATTGGAAAACATCTATAGCTTTCAAATGGTATCACATTTTTTGAATCTGAAACATGTGTCACATTCTATGCTTTGCATACTATAGGATTAAAAGAAATTGAATTTCATGAAGTTTTGACCAAGTTAAGGTGATCAGACATATGAGTTTTTATATTTTTTATAAGTTGTAATAAAAAATTCATAATTAATTATTTACTTGGAAAAGAATTACAAAAAAATATGCATCACATTGAGACATGAGTCCTCTACTTATATCTAAAATATTTTTTAAAAATATTATCATTTTATTGTGGTTAGGGTGGTCAGAAAAATACCTATTTCTTATTTTTTCCCTCAAATTTAAATACTACTGCATTGAAATTTCAAATTTTCACCAAATAGATTTTTTTAAAAATAAACCTAGTAGTTTAGAAACTAAATTCAATTTGCTACAACTTTTATTCTTACATATTTTTAAAATAATATAGATAACTTATTCATTTTTTTATGTCAAGTTACCTAACTCTAATTTTTCTATTTTTTTTGGCATTTAAGGGCCTATTTTTTCCATGATGATCTTGCACATACCTAATAATCTTATGAATAGTTCCATTGAATCATTTTTCTTATTTTTATTAAGATGAGGAAATAAGTAGGGTGAATTAATTTCTTGTAGATATGTACGTAAGGAATATTCTCTTGTTAGAATATAACAGAAACACCTAAGTAGATTAGAGCACCTTTTTAGGTCTCAAAAACATAGGTTTTGAAACTTTAGAGGGTGCCAATATCTTAGTACATTTTTGGCTAATGAACGGGGAAAATATGATTGATAATCCCCTGCTCTTTAGGATTTGCTAAACCTAGGCAGGTGTACCTAAATGATAAGTGTATGTGCAGGATCATCATGATAAAAAAAGGCCCTTAAGTGGCAAAAAATTCAAAAAATATCAAAGTTAGGAAACTTGACGTAAAAATTTGAATAAGTTATCTATATTATTTCAAAAATATGTAAGAATAGAATCTATAGAAAATTTAATTTAGTTTCTAAAATACTAGGTTTACTTAAAAAAAAACTAGTTGGTAAAAATTTGAAATTTCAATGCAGAGTACTTAAATTTTAGGGAAAAAATAAGTAGGTGTTTTTTGACCACCCTAACCATAATAAAATGATAATATTTTAGAGATAAGTAGAGGACTCATGTCCCGATGTGATGCATATGTTTTTGTAAGTTTTTTCCAAGTAAATAATTAATTATGAATTTTTTATTACAAATTTTAAAAAAATATAAAAACTCGTATGTCTAACCACCTTAACTTGGTCAAAACTTAATGAAAGTAATTTTTCTTTAATCCTATAGTATGTGAAGCATAGAATGTGGCATGTTTTGAATTAAAAATAAATACTATTTGAAAGTTATAGATGTTTTTCAATCAACCTATCAATTAGGACTTTAGTTGTAATTCAAATAAAAAATAAATAATAATTATTTATTAAATTCAAAGTAAAACATAATTTATATTGGTGGAAAGTTGAGAATCTCCTTTAAAAACCCTTTTTGTTTCATCAATTTTGGGTAAAAATAAAGTCATCAGCCACATACCCTACAGATACCCATCATATCGCCACTTTTTGGCTCATCATGATCTTGCACACACCCTATTATAACTCAGCATGTTGGTGAATTTTTATGGATCAAGGAGAAGTTTTGACTAGTTTTCCACATTGATTTTGGAGGCTACATTGTTTATTTTGATGATAGTGTAGAATATCAGAAAATAAGTACTAATAAATACCCTCTCAAGTCTTGGATGTATTTTAGATTTTGATGAAACAATTGAAAAGAGTGTTATCTGACAATGAAAAACCATATAACAGAGAATACAAATGAGAGTATTAACAAGGGAGAAGGTAAAGGCATGTTACCAAACAAGAGTACAGTTTGATGATTTAAGAGGCCTTTGGAGCCCACAATAGAACCTTAAATATTTACTCCTAATGTTATAGAATGGACCATTGGTTGCATATGTTTTCAATCAAAGATCCATCTTTGCAATATTTTATCCATTTCCACATAATACCACAAAAAAAAGGGCTGAACAAAGTGAACCCCTAGAGATGCATTGAATGACTTTAATATGTGAACATGCACTTTTATGATTACTAAAAGGAAAACTTCTTCCAAGATACCAAAAATAGTGAACCATCAAGAATGAATCAGAAAATATGAAAGGAATTCCCATTACTATTTTTCTATACTTTCTTCATACAAGGTGCTATAGTAGCTTGATTTTCCACTTGAAACATTATCACTTTTTTATGAAAAAGGTGATATCAAAAAGGATCAAAAGGCTTTGGGATATTATTCCCTCTAATAACACTATAAACCCATAACCATTGTTATTTGGAATGCACGTGAAGGTAGATGTCACTTGATGAGGCATGAGAACAATATCAAGTGATCTTTAGAAAGCTATGATGAAAGCATCTTTCAGCTGCATGTTTGTACACAGTAGTGAGACTCTTGTAGTAAACATGTGTGCATTGAGTATTCAGGAAAAGAAAATGTGATGACTATTGTCTATAAGTCTCATACACAAGCTTGTAAGAGACTTAATCCATCATACTCATTTTCCTCACACCCATTTGAGTTACTCAAGCTAAGAACAATGGAATAAGACTGTGGCTTGATAATCTTCAAATACCACCAAACCTCATTAATGTAGAAAGTATATCACTAGCTAAAATGGATGTGTTTTGGTGCTGAATTAGTGGATGATGGATTGTAGATGAAAAATTGAGTAGATGTAAAATGCATCTATGTACTCATTGACTTTGAAAGACTAGAGAGAATTAAGGCAAGGTGAAGAAAGAAGCAAGTCATCGGCCTTGCTCTCAGCAAGAGTGATATCCTATCTATAGATAAATAAAAGGATCACACAAAATATCATAAGGAATTCTCCTCATGGAAACATCTGAGAAGGATTTCCCACACAGGTCACTAAGAAAGGACCCAACAATGAAACCCTAAATTCCATCGGAGAGGCATGGGTACATCTGTGGGAGTCATTGTGTGTTTTCTTTAATATGGAAAAATGCAAAAGGGCACATGATTGAAGATTCTATCGAAGGGAGAAATGAATATCGGTAGGACAAAGGGTCCAATCCCTCTAATATTTCAATAATAGTTAGGCACATAATTCGTCGACAAGAGAAATGCCTATTGGTGGAACATAGTACCTAGTCCTGCCGATAGCTCGACGAAGTATATCAGGGAGAAATTTTCTTATCAGCAGTAGTGAAGCATTAGTTTCACTGATCGTCTGATGACATAAAACCTAAATGATTTTCCCCTACATGTGGTGAGCACTTTATGAAGATTTATTAATCCCCTATGTCAAATTTGTTTCTTGAAGTAAAATATTATTTGATGGGTGAAAAAATGGAATGTAGATTTGTTTAAAATAATAATCATATTGGGATTATTTTCAATAAAATAAAGGTGCAATTATAATATGATAGGGTGTGTGTAGGATCATGATGGGCCAAAAAGTGGCGATATGATAGGTATGTGCCTAATGACTTTTTTTTACCCAAAATTGATGAAAGGAAAAGGGTTTTAAAGGAAATTCTCAACTTTCCACCAATATAAATTATGCTTTACTTTGAATTTAATAAATAATTATTATTTATTTTCTATTTGAATTACAACTAGAGTCCTAATTGATAGGTTGATTGGAAACATCTATATCTTTTAAACGGTATCACATTTTTTGAATCTGAAACATGCATCACATACTATAGAATTAAAAAAAAAATGAATTTCATGAAGTTTTAACCAAGTTAAGGTGGTAAAAAATACAAGTTTTTACAGTTTTAAAAAGTTGTAATAAAAAATTCATAATTAATTATTTACTTGGAAAAAATTTCAAAAAAATATGCATCACATTAGGACATGAGTCCTCTACTTATATCTAAAATCTTATAAAAAAATATTATCATTGTATTGTGGTCAGGGTGGTCAGACAAACACCTACTTCTTATTTTTTCCCTAAAATTTAAGTACTATTGCATTGAAAATTCAAATTTTCACCAAATAGATTTTATTTAAAAATAAATAAATAAAACTAGTAGTTTAGAAACTAAATTCAATTTGCTACAGATTCTATTCTTACATATTTTTGAAATAATATAGATAACTTATTCAAATTTTTATGTCAAGTTACCTAACTTTGATTTTTCTAAAAATATTTGTCACGTAAGGTCCTATTTTTTCCATGATTATCATGCACATACCCAATAAAGGAGTATGTCTGCAAAATAGCTTTGCACAAATTTATCAGGATTGTAAACTACTAACACTCAAAATTGCTTACTTAATTGTTTTTTGCAAATTGCACTTGTTAGAAGCCATCTGGAACCCACCAACTTGCTTCTTTAAAAAAAAAAAAAATCATTCTAGGAAGCTATAACTTGGAAGATTAGTTCATTTAGGTCAAATGAACTTGTGTGCAAGAGGGTTTTTCATCAACCTTCTTTGTTCACAAGATATCAAAATTCAAACTTGACCCCTCTACAACTTTTCTGGAAATGCAGTCATCAAACAGGGTAAAATCCATTTAGTTTTGGTATTGGAAAAATACAAAATGAGGTGTTGAGACCTTCAAAACTGACATGGGAGCACATTTATATGGGAAAAATATGAAATTACAACTGGGTTTTCATGACAATCTTTCAATTGATAAATGTTGGTCTCCAAAGTTGGTCTCTTTGATAGATTTCTCTGTGTTGGGACAATAATCTTTTCCCAAAACCTTTCAACTTGATACCTCAAAAATTCATCAGATCATATCCTAAGAAGATAAAATCAAGTAGAAACACTCGCATATGGTAGGTAAACATGCTCACAATGTGGTTTTTCATGAAATTACACTGGATTCATTTTGTGAATTTTCAAAGTAAGCTCCTGGAGTAGATTTCACAACTGTGTTTCTGAGTGTAGCTATCCATTTTCTTCATTGTGTGAACCTACAAAAGTTTTCAAAATATCTTAGGAAATTTTAGGTTCCAATAATGGCTCCATTTGTGGATGTATGCCCCTTGTGGGAATAACAAGAATTTAGATCTCTTGAGAGAAAACTAGGTGTTTTATTCATTGAGCAGCAAATTCAAACTTCATATTTGCTTTGAATTGGTATGATTTTTCAAAGTCACACCACAACTGATGGCATAAGGCCACCAAAAATAAAAAACAACTATTTTTCCCTATCATATAGCTTATTTTGGTTTGATTTCATCACATTCCACATGAAAAAAATTATGAAGTATGTCTTGCTATATCCAGTTTCATTAGGAATTTTCAAAATGGCAGTATGTTCAACTTTTCCTACCTCTCTGTCACCACTCTGTAACTCATAGTTAGATATAATTTGAAGCTTTTCATCATGTGATAAATTGTTGTCATACAAAGGGTATTCACTTTCAATGCAACATTTTTCATTATTGTGCTCAATGCCATGTATTGTAAAATGATCTCCCAACTATATTGAAAATCCATCATCTAAATGCTTCTCAAACATGAGCTTGAAAATTTTGCCACATTAACATCTTCTGGGACAATCAGATCTGAAACACTTTCCATTTCTTCCATATCACTAATTGGTAGTGACACAAATTCCTAATTCATATAGTCATCATTATGCATATTTGAACCAACTGATGTTGAGCATGCTTTATCTACGATATACAAACCAATGCCATTCTCAAAGATCTCCAATTTTGATTTATATATCTCCTCTTGAATAGGGATAGACATAGAATTTTGATCAGTTTCAAGAGTTCTCTCATCATTGTCACACAAAATGGTTTCACTGCCAAAGCAAATGCATGTTGAAGATGAAATTATTGAATCATTCTTATGTGTATATTTTTGATATTCAATTTCCAACACATTAGAAATTTGTTCAATATTGAATGAACATGCCTCTTCATCCATCTCATTGCTAAAGTATTCTTCACTTTTTTCATCATCAAAAAATGGAAATTCAGATGCATTGATTTCATATTCATTTTCTTCAAAAACTAATGCACCATCCTAATTATCAGAAAATGTTTCATCCTCATCATAAAGTGGATTTGAATGCACATAAAATTTGTGTTTTTCCACACCTTAGAAAAATATCATGTAATTTTCTTCTATCTTTTCATCATACAATGGGTTTGAAATTTTTTTAAAACCATTTTTAGGTGTACAAACTTCTTTGTCAATTGTGTTATCATTGTACTCAATTGCAATTGAAGGTATTATTTGTTCACTATCAAGTGGACCTGCTTCTTCTATCATATTTTCCATTGCTTCTTCCTCTTGATCTTCATTAGAATTGAAAGAACCACTTAATTTCAAATCTACATTGACATCAAAATCTTAATTTTCAATGGATTCTTTATAACATGCATTGTTCCCATTGTCACAATCTGATATGCAAGAGCGAAATTCTATGCCTTTATCTTCATCATGTAGGTTGTCATAGAAATTATTCTCCTACATACCCATCATTTATGGAATGATCACAGTCATTTCCTACTTCATTGTTGTAGGGAAAAATGCTCCCTTTTGTTTTAGCTTCTAATGCATTATTGTCAATGCCATGACAATGCATACATGGCTGCACCCCCATACCATCTGAATCATGGTTGATATATTCCTTTGGTAGTGTATTTCCAACAATATATTCGATACAATATTCATCCTTCAAGGTGGAAAATTGTTCTTCAATAACTTTATCTTCATTCAAATCTAAAAAAATCATTTTCACTTGTCTCCTCTTCTAGTTGTATTGCTTGATTATTTTCTCCATACTCATCAGTGATATCACCATCCTCATACCTCTTCTTATCTATGATACCAATCAATTTTCCTACCTACTCTAGAGTAACTAGCTTCAATGATTCGGGTCAATAAATTGAATCAGGCTCATATGCTCTCATAAACTACTCAATGAACATGGACCAATCAATCATGTAATTGAGATGTATTTGCATAAGGATAACCTCCAATCATGTGAGTAGAGAGCATCCATATTCTCCATTGTGTCTTCTTAGGTTAAAAAATGCATCCAAGGAAGATATGCAATATTCTAATTTCATGCTAGAGTCCTGACTTGTCTCTTGAGCATATGAATGCTCATCATCTTCCTCCTCAAACTAATTATTCTAATATACATCTTGCTGCAAGTTTTGATTGACACTTCCAAGAGGAATGAAATTGTGTTGCACACTTTGATATGGAGTTTAGTATTAATATGGATAATGATTAGGATATAGATTATATTGATGATCTTGGTAGCTTACTAGTCTTTGACCAAGAGGGACATGATAAGCATTTATTTATTTTGAAGCTTGTCATGCATAATTTTTTTGATCTTTATGATATGCATCACTTTTGTTGCCAATATTCCCAACTATACCATAATGTGTATAGGGTGAAGAATAGTTGCTATACATGTTTCAACCTTTATCTTTGACTGGAAATGTTGTAATTTGAAATTTCTTTTTGTGTTCTTCATCAAATTTTCTCTTCACAGAGTCGTTGCCTACTTTTTCAAAAGTAGAAAAATGAAATAGATATTGATGCTAAGATCTAAATTGGTTTATCCCCAGTGGAAAATCCTTACTCAAACTATATGGAGGTGTGATTACACAAATGTGAATCTCCGGTTGAAAATATGATTTAAAAATTTTAATGACTCTATAAGGCAAGATAGTTTGCTACTAGATTTTCTCAAGTTTTTCCACAATGAAATTGCCAATCTTATAGATCTCAAAAACATAGGTTTTGAACCTTAATAGGGTGACAATCTCTTAGTACATTTTTTACTAACAAATGGGGTGAATATGATTGATAAACCCCTACTCTTTAGGCTATGCTAAACATAAGCAGGTGTACCTAAATGATAAGGCAGATTTGAAGACTTAAATATGATCTATAATTTGGGAAATCTACTCACATTGGCACATGGGTGTGAAGTAGATGCAAGGCTAATGACTAGTTTGTATTGTAGATGTCTTTGAGAATAAAGTATATGAGTATAATTTGTGTAAAATGTTCTAAATTTGACTAGTGCCTAATCCTATTGGGTGAATGGAGTTGAAGGCTGGATGATGATTCAATGGAGATAGATATGTAGGATAGGTGAATCTACTTCTCAGCTAACTCTAACTTGTTGGGAACTTTGGATGTTTGTACCTTGTACAAACATGCAAGTTTTCTAGTTACTGCACTCTTCTTTATGAATCCTGGTGTTATTCTCCCAAATTACTATGATATCATGAAAATATTTTTAATTGTTAGCTTGAGGGAGACTAATAAAAATAACTAATTTAAAAGGATTTTAATCCCTGAAAGGAATCAATTAAAATCAATTATTTGAAAGGAATTCAATTCACTCTGACCAGAACCTAGTCAAGACAATCACACATCAACAACAAATGTGTTCTAAAAATTTGTATAAATATGAATAACTTAAGAGAACCACTTTGGATACAACACTACAACAAATAAGAATGAATATTAACACAACATTTGAACACTAGAAATAAATCACTGATTACTAATAGTCTTCTCCATTATATTGCTTCAAAAGACATACTTTAATAGCAGGAGTTTCTAAAATATGGAAGTGGATGGGTGGAATATGCTATGCTAGTAATTGTACCTATCTATTACTAATGATGATGATTCTAACATACTCTCTAATTATTCCCGATATGATTTCATCTCACATATATACTGTGGATGTGAAAATATGCATTGGTCTCAAAAGAACTCCAATATACCATCATTAGTATGGTTAGTATTTAAAACAAAGCAAACCCTCAACATCCCTATGAAATAATACATCATGCTTCAAAATGCAAACAAATGACAAGATAACTAAAGCATATAAAATATGAAGTAAATCCCATCTCATAGTGGATTGGTGCTTCTTTGATGTGGAAAGAAGCCCTTTCCCAATCCTTGCTAAGCTAAATGATGAAAATGATATGAAAATTCTATGAAGATTGTGGAAATGATGATCAAGATGAAATGCTAACTTGGATGAGTTGTGGAGGATTAATACAATAGAGAAACTCTTTATTTATAGCCAAGAAGGAAAAAAGAATGCTAAAAATGGAGGATGTGGGACTAAAGATCCACAAATGACAAGATGCCACTTGTCAACATGTGAGAGGTTGAGGAATGAGCACATTTTGGTCAATGTACAAAAGAGGGGGAGATTTGAAATTTGAATTTGATGACAAGATGAGTTAAATGCTAAGTTTGACTTGTGCAAGAGACATGTAAGAGACATGTAAGAGCTCTTAAATGCCTTGTTGGAAGGACAAATCCCTTTTGGAGGGATTTTCAAACTTGGAGGAATATTCCCCAAAGATGCCAAGTTCAAAATAAATAAAGATTTTAATAAATCATTTAAATGCATTTCCATGTGCAAGTGGCGAAATCTAGAGAACTTTGGAGATTAGGATTAAATTAATCAAGGTTTAATTAATTTAATGAGGGATTAGGTGATTTGACTCATTTGACTTAGATTTAAGGATCAAAAGGATATGGAAGATTATTTTAGATTTAATTAAATAAAGATTTGATTTATTTAATCAAAGAGGATGATGTTAGGATCAAATTAAATAAAGTTAATTTATTTAATTTAAATGGATGAATTTAGAGATAAATCAAATAATCTTGATTTATTTAATGAATGAAATGATTAAATGCAATATGCTAATTTTTCAGGTCTACATTTTGCCCCTCTTTGAAGTAATGTAATTTTTGCATTGGTTCAAAGAATAAACTTACCGCGATGAAAAATTCAAAAAAAAATTGGTTTTTTTTTTGATGCCCCAGTGGAAAGAAGTACACTAATACATTGCCCCCTTGAGAGATTGAGCGAAAATATTTGATTTGAGGGTCGATCTCGTGATAAAGAGGTTCAAGATGGATGTATGGATGGTTATGATGATGATGCAAATGGGATGGTTTTTAGATGGTTAGAATAACCAATCTATACTATCCTAAACAACTTAAATGATGATACAATGCATGTGGAATGGATGACATGGATGATGCAATGATGTCTATATGATTATGCAATGGATGTTTTGTGTAGATGCTTAGACTAATAGATCTATATTATGATGATGAACATGCATGTGAGATGATCAGTGTTTCTTATATGATATGATGTGATATGAATTATGTTGATGGTTTGTGGATGCAAGATGGATGCATTGGCGATGATGATTAACTGATCATGATGTGATGTTAGTGCAGAAAAGAAGAAAGAAGAAATGAGATGATGACAAGAGGATCCAAAAAGTCCATGATCTGACAAGACTTTATTAGAGATGATGATGATGATAGATGGTGATTTTCTTATCAAGAATTGGGAATTTAAAAGGGCTACTTACCTTATGTTTGATAATACACATAGATATGATGCATAAAGGTATAAAGAACTAGGATGTAATTGTACCTAGTGCGATAGACTTTGGCTCGACAAATAGATAGGAGTATTCTTGTTCACACTTCACATACAAAAACCTTGTTAGGACATACCTAACAAAGCAAGTATTCGCCAAGTTATATTACAAGAACATACAACAAGCACAATAGAAAAAAGGATAATATTGATGCCCCATTCCTTTCTCTTTTAATCCTTCATTTGGACATCATCAAGAGGTCCTTAGAATGAGTGTAATAAGATAAATAAAAAGAAAAGATCAAGTACACAAACAAGTCAATATTCCTCATACCTCTAGCCAAAGGGATTTGTTTTGTTTAAGATAAGAACCAAAACGATTGCCAAATGATAATGCCCGTTGTAGGAAGGATACATCCTATGACATGTTATTGGAAGGAAGCACATCATTTTGTTTATCCAAAGTGTTTTTCCAAAAGATAATGCCCATTGTAGGAAGGATGCATCCTAGGACATGTTAGTGGATGGTGGAAAGTTGATAGGTTGTTCAGAAGGCTGTTAATATAAGGTTGATTGACATGTTTGCGAATGATCAAGAGTTTGATTTTTGCATTTCAAGGTTTGTTGCTTCGATTTTGATTTTATTTTTGAAGCTTGTTTTTGTTGATTGTTGTGGTTGTTTCTGTTTGTATTGCCAAAGGATGAAGGTGATGATCAGTTTATTATGGATGATTGATTATTGCAGGCGAAAGAAAAATGAGATAGATGGATTTTTTCAAATATTTGGATCTTTTTGAAATGTTATGAGGCTGTTTTTGGATTTTTTGAGATTTTATAAATGTTTTGATTTTCCAAATTTTCAAATGTTTTTGGGTTTTGTCAAAAATTTTGAATGTTTTTGGATTTTTGTCTTAGGGGATCATCAAAGATTAGCCTTGCCTACATTTAAGCTTAGAGATGACACAATTTAGATAACATGTTCCTCACGTTTTTTTTACTTTTATGAGTTTTTTGGGATTTTCACATGATTTCGACGATTTGGATATGGATATTTTTTATGATATCAATGATATATTTGGGATTTTGTTGAAAACCAACCTAAGGTTGATTTATCAAATCAATGGATTGATGATGATAACCTTTTTTAGGATACACAATAATGTAAGGATAGTGTTAAGCAACACAAGGATTGGGAAAGATTTCCCGAGATGATCATGGATTGATTAGATTTGATTGATTGAGATTTTGAAGCTTGGTTTGGAACAAAATATGTTTTGAATGATTGGATGTGATGTTTGAATTGTAAATTAGATGCAACTGATAGTGATTGTTTGGATTGATGTTCGATGAAAGATGAAGCTTGATAAGGAACATCTTCTCGTGAAATATGCCATGGGCTAGTGATTTGGATTTTGGATTACAAATGCTTGACCACTTTGATTTTATGTTTTCCAATGTTCAGATCACTACATAAGTTGGAAGATATAGATCAAGTTTTATTCCTGAAGCAAGATGTACATATCCACCCCCAGTGTCTAGCAATGTAGGGAATGTTGTGGATGGATGCTTGGATAGGTGTATGGATGGATGGATATGGATTATCTTGAGATAATATTTTTGAATAAAGAATTTTCATTGGATAATGTTTCGTGGCTTAGATAATGTTGGGTAGGATGGGATCAATGAAAATGACACATACCAAGATTTTTATCGTAAGAAAGTGTAAAGTGTGCACCAAACTTTCATCAAGATCTAGATAATTTGGACTATGGATGCAGATAGATGAAAATGGATTGGATAAATGGTTCATGGATGAATGGATTTATTATGGTTGAGATGGATAGAATGTTGGCTTTATTATGGATGGGATGAGATTCCTTCACCTGAATTGGCACATGTAGATGATTGATTCTAGACATGATGCATGTTTTCTAGGTTTTCATCATGGTACCCACCCAAAGTGCCACCATAGTGGTTTTCACTAGAGGATGAATTTTTTCTTTACTATTTTCAATCCTTTTTCTAATTTTTTTTGGATTTTCATACTTTTTAATTTTTTTGGTTTTTGTAAAAGATCTTAAGCTCATGCTAAACCACCTAGTGGTGTTGATGTAGATGCTTCTTTCATAATGTGCCATCAATATCCTACCTAAAGAAGTTGTTTTCTAAAATACATGCACTTGAATACAACTTTAGAGATCCCCGATCTACTTCGTTGATATCGGAGTTGAATTTGTCTTTGTGCACACATCATGATAGAGTGCCTTCTAAATCCTTACAATGAAGGGTGGCTACCAATACATTGTCAATGTGAGAATTGGATATTATGCATGGAGGCGTGGATGAAGAGTGTTTAGGGATAAGAGATGGATTTGTTGACAATTTGGAACCTTTGACTCTCCAAATTTGGGAAGATGAGAAATGATGGGTGGATACGAAACTATGCATGGAATTAGGACCAATTGCTTGATACACTTTGTACGTCACTTGAAAATCCTGCTTTTTCTTTTGTGGACACCTTTGATGGATAATTTTCCCCATAGTTTCTTTGACTAATGGAGTTTGATAGGGCTAATATTTCTTGGTATTCTTTGGTATCCACTTGTATTTGATTTTTCCTTTATGTTTTTCTTCTTTTGCTTCGATAACACTCTTTGTGCTTTGATTCAAATATTTATTTTGATATTGGTTCCAATTCCTACATGGGGTGATGGGTGGATGAAGATTCATGATGTGGCTAGTTGTAATATTGGCATTGGTTTCATCATAAGGATTCTTCATGCTTCCTATGTTGATATTTGCTTCAGATGAAGTTTCCCCCAATATTGTGGAAGTATCACCTTTTGTTCTTTGATTTTACCTATTTTGAGATGTCTTGTTTAGTAAGAATTTTCTAATAAATAACCATTGCAAATGATGTTATTTCAATTTTTTTCTCTGCTAACTCCAAAATATCTTGTTATATCTGACCTATTTCCTTGAGTGGATAATGTTGGATATCTTCATACATGATGTCCTCAGTCTGAATTTGGGATATATTTGATCTTGATGCTGACAACTCTGTTTGACTATAGGAATCAATAACCTACTCTTTTTGCGTAGTATGGGTAGATGGAGGAGTATGTGCTATGTGGATATGATCACCTTGTATAGATAGGAGAGTGTCCATTAGATTATTGTAGTAGCTTGGGGATACAAATTCTTGATCTTAAATGATTTCAGAATTGCTTTCGACATTCTTTGGATCAAGTTCTTGACATGGGTTAGTTTCAAAGGATGGAATGCTTATAAATGTTTCTTGGATGTCATCATTGGACATGGAAAGTGACTCAATATCCTCTTGATCTTTGAGTGGACTTGGATCAAGTGACGAGTTGAGGGTTCCTTCAGTATCTATAACCATGAGGTCGAAGGATTTCAATATGTCTTGGGAAGGATCATTGCTAGACTTTGGTGAGAGATGTTGATCATGATTAAGAATAAATTCTTGAGATATGTCCTCTAACTCATAAGGTGATGTAGAGACATTTTCAATATGATCATTGGTCAATGGATCATAGATTATGTCAACGGGATCAAATAATTCTAACACTCCTTGAAATAGATCACTAAAAAGTGGCTCTTGATGTATGGTGAGCTGATCATCGAATGGGGTAGAAACATATTCAATGTGTTCATTAATGTAGAGGTATTGAACATTGTTTTCAACAATTGTGGTGGAGATATTATCAATGTATTCATCCATAGGGTCAAATGATGTTGACATTTTTTGAATTGGATCATTGTTGGGTATTGTTGGTGGGTTTTGATCATGATTGAAAAGTGACCCTTTTCGTATGTTGATTTGATCATTGGATAAGGTGGAAATATCTTCAAGGTGCTAATTGATAGATAGATCTTGAACATTGTCCCCAATAGTTATTATATTTTGATCAATAAGGTCTTGGATGATATTTTGAATTGAATACAATCTGGTGTTGCGTGTCCCTTTGTTTTTTCAAAATCACAATGGTGCTCCTCATTATACCCTGGTGGTGTAACTAGGGGTTCTTGATAGTTCCCATAGATGGGGAGCTTGATGAGATTTTATTGTACCAATTGTTGCAGAACTAATTCGATTTGTTTCCAAAGTGATGTGTATTTTTGTTTGTTCCCTTGTGATATTTTCAATTTAAATTGACCTTTTAGTGATTGATCTTGGAGATGTGGCTTTCTATCTTTCAGATGTGGGGCTTGGATTTGTTGTTGATGTTGTTGATCTTGATATCTGACTTCTTGAAATTGGAGATATTGTTCTTGATGTGGTTGTGGACATAACTCAATGCTTTGACGGCATGGTTCAACCAATGGAAGAGTGTATTTATTTTGGAGTGAAGAGATCTCTTGGCTCAATAAGTCATTTAGTTTAGAAAGTGAATCAAGTTGATCTAGTGAAGTTTGATCTTGATTTTAATTTTGACTCCCTTGATATAGTTGATTTGGCTTTTGCTTAAGCGGATTTGAAATGTGTACTTGTGGTGTTTGTATGGGATCATGGACAAGTTGATTTTGGACAATGTTCAGATTTGGGGTGATGTTTAGATTTGGCATGATAGGTTGGAATTGAACATTTTTATGGTTGGGAATCACATTGCCTTGATTTAGGTAACTTTGATTTTGCATGGTGTTAACTTGACTTGGATCAATAAATGAAGTCATTATCATCGTGTTTGGACTTTGAACAACATTTATGTGATTCGCAAACATATTTATCCCAAAGTTTACCAAATGTGGATTTGAAATGTTCATGTTTGGAAAACATGTACTTGGCATGTTCACATTTGACATGTATGGATTTGGTGGGATAATGTTGTTCATTTGAAGAATCATTCCTTGATTGTTTGATTGATAGATTTGTATTTTTGGACTTGGATTTAAATCTACCATCAGGAAAGGTGTTCCACTTTTGACTAGGCATACTCACATTTTTTGTACCATTGATGTTTGTAGGAGATAATGATCCCATGTACAAATTGTATAAATGTGAGTGTTGATAATCAATTGGCATTGTAAGGCTTTGAAATTTTGGTTGGTTTAGACTACTCATGATGTATGGATCAAGTTTATATTCCATGTTCTTCTTGTGTTGAGGTCTAGTTTGGACCGTAAAATAAGGATCAATTTTCAAGAATGTGGGAGGTGAACCTCTAATTATTTGGATTGATCTAAACTCTAGGTACAAAAAAAAAGTCTAAGTTTTTAAGGATCAAAAGGATGGTGATGAGATATGAAAGATGAATAATTGGTGAATGATTGAAATTCTTAGGAAACCTTGAAGAGGGTACTAAACTTTAGGGCTTGGATTGATGTTTTGATTTGATTTGGGATTGGTTTGATTTGATTTGGATAGTGAACTCCTAAAATCTAAGAGGTTGGATGTTTTCCTAGAGTAAATTTGTCCACAAAATGCTAGTTTGACTAAATGTGTAAAGAAGGATTCATCTAGACACACCTAACCAAACAAGATTTTTTTGATTTGATTTGATTTTGGATTTTGGATAGTGAACTCATAAACCCCAAGATATTGGATGTTATTAAGGGATAGACATTTTCACAAGGATCAATAATTTGACTAAATATGTGAAGAAGGATTCATCTACACACATAGAATCAAATGATATGATTTTGATTTGGTTCAAATGATTTTCCCAAAGTTTAGCACAAGGGATTTTTTCAATATTTCCAAGAATTGTTTATGAGGTGATTTTGATTTGATGTTTGGGCGATGAATGAAAGTTTTGATTTTGATCCTAAGATTTATAAAGACTTTTTTCACTAGACCAAGATATTGAAGAACATGCTTTCCTCTAAGAGTAGTTCAAACCAAAATACCATTGTTTGCTTGAAAGAAAATAAAAATATAAACAAGTACATGTTTGGGGTTCAATTGATTTAATATTTGTTAATGAATTTCTTTACCACATCCACACTTTTTTGCTTAGTTTTCAAACTAAATGTCTATGTCTCAATTCTTTCTCATTCCACAAGGTCCATTATGTGAAAATCAAGGTTTCAAGAGCATAGTTTCCTATTGTTGAATTTGGAATGAAAAAATCAAGATATATAGGTATTAGTGTTTAGAAGCCTTCTAGGGATAAGAACCCCTAGGAAAAAGCAATAACAGGTGGAATTTTCAAGGGTATTTGTTCCTCCCAAAGGGTTTGAAATTCTGATGATTCATTGAATGTTCGTTTTGATTTTTTGGATCCAAGCATTGTGTTTTGATAATTGAGAACAAGCACAACCCTATGGATAAGAAAGACTGTATTTTTTTAGTCCCTACTTGGACAAGTCCAGCTATGCTTATTTCTAGTGAATGGTTAGATGCTTGACCCCACTAGCTCCCCTCCATGGCACTCACTTCTCAAGGTAGCCAAGCATCAGTACCCATGAAACTCCCATGGCATACTTTCCATTTCTACTAAAAACTGTAAAAGTGTGGGGTGACTTCAAAATGACTGTTCCTAAACCAACAAATAAATATGGATTTTATCCTTTCTACAACAAGGGTTTTCATTTATACTTTCCATTTTTAGGATTTGACCCATTGAGGTGAGAGACCATTACTACCCTTCTCATCGAAGCCAACTGCATGATACTGGCCTTTGTTCCAGTACCCACTTGTATATCCCTGTTGGAAATACTCTTGGCTTTAGAGTATTACCGGTTGAGCCATTCCCTTGGGTGATTACTTTTTCCCCAAGCTAGGCCCTCTAAGATAAAAAAAAGTGAGCAAACATATTCATAGTTTGATCAACCTTCATTTAGAAACAAAGGGAGAACACATGAAACATGTTCCACTCACACTTGTAAGATGTTTTGTTCAATTTTAGATCAAAAATGAAGTGTGGAGGTAATTACTTTATCCCAACCTAAGACCACCAAAAATCCTTTTGATTCTCAAGATCACCATGAGGCATGAGAGAAGCGCATATGTCTTTTCAATGGTGTTAGTTTGAGTAAACAATTACAAAAACAAAGTAGCGCATGTTCTTTTTTAAACCCACAAAGAAATAATGACTTATTTTTAAGCACCAAAGGAAGCGTGAAAATTTTCCTTGTTCAATTGTTAACCTCAAATGAAATCTAGTGAGTTTGTCCTAAAGTTTATTTTAAGCCCTTTGTAGCAAAAATTGAAATGTTCGTTTTAGAGCCCAAAAAGATGTTAGTTGATCTAAAACAAAAAATTAAAGCATAAAATGGAAGCTCTAAGAATTTAAAAATGCTTTATGAATTTCAAATTTAATACTAAATTCTCTTTAACTCCAAGATTCTTCCAAGATCTCCTCTTATCTTCCAATGTTGTAAGTTCTTTGTGTGAATGAAATCCCTATCTCCCCTCCTTCTAGCACCATTATGTGGATGTGAAAATCTGCATCAGTCTCAAAAGAACTCCAACATACCATCATCAGTATGGTTAGTATTTAAAACAAAGCAAACCCTCAACATCCCTATGAAATAATACATCATGCTTAAAAATGCAAACAAATGACAAGATAACTAAAGCATATAAAACATGAAGTAAATCATATCTCATAGTAGATTGGTGCTTCTTTGATGTGGAAAGAAGCCCTTTCCCAATCCTTGCTAAGCTAAAATATGAAAATGATATGAAAATGCTATGAATGTTGTGGAAATGATGATCAAGATGAAATGATAACTTGGATGAGTTGTGGAGGATTAATACAATAGAGAAACTCTCTATTTATAGCCAAGAAGGATAAAAGAATGCCAAACATGGAGGATGTGTGACTAAATATCCACCAATGACAATATGCCACTTGTCAACATGTGAGAGGTTGAAAAATGAGCACATTTTGGTCAATGTGCCAAAGAGGGGGAGATTTGAACTTTGAATTTGATGACAAGATGAGTTAAATGCTAAGTTTTAATTGTGCAAGAGACATGTAAGAGCTCTTAAATTCCTTGTTGGAAGGACAAATCCCTTTTGGAGGGATTTTCAAACTTGGAGGAATATTCCCCAAAGATGCCAAGTTCAAAATAAATAAAGATTTTAATAAATCATTTAAATGTATTTTCATGTGCAAGTGGAAAAATCTAGAGAATTTTGGAGATTAGGATTAAATTAATCAAGTTTTAATTAATTTAATGAGCGATTAGGTGATTTGACTCATTTGACTTATATTTAAGGATCAAAAGGAGATGGAAGATGATTTTATATTTAATTTAATAAATATTTGATTTATTTAATCAAAGAGGGTGATGTTAGGATCAAATTAAATAATGTTGATATATTTAATTTAAATGGATGGCCTTGGAGATAAATCAAATAAGCTTGATTTATTTAATGAATGAACTTGATTAAATGCAATATGCTAATTTTGCATGTCTACATATACATTGCATTTTTAGGGTTATGACCCTTCGCATCCAATGCAGCTCTTTATTTAATTAATTTGTCTTTGGAAAATTATAATATACTTTATTTTAATCTTCATCTTTGTATCTCCATGAAAAATAAAGTATTTCACAATACATTAGTCTCAATTCTTCTTCCAACAATTTCCCGTTTATATTTACTTTTGGTGTAAAATATTTCACTTTGAATTTCACTCATATGCATTCTCACCATATTCCTCTAGTAAAACTAATTACCCACTCCTTAATTATTTAAATCATTTTAACTCCCCAGTGAAAATATTTGAACTTTAGATAACCTTTTAGTGAAATATTATAGTTTCACCTTTATTTTATCGAAAATCATCACACTATGATTATTATTATAAATAAATATCCATTCTATATTTTCACCCATCAAATAATATTTTACTTAAAGAAACAAATTTGACATAGGGGATTAAAAAATCTTCATAAAGTACTCGCCACATGTAAGTGAAATTCATTCAGGTTTTACATCATTGGAAAATAGGTGGAAGTAATGCTTCACTCCCACCGATAATCAATTTTCTCCCCAATATGCTTCATCGAGCTATCAGTTGGACTAGACCATACTCTATTCCATCGATAGGCATTTCTCTAGCCAATGAATTATGTACCTAAGTATTATTAGAGTATTGGAGGTACTAGGCCCTTTGTCTTGCCTATATTCATTTCTCCCTCTAATAGAATCTTGAATCACATGCCCTTTTGCATTTTTCCATATTGGAGAGACCACACAATAACTCCCACTGATCTACCCATGTCTTTCTGATGGCATTTAGGGTTTCATTGTTGGGTGGTTTCCTAATGATGAGTGGGAAATGCTTCTGAGATGGTTCCATGAGGAGAATTCCTTACCAAATTTGGTGTGATCCTTTGATTTATTTTTAGATAGGACATCACTCTTGCTGAGAGCAGGGCCGATCACTTACTTCCTTCTTGGCCTCCTCTCAATTCTCTCTAGTCTTTGAAAGTCAATGAGTACATAGATGCATTTTTCATCTACTTGATTTTCCATCTACACTTCATCATACATTGATTAAATGCCAAAAAACATCCATTTTAGCATGTTTACTTTATACATAAATGAGGTGTTGCAGTATTTGAAGATTATCAAGCCACAGTCTTATTCCATTGTTCTCAGCTTGAGCAACTCAAATGGGTGTGAGGAAAATGAGTATGATGGGTCAAGTCTCCTACAAGATTACCTATGAGACTTATATCCAAGAGTCATCACATTTTATTTTCCTAAATACTTGATGCACTTATGATTACTACAAGAGTCTCACTACTGTGTAGAAATGTGCAACTGAAAGATACTTTCATCGTAGCTTTCTAAAGATCTCTTGATATTGTTCTCATGCCTCATCAAGTAACATCTACCTTCATGTCCATTCCAAACAATAGTGGTTATGGGTTTATAGTGTGACTAGAGGGAATAATGTCCCAAAGCCTTCAGATAATTTTTGAAATCACTTTTATCATTAAAAAGTGATAATGTTTCAAGTGATGGATCAAGCTATTGTAGCACCTTGTATGAAGAAAGCATAATGGAAGAGTAAGGGAATTCCTTTCGTACTTTCTGATTTGTTCTTGATGGCTCAGTATTTTTTAGTATCTTGGAAGAATTTTTCCTTTTATTAATCATCAAAGTCTTAATTTGCATATTAAAGTCATTTAATGCATCTTAAGGGTTCACTTTGTTGAGCCTTTTTGTTTGTGGTTTTATGTGGCAATGGATTAAATCTTGCAAAGATGCATCGACTATTGATAACATATGCAACCAATGGTCCATTTCATAACATTAGGAGTAAATATTTAAGGTTCAATTGGTGTGGGCTCCAAAGGCCTTTTAAATCATCAGACTATACTCTTCTTTCATACCATGTCTTTACCTTATCCCTTGTTAATACTCTTAGCCATATACTCTATTATGCCTTTTCATTGATAGATAACACATTATTTTTCATTTGTTTCATCAAAATATGAAATACATCCAAGACTTGAGTGGCTATTCATCAAAACTTATTTTCTGATATTCTACACCATGATTAAAATAAACCAAGTAGCCTCCAGAATCAATGTGGAAAACTAGTCAAAACTTCTCCTTGAGCCATAAAAATGCACCAAAATGTCAAGTTATGATACATGAGTTTGTTTTCAAAATATCTTTGCACAAAGTGATTAGGATTGTAAACTACTAACACTCAAAATAGCTTACTTGGTTGTTTTTGCAAACTACGCTTGTTAGAAGTCATCTAGAATCTGCCAACTTGCTTCTTTGGAAAAATATCAAATCTGATTTTGGGAAGCTATAACTTGGAGTATTAGTTCATTTAGGTAAATAAAATGTGTGAAAAATGGTTATTCATCAACCTTCTTCGTTCACAAGATATCAAAAGTAAAACTTGACCCTTCTGCAACTTTTCTAAAAATGTAGTCATCAAACTGGGTAAAATCCATTTAGTTTTAGTTTTGAAAAAATACCAAATGAGGTGTTGATACCTTGAAAACTAACATGGGAGAAAATTAATATGGGAAGAATCTAGAATTCCAATTGGTTTTTCATGAAAATCTTTGAGTTGATAAATGTTGCCCTCCAAAGTTGGTCTCTTTGACAGATTTCATTATGTGGACAACAAACCTTTCCAAGAACCTTTCAACTTAATACCTCTAAAATTCATCAAATCATATCCTAAGAAGTCAAAACTAGGTAGAAACACTCACATATGGTAGGTAAACATGCTCACAAGGTGGTTTTGCATGGAATTGCATTGTCTTGTTTTTTTGATTTTTCAAAGTAAGCTCCTAGAGTAGATTTCACAACTGTGTTTCTAAGTGGAGTAGTCCATTTTCTTCATTGTATGAACCTAAAATTTTGCAAAAAAATGGTAGGAAATTTCAGGTTCCAACACTCCTCAAGGTAGATGCTTCTAGAGGGTAGATAGTTGCTATGAGATAACTTCTTGTTGAAAGTTACCTTCCCGGATGGATGCTGAAATGGATTTGAGAGAGTATTGGTTTTTATTTATCCAAAACCTATTGTTTGTTGTTGCAACTTAATTTTTATGCTTGTCCAATCAATTATCCCATTATATATGTGAATCAAAAATAAAATAGGTGGGGGAATACCCACTATTCTCCTTTGGTCATTCAATAATGTCTTATGATACCAAATTTGACTGAATATCAACCTCAAAAGGTGAGTCACTTCGCAACAAGGAAGACATAGGAGGGGATTCTTTAAGCTTTGAGGGGTTCACCAGCAAGAAAAATATTGGAAAAGACAATTTAACTTTCAACTCACAAAACCTAGTAATGCAAGTTAAATGATGGATGCAAATAATGAAATTAAACAACATAAAGTTATGATGTATGTACCTAGGAAGTCTGGAAATGTGACAAGGATAACAAAAATTAAAAAATGCTATCAAAATGTTCTAGGGGGGACTAAGATGCCCCTACTATTGTCTTAGTATTGTTGCTATTTTTTAGGGAAGAAAAAAAATCTTTGGATACCGAAATAAGATCGAGAAAAATCTTTGAAAAAATCCCTTGAGAGGACTAAGGTACCCTTGTTGCCAACTTAGTCCCATTTTGAATTTTTGAAATCTTTGAATGTGATCCTAGGGCTCAATTTTTGCACTTCCTTCTTAGATCTTAGGTCTTGAAACTTCTAGATCTAGCTTGTAGGTGGGTTTTCGTGAAGATGACAACTTTACAACTTTGCACTTCAAATGATCTTCATGTCTTCAACCCAAATTTTCAATCACAAACCGATGCGGAGCATCTACCCAAAACCACAAATCACTAAGGGTACTTTTGACCCTATTCACAAATCATGAGAAGATCCACAAATTCTTTACCAAATAAGCTTTGTTTTCCAACAAAATCCATCAAAATATTTTGAAATTACAAGGCTACCAATAATCAATTTCATCAAGTCACTATTTCACACCTTTATTAAATTCAAAAACAACTTAACCAACATCAAACTGACTATATCAAAACAATAACCTAATTAGAGAAACTGAACCGTTCATCTCTTTCCTTATTCATCAATTCACCCTTCAATACAACTTACTTCACAAGGCACAATGACAAAAAACTATACATTCATGCTACAAATATTTTATTCAACTTCCAAGACATTGTATTCATCAAGTTTCTAATTGAAATAAACTAATTCTCACACTTACCAACTCTGATCCATCAGACCCTTTCATTCTTGCAATGAAAACACCATTTTACATATAAGGTTCATTTTGGCTTATATCATCAAAATCTACAATTTTTCCTCCTAAAAATTATTCAAACATATCTAGACCTCTATAATAACATCAATAAGACAGTTTCCAATCATTAACAACCATTTTTTTCACTAATTTATCAGATTCACCTTTTCTAGCAATTCATCCTCCATGTCGCTAGTAGGTCACCAAACCCTTCAAATGGGTGATTACTCTTCAATCACAATGTATATTTACAAACCTAATACACATTTAGGAACCATTTTTGGTCTACTTAAACATATCTAGAGATTTGAATAGGTTGCTTTGAAAATTTTACTAGATTAATAGATTGTCTATTGGAAGTGCCTCAAATTAGGCAAAATTTACAAATTGACCACCAATGAATCAACTTGAAATCACCAAATAACCACGGGAAGCATTAAAAAAGGTCTCTAAACCTTAAAAACAAAAACTTTTAGAAGTAGAAATGCATAATAATGCACTGATCAATCAAACACTTGCTTTATGCACAAACCAAGCTTAATAAGTGAGGGTTTATTAGATAGTATGCTCCAAACTATTGATGATTTTTTTTGCACAACAACCCAAACAAAATATGAAATCCTATATCTCTTGAAAGGTAAATCTCTATGAGAAAGCCTCAAGAGATAACCCCAAGGTCTCTAATGTCAGGCCTTGACAATGCATAAACAACTCAGTGATAAATGTGAAAATGTTGGTAATCACAATGGAACCTTACTACAAGAAAAATATTGAATCTTTAACTTATCAAATCTAGCAATGTAATGATACTTCAACCCTAACTATAACCCAATGATAAAAGAAATAACAAAAGATAAGGGTGTTAAGGAGATTTCTAGATTAATACTACTCCTAAGATTAACAATGCAAGTGACAAAACACTCGAAATGGACCAATCCCTTAGGAACTGATTTCTACTTGACCCAGATGAATCTATAATCTTATAGAAATAGTGCAATTTTCTAAGGTGTTAAATATCTTCAGATCATGAACATTCATTCAAACAACCCTATTGCAATTGAACTAAGCATAATGAATATAAAAGGTCCAGGCTAACTTTGCAAAGCAACTAACAATAAGTTGGTTGCGAAAAGTATCAACCAGGGATTGTTGCAACACTTAAAATATAAAACAATAAACATCATTGAATCAAATCTAATCCTAAATATCCATTTTCCTCAAAGCAATTTTAAAGATAGAACAACAAGAACCATGCAAGATAAGAAGAACAGAAGTATGACACCAAATCACAATGTCATTACTTGCATCAAATTATCCACCATCGCAACAATTCTAGCTTTTTGTTACAATATTTGCTTGAGAACAACTACTTTCTAACACTTGCTCTACTTAATTCACTCTAGTATCATCTATCTCTCTATTTCTCTATATCTCTACTTAACCCTTACAAATGAGGAAAAATGCCATATTTATAGAAAATCCCAAAACATGTCAGCCAAGAGAAATTCAAAATAAAATAAAATATGCATTCAATGCATGAACTTCATCCAGGTCAGCCTGGGATCTCCAATGCATCTCAGACCAATGCATGCAAAATAATAGGGAAGCACAAATCTTGATGTAGCCCACCATTAACCATCTTCCCCTTTGTCTTTATTTTGATCCAGAATTTCATGCACCTTCAAAAGCACGCTATCCAAGTCGGCCACAGGTGGTAAAGGAGAAACCTTAAGTCGGCTTTCAATTGATGTAATATCTTCCCTTGATTGTTTCACCAATTTATCCCACTCAACCTTATATGTTAGATATTTATCAATAATAACAATGTAGGTGGCCGCATCATCTAATTGGTACTTAGTGACAAGGTCATCACCAGCTGGAGCATAAACATCCTACCACCACTTTCTCAACTGCTCCAAACTCGAATATTTAGGTGCAATCTTCCTTCTCCCCATCATTATCTCAAAGAAAGCAATGCATCCATTATAGACACTAGTTATGGTATCATCAATTTTCCTCACCTGCTTGTAGATCTTTTTTTAAACTTTTTGCCTTATTCGTAAAGCTTCAAACCACTCCCAAGAATCAACAGCTCTAGAGGAAGGGATAATTCCATCACTTATAATCCTATCCTTGGTATAGTCCATGATGGTTTTAGTTTTCTGTAGCAAGAGGTCCATATCTTCCTTATCTTGAGCTAATACCTCCTTCAACCAATAAATTCCCTTCATAGCATCTTTTCCAGTTGAGAGAATGTCCTAGATAGCTTCATTTCCTTTGGACTGGACCCCTTGTAACCAATTTTCAGTAGCAAGAGTGGAAGGGTTCATCCTTTCCAACTTAGTGATAGTTTCTTGGGGTAAGGGATTTGTAGCAGAGGACAAGGGGTTAATGGATTGCAAGGGTTTCATCAGATCTTCCAAACATTTCCTGAGTTTTTCATTTTCTTTCTTCAGCTCTTGCTTAGTTTGAACTTCTTTCCTCAATCTCCCTAGAATTATTGTGCTAGAACCCTAATATTCCTCAATGTCTTTCTCAATGGAAGTGGGCCGTAAATTGATAGTCTGCAGGTTGTAATCTTTTCTAGTAACCTCATCTCTACTCTTATCTAGAGCAAGAGTTGCAATGTGGAACACTCTATTGCTTGCCTCATCTCTTTCGATCTTTGAAATGACCCTAGCCTTCATTTTTCCTTTATATTTTCCTATCTTAGCCAGCAACTCATCCCAATTGGGTGGGGTATCTTCCAAAAAAACCTGCTTTCTCTTTATTTCCTTATCTAGCCACTCTGGAACATTGGATTCTAATTGTACTTCACTCTGTCCTACTTACTCCTGCTGACCTTCATTCAATTCTTCTTCTTAGGGTTCTCATCTTCATTATACTCCTTTTCTTCAGTATGTTCCTCCTTGTGGTCAGGTGATGAAACTTTTTCTAAAATTTCCTCTCTATGAGGGGATGTAACCCCTTTAGTTCTAACAAGTGATTCTTCATATGCAACTAGAGGAGGGGTGATCCCATAATAGTGGTTTACAATTTTTGGCCAAACTGGACACTAAAATTATTATTTTTAACTAAATATTCACATTCGGGCACCTATAGCGGTTAAACTGTGAGCAATTTGAAGATGGTGCAAACTAGAGTCTCATCAAATTTTGTCTGAAGATTCTAAAAATATTTTTTTCAAAATTTTTTGAATCAAATTGCACTTCTTTTTCCATCTCCCACGAAAATGGATTTTTTTCAGAAAACAACATTTTTAAAAAGTGATGCACACCGTATAACACATAAATTTTTTTCCATGAAGGATAAAATTCTAATTCTTTCAAATTTAGTTTTGTAACTCTTATATCTAGTGCTTCCACTTGGTTAGATAGGTTTTTATTGAATATTTTTTCCTTAATCAAGTTTCAAAGTCAAATGAATTACAATTCAAACACAGTGTGACTATATAATGCATAACTTTTTTTGTATATGTCAAAATTTAATTTAATTTTTTCTGTTGGATCAAGGACTTCAATATCTCGTGCACTCATATTTTTCAATTTTTTTTTTTTGATATTCTTCTATTTTTCCACATGTGAAGAACAAAGAAATTCATTTTCGATGAAAAAACTATGTTTAATAAAATTTAAAAAACAAATACATAACAAAACCAAAACATATTAAAATTATATTCATTGATAGCTTGTTCTGAGGAATACCATAATCATTTGAAATAAATTTTAAATGAATTCATTTCATCCACCAAAATCTAAATCAAAAGTGATATTTTATCAGCATTTTGATAGGTGTAAAGGAGACACATTTATAGGTATGGTTTAAAACTAGCGAGGTTCTATCCAAGGGGGTTTGATCTAAGGTGATTTGATCAAACCCTCTTCAATTGGAATGCTTAAAATGGAACTTTTTAAGGCTTAAATCATTATATTTTCTTAAAATATGTGATTTCAGCTAAAATTTGTTCCTCTCAGAAATTGTAAACCACTATTATGACAGCACCTGAAGATTGCATCACTTTTTCTACTTCAGCCTCAACAATGTAAAGCTCACCATCATGAAATTCCTCCCCATCTATATCTTGATGATCCTCATTTGGATTCACCTAGTTCATTTTGAACTTCATGGGAAGAAGGAACATCATCATGCTGCTCCTCATAAGAAGTAACTAGAGGAGGATCTACTCTGGGAACACTATCCTTAGGAGGAGTCCTTGAATTCCTTGTATACACCTATCTTTTCTCCTGAACTCTCTACATTTACCACAGGTGGAGCAACTTCTTCCTCATCCTTAGAACCTTCCTTTTGTGACAATCTTAAAATTCTTCTCCTTTTACGCATAGGAGCACCAACCTCAAGACTCTGCTTTTTAGTTTCCTCCTTTCTAGACTTCTTAGTCCTTGAAGTGTACCCCCTTTTCTTGGCAATAGGATTTCTTTATTTTTTGTTTCGTGGGCTTCCTCAACTTGAACACCCCTAATCCTGATTTTAAAAAGAGAGCCCACCTTACCCTTACCTTGAGGATCTTGCTCAATTGATTCCTCAGAAGTGGAGTGAGGGTCCAAATATCACATCAGATCATAGATGCATTGTATACCTTCATTTTCCAACTCCCATATTTTATGCTTTAACCACATCTTGGTGACTAGATCCATTATCTTTCCTAATTTTTTCTTTCCTTTAGCCAATCCATATCACCAATTTTCCTGTCCTTAACCACCTTATAAGAATGACCTTGAATCAAGTCCCCATGATTCAACTGGAAGCCGAGAAAACTTCTTTTTTCTGACCTCACATTCATTATTGTAGTTGATCGAGTAATCTTCCAGATTAACCTAATGGCTATATTCTCTACTGGCCTTCTTTTATGCTTCTCCAATTATGTCAAATCTAGACTTCTTGGAATGGAAAGATAAACCAAGAGTACTCATCTCCTCTTCTAAATCCTAGGAAAAAATAATAGAAGGGCATGCCTCTCTAGTGCCTATCCTCAAAGGGAAGTCTCCACCAAAACCAGTCTTATGTTTTTCCCTTTTGATAATAGCATCAAAGTCACATATTTGTCTAGTGAATTCTAGGAGTAAGATATGATAAGTAGGATACCTTGGAACTCAATATGGAGCCCTTTGACAACCATCAATCCTGATGTATGAGAAGGTTGGGAACTGAATGAACCAAGCACCATATTTCTTGATGAGCTCCTTGGCTTGGTCAAAAATTCTCATGTGCTTTGCACCTTGAAGAAATTTGGTGATATGCATGGTGAATGCATCATTCACCCTCCTATAACTTGAGCTTCCTAAGTGTAATTGAGGGTAGATATCATAAATAACATCCTTCCCAAAGATGCCCTTGGTACTCAATCCCTTATATGGATGAAATCTTGCAAGTGCATAGACTAAGTATGGGGTCATTGTGAAGGTTTGGTTTGCGGCACATTAGAAAATTGCTCATGAATCACTCTACTTATGATGCCTACCCAATGATATTTGATATTTTCCCGTTCCATCCTTACAATGACGTGGTACATCCAATTCTCAAACATACCTGCACTTTTTAATCCAACCACCCTACTAAGAAAAGTGATGGCATCATAATACTCTTTCTTGAACTTTTCCCTAAATAGTTGTTTAGGTAGTTTAGAATAATGAGACTTGGGCTTCTCCAGCTAGGAATTGATAAGATGATGTGACTTAATAGTCTCCTCTTCATAGAAATTTTTAGTTGCCTCCACATGTGATCTATCTGGTATATCAAAGGTCCAAGCTATGGAGACAGGATTTAAATTTGTCACAATCCTCCCTTGAGGACTAATTATTCAATGAGTATCATTGTCATAATGCATGGAAGACTCAAGGACTAATTCATAACATTGTACTGTGGAGGGAAAACTAGCTACATGTGCCAATCCTGATTCCAACATTTTTGTAGCTACCAGAGGAAGATCCTGTGCTGCCATTCTGCCTTTGAACTCCTCATAGTCCCATAGTCCAACATTGGTATCTGTTACTTCTGACCAGATAGAAGTGATCTTACTCTCTGGGATTTTTCTCTTGATGTCCATCTTAATTATTTTTGCTTCAAATACTAAAGATCCCTCCATGTCACCCTTAGATTTTCCAACCACTACCTTGCTAGCTTCCGCCTGCACTCAACAAAGGGAACCATAGTAAAAACAATAGGAAACAAAGGTTAATCCATTAAAATGAACCCCAGATAAGCAAGGTGCCATTAAATCTCAAATAAAATGATCATAACAAACTTTGGGTTTTAGGACCATCTGTGGAATCCAAGCTAGGGAGGAATTTCAAAAAAATTCAGGCTAGATGGATTCTAGCAGAATGAAGATGAAAACACATATTGGAAACTCAGTCTAATCATTATCAATCAATAAACAACATGTGAGACCTCAAAATATTATAAATTAATCATAAAATGCGCCATCATTCATTAACATGTCATGCTATTTCATATTCTTTCACTTTCCACCAGATTCTGAGAAAATCCACATAGGATAGATTTCCACGAAGGAGGAGACATTCTACAAATTTTGGAAAACATTGGGAAACATAGAATTTTGGGAAAATCTTGAGTCGAAGCAAATTTGCGAAGAAGATGAATCTCCAAAAAATAGCGGATTCCAGGAAAATGAAGGATACAAGGACAATCGGGAAAATCCGCCAGAGCTAGAAAATCCCGAACTAGATGAAAACCTTGAACTTTGGCATTAAATCATGATTTCAGCTAGATTAATGGATCGATCATAAATTTCAAGAATCTAGGCCTGCGACAAGTTTGATATGGACCTTCTATATATTTTCTTAGAATTCTAGGCCAATTCAAAAGCAAGGTAAGGTGAAATGGTGATGCCCTAGATATCAAACCCTACAAATCCACCATGAACGCATAGGAAAGCTCAAGATTCAATCATTACAACTGCTAAATATTTACTAGGGGTATTCACGACTCACAAGCAAGTTATCTCATGATGCGAATGAAAGAGTGAACTCGAAACTTGCTTGGGAAACCAAGAAGCAAATAGTATCATGCAACCCTAGCCACAAAAATTCCCAAATCATGTAGAAATTTAAACCCCAAACAAGCCAGAAACGCCAAAGCATCATCTACATTCATCAATCAAAAGCAGGGAAATCATATGTGTACCATGATAAAATGAAATCAATCCCAAAAACAACAAATGTGAGTCTAATGGTGCTCCACAAAGATCAACAACAATAATGCACAAGAAATCACCACCAAAGCCCACAATTCACACACTTGGCACTCCAAATCAAATCCAGTATTCCAAGAATGCACTCCTCAGCTCACTCAATCACAAAAAATAAAGAATAATGGCACAAAAGACCTAAAATATTGGTTAAATACATCCCTTAAAAATAGTACAAATGACATTAATGTCGTCGACAAGACAGGTTGGAGAAAGTCTAGGAACCCGACAACACGACGGAATTTGAAAAAATCTAGCCCACGAGGAATTTCATGAAGACCAAACATTCCCAAACTACTGTGTTTAGCCAGAGTCTAAGTAGGATCTGGGAAAATCTAAATGGAGTGGAAAATCTTGAACTTAGGTGAAAACTTGAATTTTGTCCAAGACTAAAGATCTTCAATCAATAACTTAGGGGAATCGCTTAGGAAAGAAAAATAAACATTTAAGCACATGCCAAAGCAAGATAAATCCTCAAAATTAGAGGGCCAAGACACCAAAAACCAAAGAAAAAGAGGGTCCCTACTTTCAATGGGGCGTGTGTGTGAAAACTACACAAAAAATGGTGACTCTGCTGGGAAATGCTCCAGAGCATTTGATGACGAACAGGAATCGAGAACCCAGAATCTCTAGTTTAAGCCTCACTATCAAACAAACAAATGAAAATGCAAAGATTAAAGAATCAGAACCAAAGGGTAAACTGAACCTTCCATAAACTAAAAATCTAAGTGTGTGCATATGAGATCATTCCCCTCCTTTAGCTACTTCAAAAACTAAGTTCAATCAGGATAGGCTACATAAAGATTCTAACTTCAAAAGCAACTTGGATAGAGCCTCACTACAATTCAGGCATCTATAACCCCAATGAAGTTATCACTGTGACTCTCCCGAACATAGCTCTATTTCTAGTTAGGCATCTATAGCCTTGATAGAGATATTTAGATACTCCTGATAGATTGAATTCATTCGATTTTCAATATTTTCTTTTTTTTCCTTCTTTTGATATTCTTTTTTGTGTCACTTTTTCATTTCAACCTGTGAACAATGAAATTCACACTCAGGTATGAGAACCATAGTGCCGCTGAAGCAGAAAAAGGATTTTTCATCTAACAAAACTTCACAAGGATCCTACGGTAATATAATGATTCTTAAGATGTATGAAAGATATAAGATTTTAGAATACTTCAAATTCAAATTAAAACCAGTGACCCATCTTCTATAAATCAAACAATTAGACTTTTTGGCAATAACAAAGACTTCAACCATCCTTTCGAGACACAAGACTAAAGTCCACCAACGAAATACTTAGAACAGTCCCAGATAATGATATATTTTCCATGCAAGTGCAACACATCCAGAAGAAAACAAGAAAACCTCCAAAGCAAGAGCAGAGCAAAAAACACACGAAACTGAAAGCAGGCCTACACTAACCAAAACAAACAAAAGCAAAGCAGAAAGGGAAATGTACTCTAACCAAAGCAAAGCAAAGAAAACAAAATATAAAGGAAACCTAATCTAACTATATACAGGAAAAGAGCTAAAAACACCTCAAGATTGGAAATAATGCTTCAAATACTGCCCATTGACAGGTAGTGGAATATCTTCCCTAGTGAGAGTTTTCAAATGAAAAGCATTATCTCCTAGGATTTCTAAAATCTGGTAGGGGCCAAGCCAAAGTTTGTCAAATTTTCCATGCTCCCCCTTACGGTCATGGGCTTTATCCTAGTAAAGAACCAAGTTAGAAATCCTAATTTTTTTTACCTTGGCTCTTCTATCAAACCATATTTTGACTAACCCCTGATGTTTAGTAAATTTTTCTAGGGATTCGTCTCTTTTTTCCTCAAGGTGTAACAATTCAGCAAGTTTGGCCTCACGCTTATCCTCCTCATCATAATATTCATTAATGAATTGTAAGGTGGGGATTTTTAACTAAATAGGAAACATAGGCTTGAATCCATAAAAAATGTGGTAAGGGGATATTATTATGGAAGTCTTATGTCTTGTACGATCTTCACAAAGAGAAAATCTAAGTTGAGTGTACCAATCCTTAGGATTTCTTTCTAACAGTTTGCAGATAATAGCCAGGAGATTTTTATTGGAAGACTTAGCCAAACCATTACCATGAGGGTAATAATTGGATGCAAAATTAATGATAATCCCATGATTAAAGGCGTAGTTAGAAAACTTCAATGATGCAAATGCAGGACCATTATCACAAACCAAAGACATAGGACATCCAAAACGGTTAATGATACCTGATTAAACGAAATTAATTTCCACCTCATAAGTGCATTGCTTGCAAGCAAGGGCCTTAGTCCATCTTGTAAAATAATTAGTGACAGTAAGGATATATCTATGACCTGCAGAGGAAGGTGGATTGATTGGACCTATGAAGTCCATCCCCCACTATGTGAAAGGTTTTACATCAAAGATTGGTTGGAGTGGGAGTGTTGCATACTTCTCTTTGGTCGTTGTAGTATGACACACATGAAATTTTTTGACATGGTTATGTGTGTCCTTGAACAGTGTTGGCCAATAGTAACCAGCTCTCAAAATATGGTTTGTTGTAGAAGGTGTTGATCCATGGCCTGTACCATATTTTTTGTCAAATTCCAACATCACTCTTTCAGATTCTGCCTTTCCTAGGAACCTTAAGTAAACACCCTCATGATTTTTCTTAAATAGAAAAAATCCCTTCAACATAAACCTATCACTCTTTAAGCACAATGCCCTTCTTTGTACTGCATTAAGATGGTCAGGGCAGCTTTGAGTTAGGAGATAGTGAACGATGTCATCATACCATTCACCAAGAAAGACATCCTCTAGATTGTAATGCTTGGCTACAAGATTAGGGCCTATCTCTACCATTGTCTTTGTAAGTCCTTGCCCTCTAACCAACTTCATGGGTTGAACCTCAATATCGTACTCTTGTAGCATGGTTACCAACTTAGCTCTACGCTCTCCTAGCTCATTTTTCATCAACAACAACTTGACTGTAGGATCAAGAACTATAGGAAAGACCTTGTTTCAAACGATATAGTGTCTAAACTTCTTTACAGCCCTGACTAAGGCATAAGCCTGCTTTTCCACACTTGGGTATCTTAGCTCTGCATCCTTCAATGGTGCACTCAAGAATGCTATGGGATGTTCATTTCTTTGGTCATATTTTTGAGTCAGCATAGCAACACAAGAGTGATCAGAAGCAAACAAATATATATAGAATGGTTTAGCATAATTTGGACTCACCAAAATAGGAGCTTCAACAATAGCCCTTTTTATCTCTATAAATGCTTCCTTTGCTTCTACATTCCATTCAACTTTGGCCTCCTGCTTCAACATTACATTCAGTGGCTTGACTATTTTCGCTAATCCATTGATGAACTTCCTCACAAAGTTGATCTTGCCAAAGAATGATTTCATTTCTTTTTTGCTAGCAGGTGGTGGGATCTTGAGTATAGCTTCCACTTGTTCTAGATCAATGGAAATTCCTTTCTCAGAGATAACATGCCCCAACAATTTACCCTCTATAACTCCAAAGATGCATTCCTTTGGATTGAGAGATATACCAAAATCTCTGCACTTCTGAAACACCTTGCAAAAATATGTGATATGATCACCTCTCTTCTTGGAAAATACTGTCAGATGAATCCATATAAATGATTATGCACTTACCAATGATTTCTTTAAATGAAACATCCATGGCTCTTTGAAACGTGGCTCCAACATTAATCAAGCCAGAGGGCATCCTCCTATAGGAAAAAGTGCCCCACTTGGTGGTGAAAGCAGTCTTATGCATGTCCTCATATTGCATGATAACCTAGTTGTATCCTAAATAACCATCCAAGAAATACATCATCTGAGATCCATTGACAATTTGAAGTACTTCATCCAGTGAGAGTACTGGATAATATCATATGATTTTGGCAGATAGTAGTTTCTACACTTCCTTCTATATTATGGGTTCTAGTAAGGCATTAATTTTCCTTTGCCTCTATCTAAAAGGTTTTTCTCCTAGATTGAGAGGGATATTATGGGTTATGATTGATGTGTCATAAGTTTTCAAGTCTTCATAACTCCATTCTATCACATCTGGATATCTATTCAATGCAATGATTATTCCTTTCCTTTCTTCTAGAGTGCACACTTTACCAATGAAGACATTTTTGACATCATCCTGAGTCCCCATATTATACTTGTCACACTGTCCACTGATGGACTCTTTCTTGGAATCTTTTTCTTGATCCCTGACCTTGTCCAGATCAAAGATCCTTTGTAATTACACCATTCCTATAGGAATAGTATTGGTCTTCAGATTGATTACCCCTTCCAAATCCATTTATGCTTCTTGAAGATTAGTTTCATCAATAATTTGAGAGGCAAAGACATCCAAGCTCGTGATAAAATATAGAATATGCTTGTCATCTTCAAATACCTGGAAGTTAGTAATGTTGTCAGGTACTGAAGGTACTGGGGTCAGTTCCACTGTAAACTTGTTCAATCCAGAAAGAGACAGAGGTTGCAAGGTACTGGCTTCCTGAGCAAGAGAGTTACCTATTTGATTTTTACATCATGGAATCAGTTGAATATTAAAGGCATCAAATCATTCAACAAGGTCCCATACTCTGTGTCTATAGTTGGTCATTCTTCTGTCATGACAAGAGTATTGTCTCCTAACTTGCTTAACCACTAGCTCAGAATCCCCAAAGACTTATAAAATCTTCACCTTTTTCTTTAATGCCATTAATAGCCCATGAACCAAAGCCTCATATTCTGCTACATTATTTGTACAATGAAATTGAAGTCTATGAGTAGCAAAGAAAGTCTTACCTGTTGGATTGATTAGCTCAAATCCTGTCCCAACTCCTTTGATTTGGAGCCATCAAATCTTAAATTCCAACAACCAGCAACTGCAGACTTTGTTACAATATCTCATGTACTGTTGCTACTGGATTGTTCTTTAGAAAACATCACCCTTTTCCCTTTGGGATCCTCTTGGACATTCTGGATATTAATTTTGACTGCTAGAGTGGGGTTGATACATTTATGTATTTGTTCCACTACAGCCTAGCACAAGCAACAATCTAATTCTGAATGGGAGGCATTATGCACCCTGCACCAATTAGGCAGGAGTAGTTCCCCAAAATTCATTCCTCTTCCTAATTGAACCTTGTCTTTAATGCACTTCTGAATGAATTCTTGAAAATTATCTAGCAAACCCAACTGACTATCTTCTGGTTCATCATCATTTTCAACTAGTTCGACCAAGGCTTTAGTACCACTGGATTCTGCTGTGAGATTGACATGCATTGTATGCAACATGAGGACTTCATCTACATCTAAATCCTCAAAAGGGGTTGCAAGCACATAATTACCCATACTTACTTCTTATATGAGAATTTTACTAGAAGTATTCTGATATTTTGTGATCATGTATTTCATTTTGGGTTATCTTTCAATTCTAATCTAGTTTGGCACTCCCTTCCAGGGAAGCCACATGTGAGAGTAATCAGTCAAGACATATCCATTCAAGGCCCTGCTAAAGTCCCTTCCCAAGATTAATCCATAAGCATCAGGTATGTTAGCCACCTATATATTAATAACCTGTTGAATTCTAGGATCAGAAGCAACTTGCATATGAATCATATTTAACTCCCCTACAACATTAACTTCAGTCCTATCCAACTATGTAACTTTCTTTTGTGAATCAGCAGGTGTAATACCCATAGCTTTACAAACACCAAAGGGAATTACATTGGTAGAAGCACCTGAATCTAACAAACAGTTATGTAAATTCTTGCCAAATATACAAACAAAAATTAGGAATGGAGGAGTGTATGTCTTTCCCTGAAACAGAGTTAAGGGAGTATCCACTTGAGCAACCTGAATTTTTTCCTTCTCTTTTCCCTTATCTCCAGGAGGCATGTGGACTTGATTATGACTCTGATTTTTCCTTCATACCGAGTGATAACTAGAGGCCTTATTGAAACTTTCACTAACTGATTTATCTTGTGATATAGAATTTGCATTATAAGCTCCTAGAACTGCATTCCTAATGGTTGGAACTCTCAATAACTCAAATGCAGAGAGACTTACCTTTAGTTTTCTAAGTTTTTCAGCAACATATAGGGCCAATTGTTCCTCACTCAGAACAATAGGGGTGTCCTTTAGGTATTCCATCACCTTGTCCTTGTTTGCATCATCACTTCTCCCTTTTGGCACATCAGCATGTCCTTGATCTTGAGATAAATATTTCCTAGACACCTAAGGAAGTGATGTGTTCTTGCTAGCATTAGGATCTGGAGGCATAGTGAAGTTGTTCGGTGGAATGGAGGTGGTGAAGGGGCCTCTAGCTTGCGGACGTCTCTGTGGAAATTCTCTCAAGTCCTACTTCTTGACAAGTCTCCAGAAGGTTTGTACTTCTTCAACATAAGCCTCTTCTTCATCTTTGGGACCATTTTCATTCACCGGATTCTCATCAAATAACTATGTAATTTCCTCCCCATTGCACACCTGATCTGCCTCTTCCTTCAGCTGGTTAGATTCTTCTTTAGGTATATTTTCCTTACCTTGTGGAAAAGGAGCATGATTTAGTACCAACATTGATGAATCATAGGGAGTAGATGGCACCATTTCCTGACTACCTGCTTTATTCTCCACTTCATACTAAAAAATTGAGGCTATTGTCTGGAACTCTTGACAATCTAACTCAGAATGTTGACTCATTTTATGGAGCCTACACCATCCTGATAAAGTAGCCTCAGCTAAATATACACCATTAGGAGGCTTCTCTTGATTAACTGGCTGATTGACAAGCTGATTGACTGGTTGATCCAATGCGGTAGGGACTCCTCCATTGTTAGGCGTCATGTTCCAAGTCTTGTTTTGTCTGGGTGGCTTCCTTCTATTGAACCCTTGTCCACCACCTTGCCCTCTATCAAATTTTTGTCCTGAGGATTGTCCTTTATCATAATTTTCTCCTCTGTCATTATTATACCCTTTGTTATTATTATATCCTCTTTCGTTATTATATCCTTTGTCATTATTATATGCTCTTTCAAAATGTTGTCTTTATTGATTCTCTCAGTTTTCTCTACTCTAATTGGACTACATATTTCTCTGAGCAGCTTGCAACTAGTTGTTCTAGTTCCTCAAATAACTAACCTCCATATTCAGCTTCTTCATTTGTTAAGAAAATTCATCCAGTCTCTCCTTTTCAGGATTTTTGTATGGAAGTAGATTGGCATTGCTTCGAGGATATCCTACTGTAGTAGTGGCATTTAGTGATTGGTTCAAAACTTTAGAATTTTGCAGATATGAGGGATAGCTAGCCTGAGGTTGTGGATGTAGAGGTTGGTTCACATTTTTTTGAGGATAGCTAACTGTAGGTGGAAGTTGACTCACTGGAGGCCCTAGGTGGGGAACCATAGGCATCTGGGGAACTTAATTCATGATTGGAGTGTGGATAGCGAGATCCTGGTTGAGATCTGGGACTTGTCCAAGGTGAGGAACTGATCCTAATGATGGTAAAGGTCTAGACACATGTTGTCTTAAGGCAATACTCACTTTCACAGCCTCAACATAGGCATCAAGTAGGGTATTGGGAGGGTTGTTTCTCCACTTAATGAAAGTAGATGTCGGACTATCAAGACCTTCATAATAAACCTCTAATGCAGTGGCTTGATCAACAACATAAGGAGCCTATAATCTAGTATAGGCATGATGAAACCTATTGTTAAAGGACCCTATAGGCTCATTGACTTCTCTCTTAACATTAGTGAACTGACGATAAAGATCATTGGAACTAATGGGAACCCTGAACTTCTACAAGAATGTAGTCTCTAACTCAGTCCAATTTTGCATAGACCCAGCAGGTAAATGATTATACCAATAGAATGTATCCTCTCCTAATGAGTAAGGAAAGATTCTGCATGCTACATCTTCATGAATGATTCCTCTATCCTTAAGGCCAGTCTGGAAGATCTTGATGTGTTCCTCAACAGTTCTATTGGGATCATTAACATGGAACTTTGAACAAAAGTATTTAGGGTTCTTGGGCATGACATTGTAATTATAAAAACTCAATGGAGATGGGTTATTAGCTAGGAAAGCCATTGGTGGAGGTGGGGGTGGTAATAGCTGATTTATTACTAGCTAAGGTTGTGGAATGGGAATTTCCTCAGACTCAGACTGAGATGAACCTGATGAGGATGTGGATGATGGAGATGATGGAGGTGGATGGCAGGATAATGATTCTCCCCTTCTTTTGGTCCTTCTAGACCTAGTAGGGACTGGTAATTATTGAAATTTCTCCTCCCCTGGAGTATATTTGGTCCTTCTGAATCTTTTAGGAGAGATAGTATTCAACAATCGATCCAACTTGCTTATTTAGACCCTCCTTCTAGCACCAATCTATTGATGATGTTTTCTATACAACAACTCAGATAGAATATGAAATCCTAGCTCTCTTCAAAGGTAAATCTCTATCAGCAAGCCTCAAGAGATAACCCTAAGTTCTCTGATGTTAGGCCTTCACAATGCATAAACAACTTAGTGATAAATGTGAAAATGTCGATAATCACAATGGGACCTTACTACAAGAAAAATACTAAATATTTAACTTATCAAACCTAGCAATGTAATGATACTTCGACCCTAAATCTAACCTAATGATAAAATAAATAACAAAAATTAGCAGTCTCAAAGAGATTTCAAGATTAATACTACTCCTAAGATTAATAATGCAAATGACAAAACACTCGAAATGGACCAATCCTTTAGTAACTGATTTCTACTTGACCCAAATGAATCTACAATCTTATAAGAAATAGTGCAATCTTCTAAGGTGTTAAATATTTTTAGATCATGAACATTCACTCAAACAACCCTATTGCAATTGAAATGAATAAACCCTCACAATTGAATTAAGCACAATGACTATAAAAAGTCCAAGCTAACTTTGCAAAGCAACTAACAATTAGTTGGTTGCAAAAAGTATGGACCAGGGATTGCTGCAACACTTCAAATATTAAACCATAAACATCATTGAATCAAATCTAATCCTAAATATCCATTTTCCTCAAAGAAATTTTAAATATAGAACAACAAGAACCATGTAAGATAAGAAGAACACAATTATGGCACCAAATCACAATGTCATTGCTTGCATCAAATTATCCACTATAGCAACAATTCTAGCTTTCTGTTACAATATTTTCTTGAGAACAACTACTTTCTAACTCTTGCTCTACTTAATTCGCTCTAGTATAAACTATCTCTCTATTTGTCTATATCTCTACTTAACCCTTACAAATGAGGAAAAATGCCATATTTATAGAAAATCCCAAAACATGTCAGCCAAGAGAAATTCAAAATCAAATAAAATATGCATTAAATGCATAAACTTCATCCAAGTTGGCCTGGGATCTCCAATGCAGCTTAGACCAATGCATGAAAAATAATAGGGAAGCACAAATCTCGATGTAGCCCACCATTAACCATCTTCCACTTATCTTTATTTCAATCTAGCATTTAATGCACATTCAAAATCACCCTATCCAAGTCGGCCACAGGTGGTAAAATAAAAACCTTAAGTCAGCTTTCAATTGATGTAATATCTTCCCTTGATTGTTTCACCAATTTATCCCACTAAACCTTATATGTTAGATATTTATCAATAACAACAATGTAGGTGGCTGCATCATCTAATTGGTGCTCAGTGACAAGATCATCACTAGCTGGAACATAAACATCCTGCCACCACTTTCTCAATTGGTCCAATCTTCCTTCTCCCCATCATTATCTCAAAGAAATCAATGCATCCATTATAGACACTAATTAGGGTATCATCAATTTTCGTCTTGTACTTGTAGATCTTTTTTAGAACCTTTTGCCTTATTTGCAAAGCTTCAAACCACTCCCAAGGTGCATCAGCTCTGGAGGAAGGGAGAATTCCATCACTTATAATCTTATCCTTGGTATACTCCATGATGGTTTTAGTTTTATGTAGCAAGAGGTCTGCATCTTCCTTATCTTGAGCTAATACCTCCTTCAACCAATCAATTGCCTTCATAGCATCTTTTCCAGTTGAGAGAATGTCCTAGATAGCTTCATTTCCTTTGGACTGCACCCCTTGTAACCAATTTGTAGTAGCAAGAGTGGAATCCTTCATCCTTTCCAACTCAGTGATAGTTTCCTGGGGTAAGGGATTTGTAGCAGAGGATGAGGGGTTAATGGATTACAAGGGTTTCATCAGATCTTCCAAACATTTCCTGAGTTTTTCATTTTCTTTCTTCAGCTCTTACTTAGTTTAAACTTCTTTTCTCAATCTCCCCAGGATGATTGTGCTAGAACCCTGATATTCCTCAATGTCTTTCTCAATGGAAGTGGGACCTAAATTGATAGTTTGTAGGTTGTAATCTTTTCCAGTAACCTCATCTCTATTCTTATCTAGAGCAGGAGTTGCAATGTGGACCACTATGTTGCTTGCCTCATCTCTTTCGATCTTTTAAATGACCTTGGCCTTCTTTTTTCCTTTATCTTTTCCTATCTTAGCCAAACACTCATCCCAATTGGGTGGGGTATCTTCCAAAACAAACTGCTTTCTCTTTATTTCCTTATCTAGCCACTCTAGAATAGTGGATTCCAACTGCACTTCACTCTGTCCTACTTCCTCCTGTTGACCTTCATTCAAATTATGCTTCTCAAGGGTCTCATCTACCTTATTCTCCTTTTCTTCAGCATGTTCCTCCTTGTGGTCAAGTGATGAATTTTTTTCTAAAATTTCCTCTCTATGAAGGGATTTGACCCCTCCTGTTTGAACAGGTGACTCTTCATATGCAACCAAAGGAGACTGCATCACTTTTTCTACTTTTGCCTCAACATTGTAAAGCTCATCATCATGAAATTCCTCCCCATCTATATCTTGATGATCCTCAACTTCTTTGGATTCACCTAGTTCATTTGAGCTTCATGGAAAGAAGGAACATCATCATGCTACTCCTCATGAGAAGTAACTAGAGGAGGATCTACTTTGGGCACACTATCCTTAGGAGAAGGAGTCCTTGACTTCCTTGTATAAACCTGTCTTTTCTCCTGAACTCTCTACATTTACTAGAGGTGGAGCAACTTCTTCCTCATCCTTAGAATCTATCTTTTGTTACAATCTTACAATTCTTCTCCTTTTAGGCACATAAGCACCAACCTCAGGACTCTACTTTTCAGTGTCCTCCTTCCAGACTTCTTAGTCCTTGAAGTATGCCCCCTTTTCTTGGCAATAGGATTTCTCTATTTTTCTGTTTCTTTGGCTTCCTCCACTTGAACACCCTTAATCTTCATTTTAAAAGGAGAACCCACCTTACCCTTACCTTTAGGAACTTGCTCAGTTGATTCCTCGAAAGTGGAGTGAGGGTCCAAATCTCCCATTAGATCATAGGTGCACTGTACACCTTCATTTTCAAACTCCCATATTTTATGCTTTAGCCACATCTTGGTATACTTGGTCATTGGATCCATTATCTGTCCTAATTTTGTCTTTTCTTCCTCTATCCAATCCACATCACCAATTGGCCTATCCTTAACTACCTCATAAGCATGACCTTGAATCAGATCCCCATCATCTTTTAGTTGGTCGAGAACTATCTTTACATTATACAATTGGACTGATTCAACTGGAAGCAAAGAAAAATTCTTCTTTCTGACCTCATATTAGCAGTTGGCCCTGTAATCTTCCAAATTAACCTTATGGCTATATTCTCTATTGGCCTTCTTTTGTACTCCTCTGGTTATGTCAAATCTAGACCTCTTGGAATGGAAAGATAAACCAAGAGTAGTCATCTCCTCTTCTAAATCCTAGGAAAAAATAATAAAAGGGCATGACTCTCGAGTCCCTATCCTCAAAGGGAAGTCTCCACCAAAACTAGTCTTATGTTTGTCCCTTTTGACAATAGCATCAAAGTCACATACTTGTCTGGTGACTTCCAGGAGTAGGATATGATTAGTAAGATACCTTGGAACTCGATATAGAGCCCTTTGACATCCATCAATCCTGATGTATGAGAAGGTTGGGAACTGAATGAGCCAAGAACCATATTTCTTGATGAGCTCCTTCGCTTGGTTAGAAATTCTCATGTGCTATGCACCCTAAAGCAATCTAGTGATATGCATGGTGAATGTATCATTCACCCTCCTGTAACTCAAGCTTCCTAAGTGTAATTGAGGGTAGACCCCATAAATAACATCCTTCCAAAAGATGCCCTTGGTACTCAATCCCTTGTATGGATGAAATTTTGCAAGTGCATAGACTAAGTACGAGGTCATTGTGAAGGTTTTGGTTTGCAACACATTGGACAATTGCTCATGAATCACTCTACTTATGATGCATGCTCAATGATAGTTGATCTTTTCTCATTGCATCCTTGCAATGATGTGGTACATCCAATTCTCAAACATACCTGCTCTTTTTAATCCAACCACCCTATTAAGAAGAGTGATGGCATCATAATACTCGTTGAAATTTTCCCTGAATAGTTGTATAGGCAGTTTAGAATAATGAGACTTGGGCTTCTCCAACTAGGAACTGATAAGCTGTTGTGACTTAATAGTATCCTCTTCATAGAACTTTTTAGCTGCCTCCTTGTTGAACGCCACCACATGTGATCTATCTGGCATGTCAAAGGTCTGAGCTATGGAGACGAGATTTAAATTTTCCACAATCCTCCCTTGAGGACCAATTATTCTCTGCGTATCACTGTCATAATGCCTAGCACACTCAAGGACTAATTCATAACACTATACTGTAGAGGGAAAGCCAACTACGTGTGCCAATCCTGATTCCAACATTCTTGTAGCTACTAGAGGAAGATCCTGCGCTGCCATTCTTCCTTTGAACTCCTCATAGTCCCATAGTCCAACATTGGTATATGTTACTTCTGACCAGATAGAAGTGATGTTTCTCTTTGGGATTTTTCTCTTGATGTGCATCTTAATTATTTTTGCTTCAGATACTGGAGATCCCTCCATGTCACCCTTATCTTTTCTAGCCACTACCTTGCTAGCTTTCACCTTCACTCAGCAAAGGGAACCATAGTAGAAACCATAGGAAACCAAGGTTAATCCATTAAAATCATCATTAAAATGAACCCAAGATAAGAAAGGTTCCATTAAATCTCAAATAAAATGATCATAACAAACTTTGGGTTTTAGGACCATCCGTGGAATCCAAGCTAGGGAGGAATTTCAGAAAATTCTAGGCCAGATAGATTCCAATAGAATGAACATGAAAACACATATTAGCAACTCAGTTCGATCATTATCAATCAATAAACAACATGTGAGATCTCAAAATAGCATAAATTAATCATAAAATTCACCATCATTCATTAACACGTCATGCTATTTCATATTCTTTCACTTTCCACTAGATTTCGGGAAAATCCACATGGGATGGATTTTCGCGAAGGAGGAGACATTCTACAAATTTCAAAAAAACTGGGGAACATAGAATTTTGGGAAAATTCAGAGTCGAAGGATATCCGCAAAGAAGATGAACCTCTAAAAAATAGTGAATTTCAGGAAAATGAAGGAGACAAGGACAATTATGAAAATCTACCAGAGCCAAAAAATCTTGAACTTTGGCATTAAATCATGATTTCATCTAGATTAATGGATTGATCATAAATTTCAAGAATCTAGGCTTATGACAAGTTTTATATGGACCTTCTATAGATTTTCTTAGAATTCTAGGCCAATTCAAAAGCAAGATAAGGTGAAATGGTGATGCCCTACATATCAAACCCTATAGATCCACCATTAACACACAAGAAAGCTCAAGATTCAATCATTACAATTGCTAAATCTTTACTAGGGGTATTCACGACTCACAAGCAAGTTATCTCATGATGCGAATGAAAGAGTGAACTCAAAAATTTCTTGGGAAACCAAGAATCAAATAGTATCATGCAACCTTAGCCACGAAATCATGCAAAAATTTAAACCCCAAACAAGCTAGAAATTCCAATGCATCATCTACATTCATCAATCAAAAGCAGGGCAATCATATATGTACCATGATGAAATGAAATCAATCCCAGAAACAACAAACGTGAGTCTAATGGCACTCCACAAAGATCAGCAACAATAATGCACAAGAAGTCACCACCAAAGCCCACAATTCATACACTTAGCACTCAAATCAAATCCAGTATTTGAAGAATGCACTCCTCAGCTCACTCGATCACAAAAAATAAAGCATAATGACACAAAACACCTCAAAGATTAGTTAAATGCATCCCTTACAAATAGTAAAAATGACATTAATGCAACCGACAAGATAGGCTGGAGAAAATTCGGGAACCCGACAATAGGATAGAATTCAGAAAAATCCAGCCGATGCAGGATTCTGCGAAGACCAAACATTCCTAAACCATAGTGTTTAGCCGGAATCTGAGCAAGATCCGGGAAAATCCCAGACACAGGTGAAAACCCAAATTTTGTCCAAAACTATAGATCTTCAAAGAATAACTTAGGGGAATCACTTAGGTGAGGAAAATAAACATTTAAGCACATGCCAACGCAAGATAAATCCTCAAAATCAAAGGGCCAAGATACCAAAAACTAAAGCAAAGGAGGGTCCCTACTTTCAGTGGGGTGTGTGTGCGAAAAATGCACAACATAAACCTTCTCATGCTCTACCACTACTTGAAACATGCTTAGAAATGTTCACATAAACTATTCAAACCACCTCCAAGCTACTATAACTATTATTTCTCCAAAGCCTTGATTGAAGCATCAACAAATGTATGGAAACCCTTCAAATTTCCTTGTAGCAGCAACTCAACCATTGCCTTCTTATTTCCCCTGTACCTACCATTAAAAGAATTCTAGCTCATAGATCTACCAAGAACAATAAGATTTAGATCCTAAAAATTTTGTACAAACCATGCAAATTGATGAACAACAAAAAGAAACTTAGAAATTACTGGACAAGGTACTTTTATTGATAGAATATCTTCAAGAATACAAAGAATGACCATTTTCTTGCCTTCTACAAGATTTGAAAGATGTTTCCCAATAGTTACTAACTACCCTTTCAACTTCTTTTACAAACCAACAACCTTCTAAATCAGGTGACCCTTCATCTTGTGATTTTTTGCACTTTTTTTGCAATTTTGCAAGTTTTACAAGTTTTACATTTTTAGCAATATTTTTTCCAACTTGCCTAATAGACCTCCTAAAGACCTATTTAAGGACTTAAATACATTAAGTATGACCACTTCATGACCTTTTACATACATTTCATAGTTGAAAATTCAAATTCTTATAAATTGCTTATTAGAGACATAAAAAGCATAAGGTGCTCCTGCACCATACAACCAGCCTAAAAAAAGCTTTCCAAGTCCCTTGGAAACATGTTATATCAAAATTGCTTGTTATTTCACCTACATATCAACTTCAAATTTGTCTTGTACTACTTCTTCTCTCTTTTCCTTCAACTCTATCTTCATTTTTGACTTTTCTTGTCTTCACTTGTCTTTGCCATCTTTCTTCTCTTCCTATTAGGTTCACAATCATCTTCTCTTTCAAAAGGAAATGGGACTACCCTTTCACCACTCTCAAATTTCCACTAACTCTTCCTCAACCAAAGGACACATGATTGTCCTTTTACATTGCTTCTCTCAACAATATTTCCTCTTTTTTTCACAATTCATCCTTGACCTTCTGTGAACAATCATCTTTTCATCTACTCCCATCAGTGGAGTACTCTTTAGGCTACAAACTCAAGTTCTTCTTTACTCAAGTATCCATATCACTCACTGTCTCACCACACAAACTCAACAAACTTCCTTGCCTCACCTAGGTGTCTCCTCTTTTCTCTACCTAGTCTCTTGGAAACTAACAGAAAGGTTCTCTCTTAACCTCCACAAACACTAACACTTTCTCTTTACAACTTAGATGGATCAAGCACCTGTACCCAACCAACAACTCAACAAACCGACTTTAGCAAACTATCAATTCAACACATCCTAAGAATCAGCTAGCTCTAATACTAATTGATGCAAATTATCTACCCAAAACAACAAATCACCAAGGGTACTTATGAACCTATTCACAAATCATGAGAAGATCCAAAAATTTATTACCAAATTCACTCTATTTTCCAACAAAATCCATCAAAATATTTTGAAATTACAAGGCTACCAATCATCAATTTCAGCAAGTCAGTATTTCACACCTTTATTAGATTCAAATACAACTTAACCAGCATCAAATTGACTATATCAGAACAATAACCTAATTAAAGAAACTGAACCATTTATCTCTTTCCTTATTTATCAATTCACCCTTCAATACAACTTACTTCACAAGGCACAATGACAAAAAACTATACATTCATGTTAAAAAAATTTTATTAGACCTCCAAGACATTGTATTCATTAGGTTTCTGATTGAAATAAACCAATACTTATACTTACCAACTTTGATCCATCAGAATCTTTCATTCTTGCAATGAAAACACCATTTTACATATAAGGTTCATTTTGGCTTATATCATCAAAATCAATAAGTTTTCCTCCTAAACCTTATCCAAACATATATACCTCTCTAATAACATCAATAAGACACTTTCCAATCATTAAAAACCATTATTTTCATTGATTTATTAGATTCACCTTTTCTAGCAATCCAACCTCCATGTCACTAGTAGGTCACCAAACCCTTAAAATAGGTGATTAGTCTTCAATCACAATGTATATTTACAAAAAAAATACACATTTAGGAACCCTTTTCGGTCTACTTAAACATGTCTAGAGATTTGAATAGGTTTCTTTGCAAATTTTACCAAATTAATAAACTGTCCACTAGAAAGTGCCTCAAATTAGGCCAAATTTGCAAAGTGGCCACCAATGAATCAACTTGAAATCAACAAATAACCCTAGGAATAATTAAAACAGGTCCCAAAACCTTCAAAACACCAACTTTTAGAAGTAGAAAGGAAAAATAATGCGTTGATCAATCAAACCCTTGCTTTATTCACAAAACAAGCTTAATAAGTGAGGGTTTATTAGAATAGTATGCTCCAAACCTTCTCATGCTTTGCAACTACTTGAAACATGTTTATAAATTTTTGCATAAACTATTCAAACCACCTCCAAGCCACAACAACTATTATTTCTCCAAACCCTTGACTGAAGCATCAACAAATGTATGGAAACCCTTCAAATTCCCCTATAGCAGCAACTCAACCCTTGCATTCTTGTTTCCCCTATACATACCATAAAAAAAAAACCTTAAAACATCATATCCTAGTCTAATCCACCAATCTATAGGGACTAATTCAATGAAGTAGTCATCATTTTCTTATTTGACTCTCAAAACCCCTATTTTAAGGGTTTTTGACCAAACTATAGAGAATTCACTAAAACAAACATTTTACTCAATAAAATCCCTCCTATATGGATTTAAAAGAATTATAACTCATAGATATACCAATAAAAATAATATTTAGATCATAAAACTTATGTACATACCATGTAAATTGATGAACAACAGAAAGAAACTCAAAAATTACTAGACATGGTACTTTTATTGATAGAATATCATCAAAAATACAAAGAATGACCATTTTCTCACCTTCTACAAGATTTTAAAGATGTTTCAAAAAAATTACTAACTTCCCTATCAACTTATTTTATAGACCAACAACTTTCTAAATCAAGGTGACCCTTCATCTTCTAATTTTTTGTACCTTTTTTACATTTTTGCAAGATTTACAAGTTTTACATTTTTAGCAATATTTTGCCAACATGCCTAATAAACCTCCTAAAGACCTCTTTAAGGACTTAAATACATTAAGTATGACCACTTCATTACCTTTTACATAAATTTCATAATTAAAAATTTAAATTATTACAAATTGCTTATTGGAGACATAAAAAGAAAAAGGTGCTCCTGCACCATAAACATACAAGATGGGAAAAACTTGTTGATTGTTAGTAAATGGGGGTTTTCCTTGGTCAAACCCATTGTTGGTAATTAAACCTTGAAATTAAATAAAATAAAGTCTAGGGAAATGATGAATGAACAAATTGATATGTTGCAACTCACCAAACCCTTGTTATGAAATCTACAAACTTGTGTAAAGTGGTTAGCTTGAATGTAGAACTTGAATCAAAGGAATGTTTGATAGATATTGACTCGAATTGCTTGCTTGAATCAAAAACCTACATCACAAATGTTATCTCAAAAACACACATGATGTAAGAATATCCTTGATATGATGCTTGAATCTTGATGATGGCTCCAAATGCTTGATTAATTGCTCTTGAATGCTCTTTATCTCATAAAATTTCCTTAGGAATCATTGCTTGAATGCTTGTTAGTATTTCTTGGATGATAAAATGAGTGAAAGAACCTTATATTTATACTTATCTATGCTTAGTATCATGAAATTACACCACAACAAGATGGCACATGAATTCATTAATTAAAGGAGGCTAAATCTCAACGATATTTGAAATTAAATCCCAAAAATAACCTAAGAGGGACTAAGATGCCCTAGGTGGCATCTTAGTCCCGAGGCATGAAACTCAGAGCACAAACTCCAAAATGGGGCCCATTTAAGGTGCCTTTTAAATTAGGGTCCCAAGACCTTTGGGGGACAAAGACACTCTAGGTGGCATCTTAGTCTTGACCAAAAAATCAGGGACAACCAAAATCATTAAATTATCATTTATCCTTTGGTGTTTGTCAAGATTAGCCATAAAAATATATAGTTTATAAGGCTTGTAGATGCAAAAGAGAACCAATTAAGACATAAATAAGGATAAAAAAAGAAAGGCGGACCCAAACAAGTGTGAAAATGCAAATGTATGCATTTTCCTACACTACATTTAGCCCTCAGTTTAGTGAGAGGATTAACTTGCTTCAAAATCACACTAAAGTAGCCAACCACTCAATAAAGGTGGTTTCAAATGTAAAAATGTTAGTAAGATAGGATGACAATAGCCAAGAGGGTGGCCAAGCCCCTAGGATCAAGGTCCTATGGGAAACCAACATAGGCATAAAGGAACAAACTTGTGGATGATATATGAAGCCATAACCAGATCACAAACATACACCATCAAAGATAGAAAAAGAAAAAAATGAAAAATAAAAAAAGAAATTGATCAAGCTTTGATTGGCCATCCAACATGTTGTGGACTAGGTCTAGGTTGTTTTTACAAAAGGGGTTTACAAGTGGAAAGCATTGTCCACTATGCAAACACAATGTATGCCCACAAGGGCTAGTGAAGCTTGTTGTTCACTAGGTGAGCCCCAAGAGGTCCATATCAAAGTCATACCCCCATTACTATGATAAGGAAAAAAATAAAATGCACGCTCATAAGGTCTATTGAAGCTAGTTTTTCACTAGGTGAGCCCTAGGAAACCATATCAAAGCCATACCTCGATGACTTTAATAAGGTACAAAAATGCATGCTCACAAGGGCTAGTGAAGTTAGTTGTTCACTAAGTGAGCCCTAGGAAACCATATCAAAGCCATACCTCCATGACTTTAATAAGGTACAAAAAATGCAACAAAACAAGAAAGAGGGATGTTCAAAGGGACTTTTCTTAGTTCATGTGAGGTTTTAATCTTAGGGGACATTGTTCCTAATGTCTCCAAGAGAGGACCAATCAAAGGATAAAAGATTTGTAAGTTATGGAATGTAGTTTGTCGCATCACCACTAAGAGGAATCTAATATTATAAGATAGATCAAGCTCTTGAAGGAAATTACTCCCAATGTCACCACAAAGAGAAAAATTCATTGCATGAAGCAAGAAATCACATCAAAGAACATGAAAAAAAGAAAAATACAAATGAAATCAAGCCAAAAAAAATGCCAAGATAATGCCAATGTATGCCCCTGATTAAAATAAATTGCTAACACCATGCTATGAGAAATTACTTTAAAGTAGCAAAAAATGAAAATCAAAAGAGGGTTTCCCCCTAGAAATACATAAGATATCTATGGATTCAGGGTCAGTATTTGTCTTTGCTACAATTCTATTAGAGAGCTTGAAACTGTCATCATTCCCTAAATACACATAGAACTAGAAGAATGACACAAAGAGAGGGAAAAAAATAATCTTTTGAGTCAACATGGAAGAGACATAGGGTGTCTTGATGCCTTGCATCATCCCAAAAAGGAAAACACAAGACAAACATGCAAATGAAAGGAAAAGAAAAGATGAGGAAAAATATTTTCGGTCAACATGGAAGAGACATAGTGTTTCTTGATTCCTTGTGTCATCCCCAAAAGGAAAAATCAAGAAAAAAAATGAAAATAAAGGTAAAGACCAATGAAAAGGAAAAAATATTACAACATATAGAAGAATATAGTTACAAATAGAGGAATACACATAGAGAGGAAACATCAAAAAATACAAGGGATCACATCATAGACACATGCAACCACACAAAAAGGAAAGCAAAAAGAATTAGTAAAGCATATGTGAGTCAACCATCGTATAGGTGATCTGCATCCCAGTCTTGTTCAATATATGAAAAATATAGATCACTAGAGAGAGGTACAACATCAAATGTTGTACTAGGAGAATCACCAGGTTCAACACGTGATGCATCCCTCGGTTTAGGAGGATCATCACATTTTTTATCATCTAAGCTCATATAAGAGGAAAATAACAGATTAAACTCATTATGAACTTGATCATCAATTTTAGCAGTTTATTCACCGTCATCCAAGTTAACCATAGTAGGAGGATGAATGATAATAAACATAGAACATGTTGGTCCTTGTTGTGTTAGAGACATAGGATCTGTTTGTTCTCATAAGAGAGGAGGGTCATCATTTATTGTTTTTGTCAAGTTTGGATTTTGATTTTCAATATTAATCTCTTTGTTCATCTTTCAAGAGATAGCACGATGTCTACACCTACACTCTCTAGCATTTATGTTTCTTTTATTATGATTTTCAAGTTGTGTTTATGTAGGAGCAGGTTTTTCAACCACAAGTTGCTTTTCATCTTGTGAGGGAAGAACAAAAGAAACCAAGGTTGGTCAACCACTTTCTCTTCGGCTTTATAAATTTTCTTAGGAGGAAGATTATGAATTTTCTAATTTTCTCTTAGCCTTTTGTAGGAAACAAGCAAGGGATTTTTTTATGGATGGGTCTTTGTTAGATGGAAGGGATTTAAGTTCACTATTTTTTTCTTCAAGGGGCATCCAAGTTCAATCATAGGTGAAGGAAAATTTTCAAGGGATAACTTGGATATCCATTTTGCTTTGAACTTTTGGTGGAGTAAGAAAATGAAGTCATTATAGCGTCTTATAGGCTCCATGGGCTCATACTAGAAATATTCTAAGGATAAATTTCCATGGGAAGACAAAGGTCTAAAGCCACTATGGTTCATAGTGAATATTTCATTGTCGACTAGAAAATTTAAGCACTTGTGGACAACGGATGGGACTGCATTCATGGAGTGAAGCCATTTGTAGCCTAACTTCACATGAAATTGGTCCAAATTAGAGATGATTAAGAATGATACATTTAATTTCTTCAATCCTACTTGTAAAGGGAGTGTGATCGATCCCATCATAGCATGAGCAAAACCATCATCTGTTTTAATCCATGCTTTCGTTTTATCATATCTATCTTGATTAAGTTCATGCACATATAAGATTTATTTTGTGATCACATTCTCTCCACAAATAGGATCAATTAAAATCCCAAGAGTGGGCCTATCATTGATTCTACTGGCTATGTAAAGAGGACCATTAGGTGCCTTTTTTATTGTTTCTTCTAAAGGAAAAGTAATTTCAATGGGAATTATGGTTTGTTGTTCATGAGGCTCGATTTCAATCACTCTTATCATTGTACTAATAGAACTTTGGTAATTAGTATCCATAGGATTTTTTTTCATCATCATCCATAGGATTTTGTTTGTTATTTTTCATGTTTTCATCATCCGTGTAAATTTTTATCCAATCGGGATTAGTTTCACTAGCCCTAACAAATGAAGTATTATGGTTAGGCATGAAATTCGTAAAGATTAGCAAGTTTTGGTTAGGAGGAGCTACATATTTATTACATTTTTTCATTCACTCTAATTTGAATATGATTAGAATCAATGATGTAGGAGCATCCAGTGGTGTAAGGGCAATCTTGCATCACCCAAAAATAGTTAAATTTCAAGTTTTTCGGTTTTTAGATGTTTTTACATTTTTGAATACCCTTTTTGTCATAATGAAATTCCCAATTTATGGTTTTTATTTTTGGTTCCTGCCAGGTTGAAAGATATTGTAGTTTTAGTTTCCCAGATTTGCACCTAAAAATCTTTCAAGTTAGATTTGAGGCACTTAGAGCTCCCAGATTGGCCTTGAAACTTGTTGAAATTGGTGTAGCCAATTTTGAGTGCGTTATTGACTTTGAGACCTTTCAAACGGTTCAAATAGTTCACGAATCGGAGTCATGGATCAAAAGTTATGGCCCTAGGAAGTTGGCGCACTTTCTAGAAGATACAATTGCAAATGCTCTTTTAAAATTTGAACTTCATATTGTAAATTTTCAGTGCCAAACTGCCTAAACTCAAATTTGAATGTTGTTTTGGCTCCAAAGTAATGAGGATTTCTATTTATGGGTGGGTTTCTAATTTTTGGGTAACTTTTTGGGGACAAGCTCACATATTGCGAAAGGGTTATTCTGTAGCTGTCTGTAACTTGCATGTGTTGTAGAACTTGGGGATTTGAGATCCTCTGCATGTAAGAAGCTCTATTTTCTGAACAATAAAATTATTCTCTTGTTTGTGGGTTATTTTTTGTCTCAGGATGTGCCCTCATCAAGTGGTATCAGAGCGGGTTTTTCTTAAGCGTGTAGACAGATCTCCAATCATGAGGCAATTCACATCATGACTGTGGTTGTGGGTTGAGGTCAAGAAAGATGCCTCCAATAGTGGTGCCTAGTAGGTGTGGTGGTGTCAGAGGTGGTCGAGGTGTCAGAAATGTTGGTGGAAGGGATGCATTGGCAGCCCTCTAGAGACAGATTGATGCATTATAAGAGTAGTTGAGAAGAGGGTAAAACCCTAGGGAGGAAAGTGAGGATGAAGGAGAGGAAGAAGGTTCAAATGTAGAAGATGAAGAAGAAGCAATTGATCAAGACCAAATGCAGCTAATAAGATCCATTTCAAAGATTAGGAAAAGACCCAGAGCAGAAGTCCCCAGTTATTCTAAAAGTCTAAACCTCGAAGAGTTGATCGACTGGATCAACAAGCTAGAAGAATATTTTGAGTATGAGGAAATAGAGGACTCAGATTGGGTTAAGTTTGTGAAAATGAAGCTAAAGGGCCATGCCAGTATTTGGTGGAAAGAGGTCCAGTTGGAAAGAAATCGAAGAGGAAAAGGAAATATCACCAGATGGGATCGCATGGTAGAGAAACTAAAGAAATAGTTCATACCAGTGGACTATGAGTTAGATCAAGAAATTGCAAGGGTTGAAGCAAGGAAGCAAATTTGTGAAAGAATATGCTGAAGATTTTCACAAGATAATCATTAGAACGGGTCACACAAAGGCCAATAAGGAGAAGGTAGCCCGATATCTTAATGGGTTATGACCGAATATTCAAGAGGAGTTAAGCCTAGTCAAAATGACTACCATTGAGGATGTGTATCAATTTGCTCTGAAGGTGGAAGAGAAGTTGAACAAAAGATTTGATAGCAAGAAAAAAGATGAGGAGGTCAAAGTGGAAGGGGCAATGGAAGACCTTTAGGAAGCCAAAATGATGATGAAAATAAAAGTGAAGATGTGGGTACCAACCAAAGCCAAATGAATGACAACTTCTACCGCCCTCGTGATCAAAATAGTGGTGATCAAAGAGGTAGAGGATGAGGGAGATATGGACATGGATCTGGAAGAGGTGGTTTCAAAGGAACGTGTTTCCAGTGTGGTGAAGAAGGGCATCGAGCCTATGAATGTCCACAACACCAAGGAAGGGTAGACAAAAGGCCAAAAAGTCATGGAAGAGTTGTGCATGCAGATGAGGAGGCCCAATCTGAACATTCAGATGATGTTCAAAGGGGAGAAGCCCTAGTGATTAGGAGAGCCCTGTTGACTGAGAAAAAGGAACCAGAACAGAGGAAGAATCTATTTCGCACAAGGTGCAAGTGTGAAGGAAAATGTTGTGATCTCATTATTGATGGTGGGAGCACCGATAATCTGGTGTCAGAGGAGATGGTCACAAAGTTGAAACTGAAGAGGCAAAGGCACCCACATCCGTATCAGATTGCTTGGTTACAGAAAGACCACAAATTTTTGGTCAATGAGAAGTGCCTAGTAAATTTCAAGATTGGGAGCTACCATGATGAGGTACTCTATGATATCATCCCCATGGATGCATGTCACATGTTGTTGGGGAGGCCATGGCAGTTCGATAGGCAAGCTATACATGATGGCCATGCAAACACTTATTCCTTGACAAAGGATGGGGTTCATCACAAGTTGAAACCCTTGAAGGAGACCAAAGAAAGGTATCAAGTAGTGTTAGAATTTGTTATGTAGATGGAAGAAATTTTTTAGAAGGTATGAAGCATGAGCATGTGTGTTATGCATTGATTCCTAGAGTGAGTAAGGAGGATAGTGAGAAGGTTCTAGAAGAAGTTTCTGGGATGTTGGATGAGTTTCAGGATATTGTTTCTGATAATACATACCTGAGGGTTTACCACCAATAAGGAAGATCAGTCATTAGATTGACTTGATTTTTGGAGCCAGTTTACCAAATAAGGCGGCTCATAGAATGACTCCAGCAGAAAATGAGGAGTTGAACAGACAAGTTCAAGAGTTGTTGAGAAATGGTTTGATACGGGAGAGTTTGAGTCCATGTGTAGTACTTGTAGTACTAGCACCAAATAAGGATGTGGAGTGGATGATGTGTATAGATTCCCAAGCCATAAACAAGATAACAATCAAGTACAGATTTCCCCTGCCAAGGATGGATGACCTGATGGACTATTTGAGTGGAGCTCAGCACTTCACAAAGATTTATCTAAAGAGTGGATATCACCATATCTAGATTCGAGAGGGAGATGAATGGAAGACTACCTTCAAGACCAAAGAGGGCTTGTATGAGTGGTTAGTCATGCCTTTTGGGCTAACCAATGCATTGGGCACATTCATGCGGCTCATGAACGAGGTACTAAAATAATTTTTGGGAAGTTTTTTTATTGTGTATTTAGATGATATTTTGATTTTCAGTAAGACGTTGGATGAGCATCTGATGCATATTCGAAGAGCCTTTGAGAAGTTAAGAGAAGAGAAATTGTTGATTAATCTGAAGAAGTGTAGTTTTGTGAAGAGGGAGTTAGTGTACTTGGGGTTTGTTGTCTCAGAAGAAGGTCTCAATATGGACCTAGAGAAGGTGGAGGCTATTCTAGAATGGCCTACCCTAAGAATTGCTACCGAGGTGAGATCTTTCCATGGTTTGGCTAGTTTTTATAGAAAGTTCATTAGAAACTTCAGTAGTATTTGTGGACCCCTGATTGAAACAATGAGAGGGGATAAAAAAGAATTCAAGTGGAGCACTAGAGTGGAAAAAAAGTTTTGAACTCTTGAAGCAAAAAGTGATAGAGAAACCTGTTCTAGCCCTCCCAGATTTCAACAAGGTGTTTCAGGTGGATTGTGATGCCAGTGGTTGTGCCATTGGAGCAGTGTTGAGCCAAGAAAGTAAGCCCATGGCCTATTTCAATGAAAATTTAAATGATGCCAAAAGAAAGTATTTTGTATATGATTAGGAATTTTATGCGATAGTTCAAGCATTAAAGAAATGAAGACATTATTTGTTGCCGAAGGAATTTGTTCTATATACTGATCATCAGGCCTTGCAGTACATAAATAGTTAGGGAAAATTAAATCAGAGGCATATGAAATGGGTAGATTTTTTGCAGAGTTATAAATTTGTTTTGAAACATAGGAGTGGGAAGTCAAATAAGGTTGTAGATGCCTTAAGTAGGAGGCATACATTGATGACAAAGATGCAGATTGAAGTGGTTAGGTTCAATGAACTCAAGACACTATATGCAGAAGATCCTGATCTTGCAGAGGCTTGGAAATCTTGCAAGGAACCTGTTACACTAGATAGGACAAGGTGGTTGGTTTTCATAATCCAGGATGGCATGCTATTTAAGGGAAGTCAATTGTGTATCCCAAGGAGTTCCATGAGGGAGAACCTAATAAAGGAGAAGCATAGTGGAGGATTGGTAGGACATTTTGGTCGATATAAGACCATTTCCATTATCTGTGAGCATTATTATTGGCCTTAGTTGTCAGAGGATGTGAAGAAGTTTGCAAAAAGTTGCAGGGTATGTCAAATGGCTAAAGGAGTGAGCCAAAATATAGGCTTATATCAGCCCTTACCAGTGATGAACTCAAAATATGCTCATAGTTTGGATGTTATGATAAACTTTTAATGCCTTTACTTTTGTTACTTTGTGGCTGTTTAAACTCTATTGAAACTTTTTTATTGGGGTATCCTGTAGCAAAATACTTACATATTCCTATAGCTTATTGTGTTGACTTGATTACATTTATTACTTGTTGACTCCCTAAATGACTGGTATATCCTATATAGTTTTTGAATGATGAAATAGATTTAAATATGTGATTAATGAATGGATATTGTGTATATGCCATACACCTTTTCTTTTGCATCTGTTACCTTTTGTATCATCGGTTGTTGAAGAATGATCGAGTCAAGTGCAACCGATCTTGGCCTTGCAGTAAAGTCCATTTCCTACACAACTTCGAGGAAGCTCCGGCGAAGACTCTTTGACCAAAACTGTTGGGAAAGATTTTTAATGATAGTCAATCAAGAAAGAGTGGAGCGCTAGATTCTCTCCGAATCGAGTTGGATGGATAAATTCATTTATGAAGTTTGTTCCTTGCTTCTAGGATACACTTTACTTCCACGTCTTTCTTTGATAGGGTTAGTTAGTTAGTTGCTCTCTTGATTTTAAAATAAAGACTCCTCCTGCATGAGAGGGAGGAGAGAGGATAGATAGAGTAAGATAGAAGCATATTGATAGCAGATATCATGTAAGAATAGTATGATAATGAAAAGCAGAATCTATTTGACAAGAGATAGATTTTTTTGTTAGTTTATATCAACAAAGCAATGTATACCATTCTGTTTTTATGAATAAAGTTTGATGAAGTTCTGAGTTCAGCACCTATGTAATCAGTAGATGCTTGCTAAGGGGGCCCACTTAGTAAGTATTTGTAGCTAGTTAGTTAGTTGTTCTTTTCTGTTGATCATTAGTTAGCTTTCATCTTTGAAGTTTTCATACAAACTCAGTCTTATATTACTCCTACAGCATAGAGAGTCCATCCCTATGACTGTTCCTGCAGCATAAGGCCAGTTCATAGTTTGTATTTCAGTCGTAATTGTTATGATTTTTGTTTTAATCAAATCATAGTTGAGTTAAAGAATTTTGCATTACCTTCCTGTAGCATAGATATAATTCCTTTTCAGCATTCATTTCCACTAAGTTTTGACTGAAACTAGTTCTTAGTGCATATATTTTTCTGTGCCATTTAAAGTATACGTCCCCTGGTTTGACAAGTAAATGAATGTCCAAAGAGAGATATTAGTCACCTGTTGGAATGTCCAATTCCTAGGAAAGGTTCTACTATTATTTTCATATCTTTTTATGGGTGCGACCATTTTTTGCGCCGTTGTCAAGGATGGTGTCCAGCTAGGAATTTGTCAGAAGTCATTTTTAGCATTAGTTTAGTTTGTTAGTCAAAAATTTTCAAAATCCTTCAAGCCACTACTCACCATATTGCATGCATAGAAGAAGAAGAGATGCACTGGGAAGGTTCCTCCCTGAAAATCTATTTATTGAACTACCATTTGACCCAGCTAACAACGAACCTAAGGAAAATCCATTTGCTCTTTTATTTCAGCAACCAAATATGGTAAATAATCCACCTAATAATCCACCACCTACATTTGAGTTTCCCATTGTTCCCCAGAGAGATACTGACAATCTTAAAAACATTCCCTCTTCCTTGCTTCCAAAATTCTATGGCCTAGTCATAGAGGACCTTGAAACTTTTCTATTTGAGTTTGATGTCCTCTGTCGCAGTTATGACTACAACACATATGCTCATAAACTGAAGTTATTTCCTTCCACCTTGAAGGAAGGAGCTCTCAGATGGTTCATGAGTCTGGGAAGACGCGTCATTGATAGTTGGGCCACCATACAGATGAAATTCCTTGAAAAGTATAAGGAATATTGTAAGAGTTCCAGCAAAGGTGATGACATATTTCGAGTTCAGCAGAAGGAGGATGAAAGTCTGGAAGATTATATTTCTAGGTTTTTTTTTCACTAAAAAGGAACTCAAACCATACTCTCAATGAGGACTCTCAGAAACTACTCTTTCTAAGGAGAATCAGTGATGCCTGTATAGACGCCCTAGACTTGATGGGAGGAGGTGATATAGATCAACTGTCTTGGGATGATATAAAGAAAATATGTCTTAACTACTCTCGAGCAATAGTTAAGAAAGGTTGAGGTCATCATGCTACAGTGGAGAAGTCTTCTTCTGGTGGAGTTTCTCGGATGGAGATAACAAATTTGCTGTCTGACTTCAAGCAAGACATCATTAATAATATGGCTACACAAATGGACACTATGCAAGCTCAGAAGAAGCATGAGGAAGCTGAGGTAGTTTTGGCCAAGTTCTGTCCATACTACAGACAGAAGAAGTGTGACTACAGATGCAAGATGGTGGCTAATTTGGAAGCCAGGCAACTACCTACTGACTTCAAACTAGTTGAAGGTGATGATGATCAAGTGTTCTTTGTTGTGCAAAGGAGACCATGGGCCCAAAGACAAGGTATGCCTCAAGATCCTTTAACTTTTGGTAATCCTTATTCTTGCTATAATAACCAATGACAACATGCATATGGACCACCACCACTTTGGAATCCACCTCAACCAAGTTGGCCTAATTATCAGAATCCAGAATGGCAATCTCCTCAAGGAGGTTGGTAGCAGCCACAAAGGCAATGGACCCCACCTTCAGGAAATTAGTAGCAAAATCCTCAATGGAGTGGCCCTCTGCAATGGCAAAATTAGTCCCCTCGATTCCTACAATTTCCACAGCCACAATCGTAGGCCCTCATGCCACCTCCTGCAGCAAATGCTACAAATCCTGGCCTTCCAAAGCAAACACCTATGCCTGCCCAACCGTTGCCAAATCCTAATAATAAGCAATAGCAGCAGCCATAGCAGCCTGCATATCTTGCCGAAGCCAACCAATATCAAGCTTATGCCTTAAATGTTAATGATATCTATTTGAGGTCTGAAACCACTTTACCAGCTCCAAAACCCCCTCTAATTACTGAAATACCAGATTCTCCCCTTGAAGAATCTACTGCACCTGCTGATCCTACTGAGCATATGCCAATAACTGATATTATTTCTAAGTAGTCTGTTTTGCAAAATCAAGGCAACCCACCTTTTCCTCAGAGGTTGCAAAGTACTGAATCTAAATCTATGGAAGAACCCACTTTTGACATCATGGATCAACTCAAGAATGTACAGATTCAAATCCCTTTATTTCAGGCTATTAAAGATGTTCCTATCTTTAGAAAAGCTATTAAGGAGGCCTGTTTAAAGAAGCCTGGATGAAAGAAAAAGGATCCTCAAACAATTCATGTCTTAGGGAAGTTGGCAGATATAATGTTGGGCAATGTAGTCATTCCAAAGTATATTGACCCTGAAAGTCCTGTAGTGTAGATACATATAAATGGCTAGATTGTTAAAAATGTTTTGATTGATTTAGGTGCTACCATTAATGTCATGACAAAGCATACTATGGACTCCTTGAACATTTCAAACATTAGGTCTACACCCATAGTTCTGCAACTTGCAGATAGCTCCACAGTTAAACCTGATGGGATAGTGGAAGATGTAATTGTCACTCTTGAATCTTAGGAGTATCCAACTGATTTCACAATATTATCAGTTAAGACAACTTTAGGAGGGTATCTAGTTATCCTTGGTAGACCATGGTTAGCAACTGCTGATGCTTTTATAGGATGTCGTTCTAGAGACATGACCATTTCTGATGGACAGTCCACAAAAAAATTGGCTCTATATCTGCCTGCTAGACCTCAACCAAATTTGTCCCAACTTGTTTGGCCAGATATGGAGGAAGAAACTGAAGAAGCCAATTCCTTGGCTCAATTAATGATGTTTCAAAATGATTCATTCTCACAACTTCAGAGTGAGGATGCTTTTCTTTTTCAAATTCTACAGTTCAACTCTGATATGGGTAGTTCATCTGATCCAAGTGGCAGCCATATACAATGTTTCCTGCAGCAACCAAATTTTGAGAGTTCACTACCTAAACTTTCATCCATTTTTCATCACTTGCTTCCACAAGAGGTACAAACATCACCTATAGATTCTATGAGTAATCTCATTAAGCAAATAGAATTGTCTCCAAGTTACTGTTTGAATATCAATAGCAAGTTGTCACAATCTCAACAGACTGACTTATTAAAAATGCTACAAGATCAGCATAGAGCTTTTGCATGGGAATATGAGGACATGCAAGGAATAGATCCTCAATTTTGTACTCAGGATATATATCAAAGAAGATTGCTCACCAGTTAGACAACCTCAAAGAAGAGTAAATCCAACACTTAGAGAAATAGTTAAAAGTGAGCTTCAAAAGTTGTTTGATGCTGGTTTTATTTACCCAATCTCTGACAGTCAATGGGTTTCTCCATTAGTTATTTTCCCCAAGAAAGGTGGAAAATGGAGAGTGTGTGTAGATTACAAACAATTGAACAATGCCACTAAAAAAGATCACTTTCCACTACCTTTTGTAGACCAAGTACTAGACTCACTGTCTGACAAAAGATATTTTTCCTTTTTGGATGGTTACAGTGGGTACAATCAGATAAAAATTTCCCCTGAGGATCAAGATAAGACCACTTTTACCTGTCCATGGGGAACATTTGCTTACTCAGTCTTCCCTTTTGGTCTATGCAATGCACCAGCAAAATTCAAGAGAGCAATAATTAGTATCTTTGCTAATATATCTCATGACTGTATGGAGATTTATATGGATGATTTCACTACCTACAGAATCACATTTGAAGAAGCCTTGGTGAATTTAGAAAAGGTATTGAAAAGGTGCAGAGAGAAAAATTTGTCTCTAAATAGTGAAAAGTGTTTTCTAATGATGTCCAAGAAGGTATTGTTCTAGGTCATCATATTTTAAAGAATGAAATTCAGGTTGATCCTGCTAAAATTGAAGTTATTCTCAATTTACAAACTCCTGCAAAACAAAAAGATGTTAGAAGTTTCCTTGGCCATGCAGGATATTATAGAAGGTTTATAAAAGATTTCAGTAAAATTGCTAGCCCACTTTATTCCTTGTTAACTAAGCATTCTCAATTTGAGTGGACAGAGGCCTATGAAAAATCATTTTTGCAACTAAAAGACTTTCTTACTCAAGCCCCTGTTCTTCAAGGACCAAAATAGAATTTTTCTTTTCACATACATGCTGATGCCTCTAATTTTGGTATAGGAGCAATTTTAAGTCAAAAATAAAAATCAATTGAGCATGCTATTTACTTCATCAGCAAGAACCTTCAAGGTCCTGAGCTCAACTATACTGTTATAGAAAAGGAATTGCTCGCAATAGTGTATACTTTGAATAAATTTAGGCATTATGTCATAGGTTATCAGATATTCATCCATACTGACCATGTAGCATTCAAGTATCTGATGAACAAACCTACCATCTCTGGTAGGTTGGCATGATGGCTTCTATTATTATAAGAATTTGACATTACAATCATTGACAAACCAGGAAGAGCTAATGTTGTAGCTGACTTTTTATCAAGACTTCGATCAGTCGCACCTGTTGAACACGAGGTCATTGATGATAGATTCCCAGATGAACACTTATTTTCCATTGCTACACATACACCATGGTATGTAGACATTGCCAATTATCTAGCAACAAATAGAATACTATCCCACTTTTCTCCAAAAGAAAAGAAATTGTTAATAGAGAAAAGTTTTAACTTTTCCTGGATTGCAAATTTTCTGTTTTATACTGGACCTGATCAAGTAATGCGAAGATGTGTAAGAGAAGATGAGACTTATGATATCTTGCATGTTTTCCATGATGAACCATATGGAGGACATTTTGCAGCAAAGAGAACATCAATGAAAGTTCTTACAACAGAGTACTACTGGCCAACATTACACAAAGATGATGTGGCCTATACAAGGAAATGTGACCAATGCCAATGTATAGGAAGGCCAACCAAGTCAGATGAAATGCTGCTATATCCATGGGTGATAGTAACCCCTTTTGATAAATGGGGAATAGATTTTGTGGGACCAATTGATCCACCATCAAATGGAAAGTCATACATTCTAGTTTGCACGGACTATATAACAAAATGGGTGGAGGTAAAAGCTATGACTCATGCTCGAGATAATAAGGTTGCTGAATTTTTATATGAATAAATTTTCACAAGATTTGGAGTTCCTAGAGAGCTTGTAACTAATCAAGGAGCTCAGTTCACATCAAATCTGATCACTGCATTAATGAATGACTATAAAATCAAACATAGGAAGTCCAGCCCCTATCACCCTCAAGCCAATGGTCAGGCAGAGGACACAAACAGGGAAATTGAGATGATCCTCACAAAGATAGTGCAGATCCATAAAAAAGATTGGAGCAATAGACTTCCTGAAGCAGTTTGGGCTTACAGAACTACATGGAAGACAACAACTGGGCTTACACTTTTTGAGCTAATTTATGGGAAAATAACCATGTTACCCATAGAATTTGAGCACAAAACTTTGAGGACAACTCTTGAACTCAATACAGACATCTTTGAAGCACAGAAGGACCGTCTCCTATAGCTAAATGCTTTGGATGAAAAGAGAAAGACCACCCTACATCATACAGAAGCAGTCCAACAACAACGGAAGAAATGGCATGATCAACACATAAAAAACCAAAAAAAAATTTGCTGGTGATTGGGCTCTGTTATATGATTCTAGATATCAAGAAAACCAGGGTAAACTCACAACATGCTAGCTTGGTCCCTATGAAGTTGAGAATGTGTTTGACAATGGAGCTATACAGCTGGTGACAATTGATCCAGTCCATTTTAAATTGCTAGTTAATGGCCACCGACTCTGGTTGTACCATAAACCATATCAAAGGAAGAATTCATGCAGTAGTTCGTTCAAGTTCCACCTGCTACTCTTCTTGCAGCCGAAGGCTTTAGCTTTTCTCCTGCAGCTTCACCGTAAATTTTGAAAATGCATGTTCATAATAAAGGTTTACTTTTTAAAAGGAAACCCTTTTTCTCCATATTCATTTATCACCCCCATCTCACTTCTTTATCTTCCATCCATCCATCTCATCCATTCATTCATCTTATCTGCCCATGTCACCCATCCACTTCATCCATCTGCATCACCCTTAATTAAGATATCATTCACAACTGTCAACTCATGTTGACGCCATCATCTTTCTTCACATGTACATGCAATTATCAAAGGTATACCATATCATTTGTTATCGCATATTTAATTTATTTTATTCTATTCATTTACAGTTATGCATGTATCAGTCATTATTACCCGATCTCCACCTATTTTTTTAGTACATGTGAGGACACATGTCATACTTTCAGTAGGGGGTGAGGTAATCCACCTTTTAAAATCTATCTTTTCGTCGCTGCCATAACTGCACAAATAACTTTTCTTTAATATTTTTCTAGTACTTTCCAAATATGATCGCATGTCCTTCTTTATTGCATGTTTTCCTTGTAAATTACGATTAAGACTACTTGTTCAAAAAGTTCATTTTTTGAAAAAGAAAGAAATGTGATGGCACGACAGAAGAAAAAATAGAGCAAAAAGGGAAATAGAGAATTTGAATCTTCAGCAAGGAATTGAGTTCAGTTAAGGGAAAACTGTAAACATGGGTGGTTAGTTGGTGCGACATGAGCCTGTAGCTCATGAGTTATTATTGCAAAATCCACAAACAGTCCACGCATTCAGACTTTGTGGATGGTTAAACTACTTTTTGAGTTTAAATGATTTTGATGAGGAGGTTGCTAGAAAATTTTTGAGAACCATTTCTATAGGGGAAGCCACCATATGGGGTCTAACGGTTGTTGCAACTGAAGACAAAATTGCTGAAGTAACCGTGCTTCCAACCGTTGGAGAAAACTTTTCTTCAAACGCTGCAGCTGCAAGGGCTGAGTTTTCAATGCCCACTGATGGACCTTTGGAAGTCTCCAAGTAGGGATACAAACGCGTATCATTGCCTCCTTATTCATAATATGCCACTTACATAATCAGGTATTTAACCTGTGAAGGCCATTTTTCCTACCTGCATTCTTATCATTTCAAATTACTAAGTCATATGAGGCATGGGTTAGTTGTAAATGTTCTGAATTTTCTATTAAAATTTCTAGAACAAAGTGCCCATGGAACACAATAGGGGAAAGATAATTCTATTGCTCACCATAGCCTTATCAAATTACTGATTGAATGCTCTTTGAGAGATGTCTCACCTCTTTCCTGGCAACAATTTGTTGCCTAAAAGAGCTAGCAAATTCCACAACCCCCTAGGGTACTTACCCCACAGCCTCAGAAAAAGAAGAAAGAAATTGCATCTACTAGTAAAACAAGGCAAGGGTCATCTACTCCTGTAGCACCTGGTCTTGTAGCTCTCACACCTGAATCCTCTGCTAGGATACAAACTAGGTCTACCACTAGGAGAGAGAAGGGAAAAATAAAGGCAGGTGAGTCGTCTGGAGCAGAAAAACCCTAGAGTTTGACCCTCATTCTCAAAAAAGGTAATGCTCTTCTCCTGCAGCACCTTCCCCTCTAGACATCTCTCCTACAGCAACACCTATTGCTGACATGAGTTCACCGCCATCCTCTGGTAGGGCAGAACCCTCTAAACAGACCAGGAAGAGGAAGGCTACCAGAACACCTCCTATAGCCGCATCAGTGCCAAGAAAAGTTTCCACAAAGAAACAATATAAGACCTCCCCTGCTTCACCTCAACCAGAGGTTATTGTTATTTCAGAAGGGTCTGTAGAATTTGAATTTGATGTTTCTCAGAATGTGTCTAAAAATGTTGCATAAAGTCCATTCGTTCCTGAAGAGGAACAAGTTGAGACAAAAGAAATAGGGAATAATGAGCAAAGGTTACCAAATCTTGATGAATTGGCTACTACTACTATGCAATTTTTAGAAGAAACACAACCTTCTCCACCACAACAACTAGAATTCATCTTGCAGCAAGAGCATGAACTGACTGAGCAATTGAATGTGCCTAGTGAAGCTATATTTCACCCTACAACTTGTAAAGTCATTGTTGTGTATAAGAAGACATTTTTAATTAAATTTCTGGAGTATGTCAAAGCTAACTGGGAAGCAGTTACATTGCAAACCCTGAATTTCTGACACATAGCCCAGACTGACATGCAACAAAGTCTATGGGAAGTAGAAAGGAAGAAACTGAGAAAAGAAATTGAAAGTCAGAAACAGGAAATTGCTGAGTTGAAAGCAAAAATGGACGAAATGTTAAAAGTAACTGGTCAGATTATGGAATGCAGACCACCACCTAGAGTTTATGCTCTGTGCCTTAAAAAATAGTTCTTATGGTTCTAACTGATGAGAATTTTCAGAAACCAAGATCCTATACTTCATACTGCCAAAGAATTTTATGAAGCATACCAGGCAGCCCCTAATTGGTTAAGAAATTCTCTGTGTGAATTCTATTTACATGGATTTTTAATTCCATTTGAAGCAAAATGAAATCCTGTTTTGTATATTGGTGATATTCATTTGAAAGCATTTATGTCATGGGTAACAAATGAGGCGAATTATGGCAGGCAGTGGGAAACATATGAGGAAGCTGAGAAAACTGAGCCTATTCCATTACGCTCTCAAAGTTCAAACTCCCATGCAATGTTGAAAGACTGGTTTGCTCTGACATATGGCATTAATAATGTTACAGCTAGAGATAAAATATTTGATATTAGGAAACAGGTATATGATGAATTTTAGGCATAGCCATATTCGTTTTCGAGACTAGCATATACTAGAAGTGAGAAAAGATGGGAAAGATTAACTGTTGGGTTAAGAAAATCAGAACCACACAGTCCCTTAAATTTCACAGCAGCTCTTAAACAATCAAGCAGATATATACAATTGGGACTTCAAACGAGATTTAAACTATGGTTGCCATTGACATTCAGACCCCTTGTGCTAATGTGGCCCATTTATCCTCACCAGGCTACAAATCTTAATGATGATTTAGAAGACCGAAGGTATGAAAGGTGTCGAGATTTTAGAGGATTTTATTACAGGTTTGGAAATCCATTTCAGAGTCATGCAACAACCATTGATTTCAGAGAAACCACCAGAAAAGTTAATGCTGGAGGACTAGCATTGGGCTAAGTAGGGGGCAGTGATGAGCTCAAAATATGCTCATAGTTTGGATGTTATGATAAACTTTTAATGCCTTTACTTTTGTTACTTTGTGGTTGTTTAAACTCTGTTGAAACCTTTTTATTGGGGTATCCTGTAGCAAAATACTTTCATATTCCTACAGCTTATTGTGTTGACTTGATTACATTTATTGCTCATTGACTCCCTAAATGACTGTTATATCATATATAGTTTTTGAATGATGAAATAGATTTAAATATGTGATTAATGAACGAATATTGTGTATATTCCATACGCCTTTTCTTTAACATCTGTTACCTTTTGTATCGCAGGTTGTTGAAGAATGATTGAGTCAAGCACAGTCGATCTCGTCCTTGCAGTAAAGTCCATTTCCTGCATGACTTCGAGGAAGCTCTGGCGAAGACTCTTTGACCGAAACCGTTGGGAAAGATTTTTAATGACAGTCAATCTGGAAAGAGTGGAGCACTAGATTCTCTTTGAATCGAGTTGGACAGATAAATTCATTTATGAAGTTTGTTCCTTGCTTATGGGATACACTTTACTTCCACATCTTTCTTTGATAGGGTTAGTTAGTTGCTCTCCTGATTTTAAAATAAAGACTCATGCACGAGAGGGAGGAGAGAGGATAGCTAGAGTAAGATAGAAACATAGTGATAGCAGATATCATGTAAGAATCAGTATGATAATGAAAAGTAGAATCTGTTTGACAAGAGACAGAGTTTGTTGTTAGTTTATATCAACAAAGCAATGTATACCATTCTATTTTTATGAATAAAGTTTGATGAAGTTCTGAGTTCAGCACCTGTGTAATTAGTAGATGCTTGCTAAGGGGGGCCACTTAGTAAGTATTTGTAGCTAGTTAGTTAGTTGATGTTTTCTATTGATCTTCAGTTAGCTTTCATCTTTGAAGTTTTCATACAAACTCAGTCTTATATTGCTCCTGCAGCATAGAGAGACCATCCTTGTGACTGTTCTTGCAGCATAAGGCCAGTTCACAGTTTGTGTTTTAGTCGTAGTTGTTATGATTTCTATTTTAATCAAATCATAGTTGTGTTAAAGAATTTTGCATTACCTTCCTGTAGCGTAGATAGAATTCCTTTTCAGCATTCATTTCCGCTAAGTTTTGACTGAAACTAGTTCTTAGTTTATATTTTTTTTGTGCCATTTAAAGTATACGGCCCCTGGTTTGACAAGTAAATGAACGTCCACAGAGAGATATTAGTCACCTATCAGAATGTTTAATTCCCAGGAAAGGTTCTACAATGATTTTCATATCCTTTTTTGGGCGAAACCAACTAGTACTAGAGAGGCCATGGGAGGATATAAGTATGGACTTTGTTCTTGGTTTGCCAAGGACACAATGAGGGAATGATTCAGTCTTTGTGGTGGTTGATAGGTTTGTGAAGATGACACATTTGATTCCATGTCAGAAGACCCATGATGCAGTCCACATTGCTGACTTGTTCTTCAAAGTGGTGTTCAGGCTACATGGTCTGCCAAAGAGTATTGCTTCAGATCATGACACCAAATTTGTGGGGTACTTTTGGAGGACCTTGTGGAAGAAGCTGAAGACAGAGTTGAAGTTCAGGCACACCATCCACAAACAAATGGGTAGATAGAGGTTGTTAACAAGAGTCTGGGTAACCTCTGAGATGTTTGGTAGGAGATAAACCCAAGGGATGGGACTTGATCTTACCCCAGGCAAATTTTCATACAACAATTTTGTCAACATAAAGCGTTGGTAGATCACCATTCCAGATTGTGTATGGAGGTAGCCCCAGAACAACTCCAGAATTGAGGAAGATGGACCAAGAGAAGAAAATAAGTGCTGAAGCTGAAGATTTTGCAGAACACATCAAGGATATACATGAGAAGGTAAGAGAACATATTAACAAGATGAATATGTACTATAAGGCTAAGGCAGATCATAAGAGGAGGTATAAGGAGTTTCAAATTGGTGATGAAGTGATGGTCCACTTGAGGAAAGAAAGGTTCCCAGCAAGAACATTTAACAAATTGAAGATGAAGTTCGGTCCCTGTAAAATTTTGAAGAGGCATGATTCAAGGAATGCATATGAGGTAGAGTTGTTGGATGGATTCAACATTTTCCTTGTGTTCAACATTTTAGATTTGACAGAGTGTCATGAAGGTGGCGCAGAGGAAGTACCAACGATGGAACAGTGTGGGATTCCAGCACCTACTTCAGAAAAGGAGGAGATTGAAGAAATCTTGGATAGTCGTGTGGGAAGGAGTACCAGAAACAAGCAGTATGAAGAATATCTGGTGAAATGGAAATGAAGGCCTGTTGAAGATTCATCCTGACTATCTAAGGCAGCAGTTGACCAGTTGGGTTTTCCTCAACCATCTGAGACGTGACAGAGTCACTTCTCAAAATTACCCTGGGTGTTTGATGCAGGAGCATCCAGTGGTGTAAGGGCAATCTTGCATCATCCAAAAATAGTTAAATTTCAAGTTTCTTGGTTTTTAGATGTTTTTACATTTTTGGATACCCTTTTTGTCATAATGAAATCCCCAATTTACGATTTTTATTTTTGGTTCCTGGGTTGAAATATATTATAGTTTTAGTTTCCTAGATTTGCACCTGAAAATCTTCCGAGTTAGATTTGAGACACTTAGAGATCCCGGATCGGCCTCGAAACTTGCCAAAATCAGCATAGCTGATTTCTAGCACGTTATTGACTTTGAGACCTTTCTAACGGTTCAAATAGTTTGTGAATCAGAGTCCCAGATCAAAAGTTATGGCCTCGGGAAGTTGGCGCACTTTCTAGAAGATACAATTGCAAATGCTTTTTTGAAATTTGAACTTCATGTTGTAAATTTTCGGTACCAAACCACCTAAACTCAAATTTGAATGTTGTTTTTGCTCCAAACTAATGAGGAGCTCTATTTATGGGCGGGTTTCTAATTTTTGGGTAACTTTTTGGGGACAAGCTCGCATATTGCGAAAGGGTTATTCTGTAGCTGTCTGTAACTTTCATGTGTTGTAGAACTTGGTGATTTGAGATCCTCTGTATGTAAGAAGCTCTATTTTCTGAACAATAAAATTATTCTCTTGTTTGTGGGTTATTTTCTGTGTCTCGGGCTGTTCCCTCATCAATCAATGAGGTCTTGCACAAGATGTTTAAGATGCTTGCAATGTTTTGTATCATGTCCTTTTTGTTGGTGATAAGCACAATAGACATTGTGTCTAAAGCTCAAAGGTAACGACTTGCTAGGGTCAAGAGGTTGAACGGGAGTTAAGGTAAGCATGTTTTTGTTTAATAATTGATTCATGATGTTCTGAAGTGTTTCAGGAAAGGGAGTAAATTGTCTTTGTAGATCCCCAAATATATAAGGATTAGTCTTCTTTATATCGGCTACTTGGGTATCAACTTGTTGGGTAGGTTGGGAGTTAGGATTTAGTTGGAGGAAACTTTTATTTTGTCTTCTGAAAGGCTAGTAGGTGTTTTGGTTTGAAGATTTGGACTTTTTAGGATGGGTATAGGTGGTTATTGGTTCATCACTACCTATGGAATTTCAATAATCTCAAAGGGCAGTGCACTAGTGTATGAATCATGATAAGTTTGTCTCGTATCTTGCTTTATAAATTTTCTATAAACATCTTTTGTAGGTGAAAATCAGGAATCTTCACACTAATTTGGGAATAAAGTGATTGGTAATGTGAAATAAAGTCATTGACTTTTTCACCCTCATTTTTCTTACATCTCATCAAATCAACTAATGTCATTTCAGGAACCATATGCACTTGTAAATGGTTAGTAAAGGCTTCAAAAATTTTATTAAATGAATGAATTGAGTTATTCGGTAATGTAGAAAATTAGTCCAAGGAAATGTCTTTCAAGGATCTAGGAAAAAGCTTAGCCAAAAGTTTGTCCTCAATGATAAAGTCACTACACAAAGAAGTAAAGGAATTAACATGATTTGTAGGATCTCCCTTTCCTCCATATTTCTCAAGTCTAGGGATCTCTATACCTTGCAGCACCAAAGTTCTTAATATCTACAAAGATAGTGGGTTTCTTTTGACATAGTATGAAGGTGGACCATTTTGATTTTTATTTATGGTGGAAACTTAACGTTGAATGGATGAGAAGATTTGTAAACTGATTAATAATATGGTCATTTTGTGTGTTTTGAGATGGAGGTGAATATGGTGGTGGTGTTTATGTGTTGGGAGGAAAAGTAAATTGATAGCTTATAGGAGGAGATGTAAGGTTAGATGCCACATAGGTATAAGGAGCACTAGTGGAAATGTTCGAGGTAGGGAAGACATTGGTAGTTGGTTGCATCATTGTGGTCACTTGAGGATTGGTATAGGTGGGAAGGGAGGTTATAGTTGAAGGGGGAGGAGTTTTATTTCCTTGTATTTTCACATTGTTTGAAGTTTGAGGACCATTGGTGGTGGGAGGAAGATGTTTTCCAAATATTTGAGCTATTACACACAAATTCTAGTCCATTACTTTCCATCATGTGGTGAATACTATCTATGGTAGGTATAATAGTGTTGGAAATGTTTTCAGTACTCACACTATCTTATAAATGGGCTAGGTATTCATGCATTTTCATTATGTTTTCTTGAGGAATATAATTAACCATTGTTTGAACACTTGGCATAGCACTTGTAGGTAAGGTGGGCATAGAAAAAGAGGTATCAAAGGTATAGTCCATACCTAGTGAACTAGTACCAATACTAGAAGTAAGAGAGCTAGATAACCCAAGATCCACAATGAGTGTTTTATCATGTGATGCCATGATTCTCACACTTGATCTCACCATAGTATTGATAGTAGGAAACCAAGTAGTACAACTCATGCAAGGGATAAATCAAAGAAAGTGAAATGAACACAATATCTTCTAATTACAATCACACATGAAATGAAAGAAATTAAAATAACAAAAATTCTACAAACTATAACAAAATATTAAAAGCAAAAAATAGAAGTACAAAGAAGCAATTTCAAACCCTAAAAAATGGAAAGTAAAAGTAAACAAAGGATAAGACACCAGTATGGGAATCTTGTTCCTACTAGTGAGATTTTGAGGTTCTAGGAACTAGAATAGAAAGCAAACAATAGAAACAGGATTCTCTACCAAAAACCCATAGAGGGACTTAGATGCCAGGAAGAGCGTTTTTGTCCTAAGAGATGTTTTTGTTAGAAAAACAAGAAATTTTGAGTTGTTAACAGTGTTCCCAGGTTGCCTAGCTAGGGACCCAATGTTTAGAAACAAAAAAGTGTACAAATGAATGCAAGAAAAAGTAACTAATGACAAGCAATTGGATGCAAAGTTGAATGCAATTTTTTTTATTTTGAATGCAATAACAATGTTCCTAAAAGCAATTAGGATGATTAACAATGCACTTTTAATTTTTCAATGATATAAAATGATGCAAGAATGCAAAAATGTAACCTATATGCACTTTCACTAATGCAAATGTGATAAACCCTAGATTCACTTTCACTAATGCAAGTATGAGAAATCCTAGATGAACTTTCACTAATGGAAGATGCAATGAAAGCATGAATGCAACATAGATCTAGGACTTTAATGGACTCCAAATCAAAAAATGAATGCTAAAAAATGTCAATTTTAGCAAAATGAACCCTAAAGAAAATAAGTGGGTGAATACCCGCTATTCTCCTTCGGTCATTCAATAATGTCCTAGGATCCCAAATTGGATTGAATATCAACCTCGAAAGGTGACTCAATTCTCAACAAGGAAGACCTAGAAGGATGTTCTTTAAGCTTTGAGGGGTTCACCACCAAGCAAAAGCTTGGAAAAGACAACTTAAAATTCAACTCACAAAACCTAGTAATGCAAGCTAAATGATGGATGCAAATGAGGAATTTAAGCAATAGAAAGTTATGATGTATGCACTTGGGAAGTTTGGAAATGTGATGAGGATTAAAAAAATGCAAAAATGTTGTCAAAATGTGCTAGGGAGGACTAAGACGCCCCTATTGTTGTCTTAGTCCCACTATTATTTTTTGGAGTAGATGAAAAATCTTTGGATGCTAGAACAAGATCTAAAAGAGTCTATACAAAATTCCCTTGGGAGGACTAAGACGCCCTTCCTGACAACTTAGTCCAATTTTTAATTTTTGAAATCTCTAAATATGATCATGGGGCTCAATTTTTGCACTTCCTTCTCAAAATTCAAGTCATAAAACTTCTAGATCTAGCTTGTAGGTGGGTTTCCATGAAGATGACAACTTTGCAATGCAACTTTGCATTTCAAATGATCTTTAAGTTTTCAACCTAAATCTACAATCACAAACGCACAAGAGGGGAAAAACTTGTTGATTGTTAGTAAATGGGGGTTTTCCTTTTTCAAACCCCTTGTTGGTAATTAAACCTTGAAATGAAATGAAATAAAGGAGGGAAATGATGAATGAACAAAATTTTATGTTGCATCTCCCCAAACCTTTGTTATGAAATCATAAAACTTGTGTGAAGTGGCTAGCATGAATGTAGATCATGAATCAAAGGAATAATTGATAGATACTGATTTGAATTGCTTGCTTGAATCAAAACCCTACATCATAAATGTTAGCTCAAAAACACACATGATGCAATAATATCTTTGATATGATGCTTGATGAATTTCTCTTGAATGCTCTTTATCTCATAAACTTTCCTTCATAATGAATACTTGAATGCTTGTTAGTATTGCTTGGATGATAAATGAGTGAAAGAACCTTGTATTTATACTTATATATGCTTAATATCCTAAAATTACACCACATTAAGTTGACACATGAATTCATTAGGGTATGTGTAGGATCATCATGAAAAAAATAGGCCCTTAAGTAGTGAAAAAATCAAAAAATTTAGAGTTAGGCAACTTGACATAAAAATTTGAATAAGTTATCTATATTATTTTTAAAATATCTAAGAATAGAATCTGTTGAAACTTGAATGTAGTTTCTAAACTAGTAGGTTTATTTTTTATTTTTTAAATCTATTTGGTGAAAATTTGAAATTTCAATGGAGTAGTACTACAATTTTAGGGAAAAAATAAGAAGTAGGTGTCTCTAACCACCCTAACCATAGTAAAATGATGATATTATTTATAATATTTTAGATATAAGTAGAGGAATCATGTCCCGATGCGATTTTTTTGTAATTTTTTTCCAAGTAAATAATTATTTATGATTTTTTATTACAATTTTAAAAAAATATAAAACCCGTATGTCTGACCACCTAAAATTGGTCAAAACTTCATGAAATTTTTTTTTTTTTTTAATCTTATAGTGTGTCAAGTATAGAATGTGACACATGTTTTAGATTCAAAAATATGAACTTTTGAAAGCTATAGATGTTTTTCAATCAGCCTATCAATGAGGACTGTAGTTATAATTCAAATAGAAAATGAATAATAATTATTTATTAAATTCAAAGTAAAGCATAATTTATATTGGTGGAAAGCTGAGAATCTCCTTTAAAAACCCTTTTTGTTCCATCAATTTAGGGTAAAAAAAAAGTCGTCACCACATACCCTATGCATACCCATCATATCACCACTTTTTGGCCCATCATGATCCTGCACATACCCATTAATTAAAGGAGGCTAAATCTCAACAAGTTTTGAAATTAAATCCCCAAAATAACCTAAGGGGAAATAAGATGCCCTAGGTGGCGTGATAGTCCCAAGGTATGAAACTCAAGGCACAAACTCCAAAAAGGGGCCATTTAAGTTGCCTTTGAAATCAGGGTCCCAAGAATTTTGGGGGACAAAGATGCCCTAGGTGGCATCTTAGTCTCAATGCAAAAATCAGGGACACAACCAGAATCATTAAATTATCATTTATCCTTTGATTCTTTTTAGGATTAGCCATAAAAAAATATCATTTATTAGGCTTGTGGATGCAAAATAGGACCAATTAAGACATAAATAAGGATAAACAAAGAAAGGAGAGACCAAACAAGTGTAAAAATGCAAAGGTATGCATTTTCCTATGTTATAGTATGTATGGACTTTGTGATAACACTTTCTACCATTCCTAGCATATATCTTGTAGTTTTCTAACTCATAGATAGAGATGTTTGTTGATGTTTGGGCATGCACCAGATTCCACCTTGAAAATTGTTCTCTTGCTATAATTTTTTTGCAAGTTTGGGTAATCTTCAAGTTGGAAGAATTTAGGGGAAGCGTAATCTTCATGGTTGGTCAGTAAAGCACTTCAACCATGTTCTCATCCACCACTAGAGGCAATTGTTAAGAGGAAACCTTGGATGTTTTCAAGTCTATCTTGGTTTATGGTGTAATCCTTGATGTAAATTTTGTATATTATATTTACTCTGTGGCCCTATGAGCCTATTCAACTTGGATGTTGTAATTGAAATTGAAATTGAATATATATATGTCTCATTTTAATTAGACATGTGTTGCTATGATTGAAAATAGATACTTATGTCTTTTTAAAATTAAATATTCATAATGTCATTTTCAATAATATATTTAAGTAATAATTAGAATGGGTTATTTCACTAACTAACAATTCCATCTTGCACCACAATATCATTAGTATCACATGCATCATGCATCCACAAATTCATCAATACATATCATGAAAACTATGTGATAAAAAACATCATACAATGTATATCATCATCCATTGCATACATCATATATAATCATTCATCACATACATCATATATGATCATCCATTGCATGCATCATAAATAATACATCCATCCATATCTTATAATGAATTAGAAACATACAAAAATATGAGCATATATAAATCATCCACATATAAGCATCCATAATCCTACATCAACATCTCATAGCACATAATAAGCTACATCAAAAATGGTATATCTCATATATATTTATCATCAAAATGGAACATCGTCAAATGTCAAGTATGATACCAAAATATACCAAAATATATTTGAGTCCTCAGTTGTGCCAATGAAGGGTATGTGCAGGATCATCATGGAAAAAATAGGCCCTTAAGTGGCAAAAAATTCATAAAAATTAGATTTAGGCAACTTGATGTAAAAATTTGAATAAGTTATCTATATTATTTCAAAAATATGTAAGAATAGAATCTATAGAAAATTAAATATAGTTTCTAAACTACTAGGTTTTTTTACAAAAAATATCTATTTTCTGAAAATTTAAAATTTCAATGCAATAGTACTTAAATTTCAAGGAAAAAATAAGTAAGTGTCTGTCTAACCACCCTAACCACAATAAAATGATGATATTTTTTTGTAAGACTTTAGATACAAGTAGAGGATTCATGTCTCGATGTGATGCATATTTATTTGTAATTTTTTTCCAAGTAAATAATTAATTATAATTTTTTTATTACAACTTTTAAAAAATATAAAAATTTGTATGTTTGACCACCTTAACTTAGTCAAAACTTCATGAATTTTTTTATTTTTTTTAATCCTATAATATGTGAAGCATAGAATGTGATGCATGTTTTGTATTCAAAAAATGTGATACCGTTTGAAAGCTATAGATGTTTCTTAATCAGCCTATCAATCAGGACTTTAGTCGTAATTTGAATAGAAAATGAATAATAATTACCTATTAAATTCAAAGTAAAGCATAATTTATATTGGTGGAAATTTGAGAATCTCCTTTAAAAACCCTTTTCATTTTATCAAATTTGGGTTAAATAAAGTCATCAGCCACGTACCCATCATATTGCCACTTTTTGGCCCATCATGATCCTGCACATACCCTGAATGCATATACAAAATAACGTGTCTACACAAATTATTTGATAAAAAAAATAATGATTAAAAAAAATCAAGCCTAGTGGTCGTCTTGAGGTGGGGACCTATGTCACTATTGACTATGGGCAGGAGAAGGTTGAGGATGCACGATCTATAGAGATAGATGTGTCTATCTAACTAAGTATCCACTTGACTAAACGCCTATTGCACTACTCAAATTGCTAAAATGAGGATGTCTTTGTGCTCTAGGTACAAAATCCTCCTATAGGGTCTAGTAATAGGTACACTTTCTCGCATAATCCAATCTCACTCAACCTGATACTAAGCTAGGGGAATGGAAGAGGGTAATAAAATCTATGTTACTAGCCTTTGCTACCTCTTGGTAGCTCATGCCTAAAAGAATCTCTCTACTAACAAATACCATCCTTCTTTATAGTAATGATAGTAACATTTCCCTCTATCACCTGCCATTGAGTAATCTCAACATCCCTCTCTATCGCTCAGGAAGCTCTATTAGTTATAAGTTGTGCTATCTAAGCTATTGCATCCCCCTATCCAAGAGAACCCTATGGTGCCTATCAGTCTTGATGCTATTGGTCCTGATGTTACTTGTCTTGATGTTGTTGATCATCTTTCCCATCATCCTGCTCAACTACAATCCATAACCTTTATCAGTCATCCCTCCTACCAATAACATCGAACACCTTCTAAACCTACCCCATCACTAGCCCAATGCCAAATGGATTTTTAAATCATAATAGCTATCTATGAGCCCACCTGTTGTGCATGTTTTGCACACACGCCCCGTCATAAGCAGGGACCCCCTTTTTTTTTCACTCTTGACAGGCTGCTTTACTCCTGTCTTTTTTTGCGTACCCCATTTTCCAAACCCAAATTGGTCATGCGCCTTCAAACTATAAAATCCCCAATCCAAATTCACCTACTTGGGGTATTCCAATCTACGGAGAAATGAGGTCCACTGTCCCCTTTTCTGCCTTTTGTCTTGTTCTTGTTGTTTTGTAACATTCGTGGACCCTTGTTGCTCCCGTTTCCACAATGTTGACTTTGGGGCCAACTTTTTGGTGGACTTGGGATGTGTTTGAAGTGCATAAACGAACTGCCACAGTTTAGTTAATGTTTCATTAAGTTTCAATGATTTCAGAACTTTCCCTCTAGAATTCCCTTCCTCCTTGGCTATTTGGAAACATCTGTGGACCCCTGTCACTCTAGTTTCCACAGTTTTGACTTTGGGGGCAACCTTTTTTGGATATGAGATGTGTTTGAAGTGCATAAATGAACTGCCAAGGTTTCGTCAATGTTCTGTTAAGTTTCGATGGTTTCAGAACTTTACCTTTGGAATTCCCTTCCTCGGATGTTTGGAAACATCCGTGAACCCCCCTCACTCCCGTTTCCACATTTTTGACTTTGGGGGAAACATTTTTTGGATCTGGGATGTGTTTGATGTGCGTAAATGAATTGCCAAGGTTTTGTCAATGTTCCATTAAGTTTTGATGGTTTTAGAACTTTCCCTCTAGAATTTCCTTCCTCGACTGTTTGGAAACATCTGTGGACCCCTGTCACTTCCATCTCCACAATTTTGACTTTGGGGGCAATATTTTTTGGATCTGGGATGTGTTTGAAGTGCGTAAATGAACTGTCAAGGTTTCGTCAAAGTTTGGTTAAGTTTTGGTGGTTTCAGAATCCGTTCCTCGGTTGTTTTGAACATCCAGGAGCCTCCCTCCTTCCCAGCTGTTTTGAACATCCAGGAGTCCACCTTCTTCCTAGCTGTTTTGGCTTCCATCTGCTTTCTTCCTTCTGGATTTCTTCTGTTGTCTTTTTGCCCTCTGGCGTCACACCTTTGAAGCACGTATTAATGTTTATGGCCCAAATGAGCTCCAAATATGAATATCAAGATATTTTGATGATGCGTGGATAGATCTAACAGGGAATTTGTAGGTTTGAATTACATTTTCCTTAACTCATGTATAAATGCACTTACGACACTTCATGTTTGTAGGAGTCAAGGAGCCTTCTGTAGGTCTATCAGAGAGGCCCATTGAGGGAGTTGTCCTACCTTTTTTCTAGAAGATGATGATTTCTAAGGAGTTTTTTTCCTGAATCAGGGGCCACCAATCCATTGATGCCAATCGTCGATGGGCTCATTTGATCAAAGGAAGAACACTGCAAGCACATTAAGCAAAAGACAATTTTCAGGTAGTTTCAGCTATAATGAAAAGGGAAATCAGCTAAATGATGAAATTGCTACAATGACTAGCATTAGATGACAAAACAGAGAAAATACAAGGAATGTATTTTAAATTGCTAGATAATGGAGGGTAGGTGAAACCTTATTGTAAATCAAATCTGTACCATTCATTGCAAATTGATCCTAGCCATTCATTTGGGCTTTGGAAAACTATAAATAGGGGCGTGCCCCTCATTTGTAAGGGTTGGAGAGCTATTGTAAAAAGAATTTTGTAGCAATAGAAGATAGCATTGCATGAGTTTATGAATGTTATCTTTGATTTTGCTCATCTTGCATGCATGGTTCTACTTCCATGTTAGTTTTAGTATAAGTTTTTTGAATGGCTGTCATGATGGTGTTGCTGTTATATTATTTGATGAGCTTCCATCCCATACTTTTAGCACTTGTTGATGACAAGCTACTATACAAAGTTAGCTTGGGCTTCTTTATTCCATTGCTGCAACTTAGTTCGATTGCATGTTCATGATGTGCATGTGCAATTTGAAAATTAGCAGACCTTAGGAGATTGCATTGGTTTTGTGTAGCTATAGGTTTCTCTTGGTCAAGCAAAAACTTAGTTTAGGAAGCCTGTCTACTTTAGTAGCCACCATTGTTACTGTTCATTCGTACCTTATGATTAGAATAACTTTCTTAACCCTTCTTCTTTTGCTGTTTCTTTTAATCCTTGGTTAGAGTAGGATCCAAAGCATCACCATGAAGCCAAATTAGATGAACTTTATGAGTTTTAGCTTGTTGTTTTGAGTGGACAGCCAATGTTCATTCACTTTTAGCTCTTTGAAACTGCATTTGCAAACCCAACTTCCATGCTTTGTAACTCATTTGTAAGTTCACCTTGTGATTCCAGCAAATCACATCAAACAACTGAGATATTCCAAGCACCATCAAGACCTGACATTAGAGACCTTGGGATAGTGTTCTACAATCTGATTGTGGAAGATTGTCTTTCAAGAGAGGTAGTGCACCTTCACATTGCCTGTGTTGAGAAGTGCATAAAAAACCCATCAACAAAACTGGTGCTAGAGGGAGGGCTGACACGTTTGGAATACAAAGCTGAAGGTTGGAAGTGATTCATTTTATGCCCTCCTCCTAACGCCATCAACATAACTAGTGCTAGGAGGGCTGACACGTTGGGAATGCAAAGCTGAAGGCTAGAAGTAATTCATTTTATGCCCTCCTCCTAACACCATCAACAAAACTATCACTAAAGGGAGGGTTGACACATTGGGAATGCAAAGCTGAAGTTTGGAAGTAATTCATTTTATGCCCTCCTGCTAATGCCATCAACAGAACTGGCACTAGAAGGAGGGCATGACATGTTGAAGCTACAAAGCTGAAAGTTGGAAATCGAAAAGAGCACTTTCAAAGAAGAAATCTGAGATAGGGAGATCTCTTTCAATGCTAAAAATTAGAAATTTTTGAAGGAAAAAGAAGCTTAGTCAAAATGGAGCAGCATGCACAAATTGACATCACTCAGTTACATGCACATTTGAATAAGAGACTAAAGAAGCCATTGCAGCAATTCACGTTGGCAGACAGATGTCAGATCCATTGCACTCATAGGCACAATGAGTTGGGGTGTTTGAATTTTTTGAACAAAATTGAAAAGGTCTTGCAAGGAGAAATCCCCTTCTAGGAAATCTATCTGCCTTTAGCCCTTGTAGACCCAAAGGAAGAATTAACAAGAATGGCAACCAAGGCATTCAAGGAGCTGATCCAGGAACATTTGAATAGCAAGGATGGACCAAGATTGGAGGAAGTACTAATGGCAAGTTGGTGTAGATTTCACAATGCACCACATTTAGAATTTATGTGTTCATCATGTGACATCATTTCTCAAGCCAAGGGTTGTTCAAACAAGTTGGAGAAGCCAACTCTCAATGAGGAGAAGTCATCCCATGAGGCAGAAGAGCTGTCAACATTCATAGGACAGTACCTTGAAGATAAACCAACTAGTTGGACACAAGTTGGTGTTGGGACAACAAACATAGAAAATGAAAACCAAGGGGGGGGAGTTGGAAGTCTTAGGACAACAGAGTGCATTGATGAAAATCTGATTGTAACTAGTTTAGTATACTTTCCCTCGATTGAAGAAGAGTAGTCGTCCACTCAAGAAGAGGAAAGAATGACAATTGAAGATGAATTAATAGAATTTGTAGAAGCATATGCTAGGATAGCCAACACAGATGTTGAAAATCAAGAAGAAGAGGCTGAAAGCCTTGGGGCAGCAGAAGGAGATGGTCAAAGCATAAGCAAAATCAAGTCGGAAGACCTCTCCATAAATGACATCAATCGAGAATCTAAAAATGAAAGTTTGGAGTGGGAACAACCACTTGCCATAGTTGTTCGCCATCGAAGTTCTCTCCCAAGTGATGATGAAGACCCGATCATTGAGAGATATGACCAACTAGTCTCCAGATTAGCAAAGGATTGGTTGGAGCTAAAATACCAAGTCCATTTAGAGGTGCTACTATTGCAAAATTGGTGCTGACTTCATGATTCATCACACTTAGAGTTCACATGTGAACTGTGCCAAGAAGCCATCAAACAAGTTAGAGGACAAGTGGAGCAGCCAAGCGCCCGACCTCCTCTACTTATTGCCTGAATCAAGGTAGAAGGCTAAGAGCCTGAATCAAGTGATGGCTCAGCTGAAGTTAGGCCTCAAGAGGATGTTGGGGCAACAATAGAAGGACAAAAATACTATTTCGGACTTCTGAGTGATGAAGTAGATCAAGTGGGAATGTTTTCCACCAATCATCAAGAAGTTCTTCCTTTTGAAGAGAATTTGCACACCATGAATGATATGCTTTATGCTGAGCCCTTGGAGGGAAATTGTGCAGTAGACATTGGTCCCCTTGATGAGGTGCCATCAATTGATGACTTCTTTCCATTGGGAGTTGCACTACGGAGGTATGCTCATGCTGAGGAAGAGGACATCCCAGAAGATGGTAGTGATGAACACATAGTCCTTGAGCCCCTGAATAGTGATGCACTAGAGTTTCCAGATTGGGAGAGGAGCTCTTTCTCCATTTACAGCAATAGTGAGCAAGAGGAAACAAGTGAACATCATAATGAGATGCATGAACAATAAAAAGAAGAATACAAAGGTGGGGGTGTTTTGATGGCTTCCAACAAGTATGAAAGAATTGACCAACTCCAAAATGCAACTTGGATCCCTCCTACCATGATCGTTGTTGATCCTCCCTCATATTCAGATGGCTACAATAGGACAGATTTGTGTATGTCATCATCCCATGACACTGAACATCACAAAAATAAGGCTGACACCTGGGAAAGGAGATGGGATAGCATGTTCCCCTTGAAGACAACAATCAAGAAGAGGTTTTGGCAATGGAAACCCACACAGATGAGGTGTACTTCCTTGAGGAACAACCAATGGAGGTTGTGGGTCCCATTGGTAGATTGAAAGAGTTGTTTGCTACCCCGTCCTCCCAACCTTATGCATGCTTAATGTCCAAAGTGATGCACCCTCCACTGCACCCGCCTGAGGTTGCCAATGCAATGATCAACGATGTTGTGCTTGCTCTTGACTGTCCAACGCTACCACCTCCGTGTGACAACATCCAGGTTTTATCCTTCCTTGCCCCTATTATTTCTCATAATTGCACTTATTATTTTGATTATGGGAATGAAGGAAAACAAACCTGTTTATGGATTAACCATGGGTTTGGCGAGCCTCCTCAATTGCTGATTTTTCATGATGACATGATTGAACTTGAGTGCTGCAACATTGAATTTAATTTTTTAGAATATAAAGACAAGTTTGCATGGTTAAGAATGATAACGATCACCCATTTTCTTGTGTATGCACTGCGAAATCCAATGACTATTAATATTAGCTCGCCCTTCCTAAACATAGTGCTTTGTAAATATCTTTGTACATAACCCATTTTGAGTAGTATAGGTTTCCTATAAATACTCTTCTTTCCTGCTTTCCTTAGGTTAGTTGGTTTGATGTAGGTTGTTTGAGTTTGCTTTGTTGCTGCTTTGCTCGTGGTTTGTCTGCTTTTGGCTGGCCACATCTGTGCACACAACAACCATACTTATCACCTGGGGTTGTTATACGAATTTATTTGTCAAACTCTAATCAAGTTTTTAGAGTGGATGGTGAGGATCTTCTGTTGGTGTCAAGTGATATGGGTGTTTGATTCAAAGAGGATAAGCTGTTGGTTTAGTCTGACTCTGACGTATTCTGAAATCTTATAGCTCTTACACATCTTAAGAATTTGATGGTCATTGTAGGGCCTTTTTTGAAGTCTAGTTAAGTGAAAAATCTAAAATTTTCCTTTAGCGCCACTATGATTCTTAGCCCTAAGCACGAGCTTCAATGCTTGCAGGTTGAAATAAAAGAGCTGAAAATAGAAAAGAAAGAAATAAATAAAACATTGAAAATTGAAAGAAAGACAAAATTCAACTTTTTAGGGGTATCCAAGCAACTCTACCAGGGCTATGGACACTTGGTTGGCAGTAGAGCAATGTTCAGGAGAATCACAGTGACAACCTCGTCAGGGCTATGGATGCCTAACTGGCATCGAGGTAATGTCCCAGATGATTTTGGAGTGAGAATAAACTATGTAGCTTAACTTGACGGAGCTCGGGTTCCTGTAGCAACCAAAGAACGGGAATTAACGCAATTGCACACACTTGGATTTTCAGCGTACTGAAGGTTGGGTTCGCTAATGGTTTTGATTCTTTGGTTGGGCATCTGCTTTGTTTGCCCTAGCGTGAAGGTCGAAACCAGAGATTCTGGATTCGTGATTCCAGTTTGTCATCAAAATTCTCAGGAGCATTTCCCCAGTGAGTCACCATTTGTTGTACATATTTTGCACACACGCCCTGCCATAAGCAGAGACCCCCTTTTTTTTTGCTCTTGACAGGCTGCTTTGTTCTTGTCTTGTTTTGTGTGCCCTATTTTCCAAGCCCAAATTGGTCATGTGCCTTCAAACTATCAAATCCCCTACCCAAATTCACCTACTTGGGGTATTCAAATCTATGGAGAAATGAGGTCCGCTTTCCCTTTTTCTGCCTTTTGTCTTGTTCTTGCTATTTTGTAACATTTGTGGACCCCTATCACTGCCATTTCCACAATTTTGACTTTGGGGCCAACTTTTTGGTGGATCTGGGATGTGTTTGAAGTGCATAAATGAACTACCATGGTTTCATCAATGTTCTGTTAAGTTTCAATGGTTTCAGAACTTTCCCTCTAGAATTCCCTTCCTCCTTAGATGTTTGGAAACATCCATGGACCCCTGTCGCTCCCGTTTCCACAGTTTTGACTTTGGGGGCAACCTTTTTTGGATCTAGGATGTGTTTGAAGTGCATAAATGAACTACCAAGATTTCATCAACATTCCATTAAGTTTTGATGGTTTCAGAACTTTACCTTCGGAATTCCCTTCCTCCTTAGCTATTTGGAAACATCCGCGGACCCCCGTCGCTCCCGTTTCCACATTTTTGACTTTGGGGGAAACATTTTTTGGATTTGGGATGTGTTTGAAGTGCGTAAATGAATTGCCAAAGTTTTGTCAATGTTCTGTTAAGTTTCGATGGTTTTAGAACTTTCCCTCCAGAATTCCCTTCCTCCTTGGCTATTTGGAAACATCCGTGGACCCTCGTCACTCCCGTTTCCACAATTTTGACTTTGGGGGCAATATTTTTTGGATCTAGGATGTGTTTGAAGTGCATAAATGAACTACCAAGGTTTCGTCAAAGTTTGGTTAAGTTTCGGTGGTTTTGGAGTTCGTCCCTCCTTGGCTGTTTTGAACATTCAGGAGCCTCCCTCCTTCCTGGCTATTTTGAACATCTGGGAGCCCGCCTCTTTCCCAGCTATTTTGAACATCCAAAAGCCCGCCTCCTTCCTGACTATTTTTAACATATGGGAGCCCGCCTTCTTCCCAGTTGTTTTGGTTTCCATCCGCTGTCTGCCTTCTGGCTTGCTTCCACCATCTTTCTGCCCTCTCGCACTCGCACCTTTGAAGCACGTATCAATGTTTATGGCCCAAATGAGCTCCAAATATGAATATCAAGATATTTTGATGATGCATGGATAGATTTAATAGGGAATTTGTAGGTTTGACTGACATTTTCCTTAACTCATGTATAAATGCACTTACAACACTTCGTGTTTGCAGGAGTCAATAAGCCTTCCGTAGGTCTATCAGAGAGGCCCATTGAGGGAGTTGTCCTACCTTTTTTTCAAATAATGATGATTTTTAAGGAGCTTTTTTCCTGAATTAGGGGCCACCAATCCATTGATGCCAATCGTCGATGGGCTCGTTTAATCAAAGGAAGAACACTGCAAGCACATCAAGCAAAAGACTATTTTTAGGCAGTTTTAGCTACAGTGAAAAGGGAAATCAGCTAAATGATGAAATTGCTATAGTGACTAGCACTAAATGACAAAATAGAGAAAATATAAGGAATGTATTTTAAATTGCTAGATAATGGAGGGTAGGTGAAACCCTATTATAAATCAAATCTAGACCATTCATTGCAAATTGATCCTAGCCATTCATTTGGGCTTTGGAAAACTATAAATAGGGGCTTGCCCATCATTTGTAAGGGCTAGAGAGTTGTTGTAAAAAGAATTTTGTAGCAATAGAAGATAGCATTGCATGAGTTTATGAATGTTCTCTTTATTTTTCTCATCTTGCATGCATAGTTCTACTTCCATGTTAGTTTTAGTATTAGTTTTTTGAATGGCTGTCATGATGGTGTTGCTGTTATAGTATTTGATGAGCTTCCAGCCCATACTTTTAGCACTTGTTGATGACAAGCTGCTGTGAAAAATTAGCTTGGGCTTATTTATTCTATTGCTACAACTTAGTTTGATTGCATGTTCATGATGTGCATGTGCAATTTAAAAATTAGCAAACCTTATGAGATTGCACTAGTTTTGTGTAGTTGTAGGTTTCTCTTGGTCAAGCAAAAACTCAGTTTAGGAAGCCTGTCTACTTTAGTAGCCACCATTGTTACTGTTCATTCGTAGCTTATCATTAGAATAGCTTTCTTAACCCTTCTCCTTTTGTTGTTTCTTTTAATCCTTGGTTAGAGTAGGATCCAAAGCATCACCATGAAGCCAAATCAAATGAACTTGATGAGTTTCAGCTTGCTGTTTTGAGTGGAAAGCCATTGTTCATTCACTTTTAGCACTTTGAAACTGCATTTGCAAACCCAACTTCCATGCTTTGTAACTCATCCGTAAGTCCTCCTTGTGATTCCAACAAATGACATCAAACAACTAAGATATTCCAAGCACCATCAAGACCTGACATTAGAGACCTTTGGATAGTGTTCTGCAATCTGATTGTGGAAGATTGTCTTTCAAGAGAGGTAGTGCACCTTCGCATTTCCTGTGTTGAGAAGTGCATAAAAAACCCATCAACACCACCATTGATCAAAATATTGTGTCATATCAAGATCTATAAGACCAAATACCCATCCCCATCCAAATGGGGAAAGTTTTTTGAATTTGGCCACTACTACACTAGAGGAGGTTGTCATTCCCCAAACCTTGACCTCTTAGGTCGTTCACCTAAAGCATTCATGGTAATCACTGACAAAACCCTATCAGGTAAATATCTCTCCAAAATAGTGTCCATGAGGCCTATGAGCCACTATGTCTATCTACAAAATGGTAGCTACACCATATCATTGATCGAGGCCACATAGGCTAGCCAAGGCCTCCAAATAAACTTAGTCATATCGCCAAAAATACCTATCCAATAGGGTACCTACCTGGTCAGGTGTAACGTGGAAAAATAGAATACTTGTAAGAAAATGGATCATCAACATCTTGATCAAGGATACCATCTAGCCTACTCATTGGGATCCTCTCCTATGTGAACACATGCAAAAGAGTTATCCATGTTGAGATGGCACTACCACCTTGATATACAACCTCATGCATATCTTGATACAAATGCACCAAAACAAATGACATCATGCATATTTCATCTTGTACTCCATCATTTTTCCTATGCAGATGCCCTTACCAATAAGAAATAGCTTGCCTCTATGATCCAGTGTCAAAGGCCCAATAATCAAACCAACTAGTACCATTGATAGAGGATCAACATTGCCAACGAAAGGAGACAAGGCAATCTTGGAATCCAGTACTTATAGGTATCGCACACCAAGTACACACTACATGGAAAGGGTACCCTACATAATGTCATCTATAACTAGCTCACCATGGATGGAGATGCTCTGAATCCTCTACACATCCTTGAGGGTAACTGTCATCTCACCAATAGGAAGATGGAAGGATAAAGTCTTTGAGTGCTACCTTTGGACTAGTGTGGTCATCATTGTCCTATGTCATCAGATCTCAGACATATAGTAGATGTGTCACATACCCACAACATCAAGGAAGCCTCTCTTAACCTCTTGAAAATCAGCAATTAAATAAAACAGTTGTTATGGATTTCACTCCCTGGGATCCAATGGTTTGAGAATTTCCTACAAATATTAAACCCACAACATCAAAAAATTTCTAGAAAGTCAAATCACAAACTTAACACTACAAAAAAAACTAGATAAATCAGTCAATTTTGACAATAGCGAGCCTTTTTTAGATGATAGCAACATTTTTTTACAAAAGAAACCCTATTTACTATGATAGTGGTCAGTTTCTATGCTAGTGGTTACTTTTTACATTGGCAACTAGTTTATATGATATTGGTCACCTAGAATGACAACATATAGTTTTTACATTAGCAGGTACTTTCAACAAAAGTGATCAACAATAATGAATGAGTTTTACACTAGTGGTCCACAATAGCGAATGGGTTTTACACTAGCAGTCCAATTAAACTATACCATGGGATTTCTATGATAATGGTAAGATAACCTAGTACACTAGCCATGAAATAAAAACAATAGTGTGAAAACTAAGAAATTACTACTATCGTCCTAAAAAAATTTTGAGTATTAATTACACAAATGAGAAATCATGAAAACAAGAAAGGAAGGGCTACACAGTGTAAAGCTTGTGCTAACTGTCCTCCCAAACAAATGAACTACATTTGCTCGATTTGAGGCACATGAAATCCTCATCATCACAAATTGATAATCATAGTAGCAAGATCTCTAGAGCTAAGAATTTCCTAAGACTTAGAGTACAAATGAGGAAAAATGAAACCCTAATTTCCTATTTTTACCCCCAAACCCTAATTTTTACCTTGGAAACACTCCTAGTTTTAAATTTTGAGCACCTTAGAACATATTAAACCATAAACATGGGCCCTATACCCTAATTTTTCATCCTCTATGTATCTAAACTCCAATGAAATATTTTCATGAGCTTGATGAAAAAAGAATTTTTTTTGGAAAACCTCTCAATGGGGTAGCCCAACATCATATTATCTTTCTTTTGATTAGAGGGAAACAATGGGGCATGTTAAAATTTTCAAATCTTGATCTGAACATTGAAGTATTTGAAACATTGTATCCAATACTTTATCTCAAAGAGGGGCAAAATGTAGACATGTAAAAATGACCTAACACATCACATATTCTAAACTACATTTTTCCATTATTGGCATTACTTTCATTGTCACTATTGCATTTCATCTCATTTACATCATTAACCCTATTTTCCTCTATTAATTGAATAATCTTTAATTATTTAATTAATTAACTATTTATCATCAATCTATCTTTATTTCTCCCAATTAATTAAATAAACATCAATTATTTAATTATATCACTAATATACCTTATTCATCTAAATCAATTAAATTTTCATCATTAATAATTTAATTAAACCACTTTCCCTTCTCAAAACTTGAATAATTAAATCAATTATTCAAAATCACTCAAGATGATCAACAAATAAATATATCTTTACTTGTTAAAGTCAAAAGTAACTTGTAATTTCATCTCCAATATTAATTAATTAGCCTCACCCCTTTTTGATTGAGTAAATCATGACCATAGATTTCCCATTCTAATTGGTTAACTAACCCATCCCTTTCCTAACTCAACTTGACATTCTCAATCCCACAAAACAGTAAACTTGATTTTCTCAATCCCACCAATCATTCCTATCTAATCCCACCGATTATCCAATTAAAATCATTAATTAGTTTAATTAAAGGAGTTAACTAACCAATCTATTTCTTCTCAATAGTTCTCAGCTGTTGATCATGATCTTTTAAGTTACCGAATCTTGATCATTCATCTAAAAACTCAAAATATATATAATAACCTTCTTCCTTCTGAAAATGGATTAGAAAATCTAGAGAATTTCTATAAAGAGGTCATGTTGATTGACCATCAAATTCTTGAGAGAAAATACATACATCTGTGATAATCATTACCATACCTTTCAAAGCTTTTGCAACAAAAATGGAGGCTTCATATTGATCCAAGCTATCAAGCATTGATGTGAATATACTTCAACATGGGATGGTAATGTTGTAATTTGTGAATTCAATTTATGTCCTCTTTCATGCTTGTATTGCTTGATTCATTGCTTTATAATTTCATTTCATGAGTAGGTTGGAATTTCTCTTTGCTTTCATCTCTTTTGTTTGATTTCATTGCTATTTCCTTATGCTTATAATCCCCCTTATAGTTATAATCCTCCTAGCATCACCTACAAAGCCATCGATTAACCTTGGAAAGAGAATGAATTTCTTGACAAGGGATAAAATTTTTATGATCAAATAGATCAATGATAGAATAATCAAGGACACATACATTATCTAAGGTGTCTTGGTTATATAGGAAATATGGTAAGATTTAACAACATAGGATTATTAAACGTGTCTAAGTCCTATGACTTGAGACAAAATAAGTAAATAAAATTAAGATGTCCTATCTAATATTAAGTAAACTAATGTGAATAGGAGATAGGTGGAAAAAATATTATGTAAAACATTATATTCACACCAATACCCCCTTTAAGTGCAACTTAGGGAGAAAAGATAACATTTAGTTATGCTAAATGGATGAAAGATGGGTCCCAAATATAAGGCAATGTTAAATACCCATGTACAAATTATCTCTTACAAAAATTGTAGAGGATAAAAATTCTTGGGAATAAACCTCTCTCCAAAAGAGATAATTTTTAAAGAGGTTATGGAAAGAGGACCCAAAATGACCCCCAAAGACCACAATCAACACATAATATAATCAATAATTCCCCCATAGGAGAGAAAGAGTGTGCCAATGCTCCTATTCTAATAATTAATGTTCAAAGTCATAAAGCAATCCACTACCAACAAGAAAAAGCTCTCCCCATAGGAAGAAACAAATACGATATTATATGTAGAAGAAACTTTATCTCTAAGAAGAGTGATGAGGGAAAATCTAAAGATAGGTGCCTCTAAAAGTTTCTCAAATGTCCACATACCAAAATCTAGTGATATTAATTTAGAATCCTATAGAGACAAATGAACAAAAAGTTCCAAAGACAAGGATGATGTGATAATAAATGTGATATAACTATCATTAGAGAGTATATGGATTACCCCAAATGAATATACTAAAGAAAAATGTGAGACTCCAAAAATATAGATGAAATGCCTAATATATAGGAATCCTATATAGCTATTTGGAATAAGTGAATTTAATATTTTACTAAATCATTAGAGGCCATGGATGTAGTGAAACAAATTGCTAAAGAGAAAAAATAGATATATATGCAATATTATTAAGATTAGTAAAAGAAGCAACATGATTTTTTGTGTCATATAGACATTCAAAACCTAAGATATATTCAAGCTCCTCTAAGATATCATAATCAAAGTGTATATTATCTACACCATCAAGTGGAATGATAAAATCTATAGTAGCATCCTTTATGAATGTAGAGATATGAGGATCTCCAAATATCTCTCAAAATTCATTGCAATGTGTTTGGGGAAAATCAATGTTTGATACAACACACATAATATCATGAACACTAAAATAAAATCCATGTTAAGTTTCTACTCATGGATCAATAAGGGCTGAAACCTAGGATTTTCATTTTTATAGTGGAGTGTTCTACCTCTAAGACTTGTATTGGTCCCTTTGTGGCTAATCCAAAATTACTCTAATTGTGGCTTATTTCCAACACCTCTTTATAATCCATATTGTAGGCGCTTGAAGCTTCTAGCCAAGCCTCACTATGAAGGTCATCTTCGAGTCAGTGATAGATTCATGCTCCTAAGATCACTTGTAAAACCAAATATTAACCTTGTATACAATAAAGGAAAGATGATGAATTGATTGATAATGGATGCAAACTGATATTATGATCAAATAGATCAATAATATAACTATCAAGGATACATAAAATACATGAGGGGAATTGCTTATATAATCAAGGTGACAATATAGGACAACTTCAAATTATGTTAAGTATCTTAATCATATGACATTTTTTATTGATAATTGTTTGAACAACAAGTTATATAATGAGATCAAGGAGCAGGAAGCTCCACCCCCCACAGGTAATAGCAGGATCAACCCCCTCCCATTACAAAAACAGCCTATGGCTATTTACATAATCTTTACATATCCAATTTCAAAAAAAATCTGTACAAGAGATCCTGTTAGACTGCTATAGAAAAGGGTCCATTTGGCTGCCAACAAAAGTCACTATGTTGAAGGAAGAGCCTCAATCTGATTTACAGTAGAAGATACCAACCTTTCCACCAACTAAGATAGCAATTTTACTGCCCAAAATGCAATACTAGCCTCATGACCTACAACAAAAAACAACCTATGTTTTCCCAAGAGAGCTTAATGATGTCTTGAGATACAAAAGGTAAATAACCTAAAGATGTCCTATGTAAGTTTTAAGTAAACTAGTGTGATTAGGACCTATGTGGTTAACCAGTTAGGTGAAATACCCTACTCACACCAATAGAGATAGATTTGATAAATTCATCTTGGTTATATAAATAATAGTTTGATATATTTTAAAATTATCAAAAGCATGAGAAATACTTCATAATATTTTTGTAACATTTTGTGGAACAAAAACATAAGAAATTAAATGTATTAAAATAATTGTTACTCTTCTTCACATATAAAAAAAAAGTACCATTATTTCATTAGATATAAGTTATATCATCAACTTTAATTACTTTAAATTGCACTAAATTCTTATAAATCTAATTTAATAGTTTCTTCTTTATTCATTTAATTTAGTTGACATATGCCAATTTTTTTTTTAAATGTTATTTTCTCTTACAAATGCACAGAAAAACAAATTTTAGTGCTTGAGTTCTCTTACAAATGAAAAAAAAATAAAATATATTCCACAATGTAGGGGTGGATGGACATGGAAAAATACACAGAAATTATACAGCACAGGAGAGAACATTAAAATAGAATAGAGTTTGCTTAATGTCTTGAATAATACAGAGCTGTTGATGCTCATTCCTACCTTCTTACATCCATCTTGCCACCGATACACTAACCCATTACTTGATGCATCTTTTATAGAGGACTAAAAATACATATAGATAATTCTAGAAACTACAAGATACAATCTAGAAATTACAAACGACTCTTCTAGGACTTAGGCCAGCCTGTCTATATTCTAGAACAATCTCTATCTAACCCTTTCTAGAAATTCTTATTTAATTTGTCTTTTCCCAATTTAATATTTGTCTTATTTATATTCCCAATGAGTGGGGGAAATTATATTCCAACACTCCTCCCTAATTTCTACCACGAATGTTGTGGTTGTCTTCTTTCTCTTCTTTGCCTTATGGTTGCAACCAAGTCTTCAAACTTTATTGAATCCTTTTCTTTGCCATCTTGATGATCTTTATTCCTTGACTATGCCTTTATCCTTGTCCAACTGTTGCAACAGTCCTTGAACTATTTAACTCTTCAAATCTTGAATTTGGAACTTCCTAGAATCTTGCCTTCTATAGATGTCTTGCCTTTCCATGATTGCTATCATCTTCAAATTTATTATCTATTATGCCTTTCTAAAAACCTTGCTCGATTGCCATCAATGTTCACATACAAACTTTTATACTTAAACAAGTTTTTGATCATCCCTGTAATTTTCTGCCAACTTGATCCGTAAGTCCATCCACAATCCATTTGTATGCTTCCTGTATTTTTGTTCTCTCTTTGCCAACACATTTTCTCTGAATTATTTCTTAAACCACAAATTTTGCATGGATGTAGATCCCAACATGTATCTTTTATATGCCCTTTTCTATTACAATGTGGACACTAAATACAATGCACTTCTCGAACAAATTTTGTTGAACCTGAAACATTTCCTTTACCTCTCACATATCCAAGGCCTTCATATTTTGACCTCATAACTGGTTCAATCAACTCTTTCATTCCATGCTCATGCTTGCCTAATCGTCGACCTTTATATCCCATTCTCTTCATGATTTGCAAACCAACGTTATTCTTATTAATATGATTTGTAGAATCAATCACATTATCAACTTCATCTTTACATTCTTCATCATGAACAACTTGAGCAACATTACATAAACCACTTGATTCATCAATTGAACCAACCAAATCTTTTGTACCACATAAAACATCACATGTCAATTTCTTTTGCTTCAAACATTCATTCTCTTCATTCAATCTTGATATTTCATTTGTGTATAATCTATTTTCTTCTTCTAATTTCTCTATTTTATCTTCCAAATCATTATTCTTTTGTTTAACTTCATCAAACATCATTAACTTCTCCTTTAAATCATCAATCAACTTCCCTCTATGTTCTAGTTCTTCATTTCTTTTATTAATCTCATCAAACAATTTTAACTTTTCTTCAAGCTCTTTATTCTTTTCTTTAAGTTTGCAAGATTCCTTCATTTGCCAATTATGTACTTCTTCCACAAACTTTAACCTATCCTCTAGCTCTTCAATTGCCTCTGTATAATCACTAATTTCATTTAAAAGGTTACATTTTTTTGCCCCCATTTCTTTCCTTGAATTTTCCAATTCTTTTTCTAAAAGATCCTTTTCACATTTTAAACTTGTATTTTCTTTCTTCACCTTTATTAATTCTTCTTCCAAATCTTTTGTTTTCTCTTTCTTTACTCTATCAACTTTTCTCATTGAATCAAACAAATAATCTTACCTTATTCTTCTTCACGTGCCTTCCAATATCTTCTCCTTTGTACAAAGACTAAAACGCTTTCGCTTTTCTTCAACAACTACGTGTTCCTTCACAACGATCTCCTTCTAGCTGCAGGTGTTATTCACATTTGTGATTTGCCTAACTATCTAAAACAACAACCTTCAAGTGGTGGTTAATACTCCTTAGCAGTGCCTTTCAAACTCTAGCTTAGATCTTCCATATAAAACAACTATAGTTGTATTCTTGCCAGGCGTCTCCAACTAGATCTGCCTCTCATTAAATCTGCATGTAAACCGTGCTTTTAGTGACTTCTTCTCTTCTCTTATGCATCTTCAACCCTTTAGTGTCTCCTTCATAATTTGAATAGAAATATCCTTTAGCAGCTTAATTGACAGCGATCTTCATTGTGAATGGATTTTCTTAGTAGCGGCTCCTTCATTCTCCAATTTGGTGCCCACAATCTGCAAACAAAACCTGGCAGCAACTTCTTTCAACATCACTTGCTCCAGCAATGGATCTTCATAAATTATTTATTAGCAAACTCTCTCACAACCGTCTGCTCTCCAGGGTCTTCTATCATAGGCACTGATACCACTTGTAGGGGTGGATGGACATGGACAAATACACAGAAATTATACAACACAGGAGAGAACATTAAAACAGAATAGAGTTTGCTTAATGTCTTCAATAATACAGAGCTGTCGATGCTCATGCCTACCTTCTTACATCCATCTTGCCACCGATACAGTAACCCATTACTTGATGCCTCTTTTATAGAGGACTAAGGATACATATAGATAATTCTAGAAACTACAAGATACAGTCTAGAAATTACAAATGACTCTTCTAGGACTTAGGCCAGCCTGTCTATATTCTAAAACAATCTCTATCTAACGCTTTCCAGAAATTCTTATTTAATTTGTCTTTTCCCAATTTGATATATGTCTTATTTATATTCCCAATGAGTGGGAGAAATTATATTCCAACACACAAGCACTAAACTAATTTCAATAATACAACTTAATGATACTTTTAAATCTCTTTCTATGCAGAGTTTCCTCTCAACATTTCTAATACAAAGCTACTATTTGTTTCCATTCCATGATTAGAATCCGGAAGTAATGAAGTTTATAAAGAAGGTGGAGTACATGTCTTTTCCGGGGATAAGGAAAAATTGTACGTGTTTGTAAGGAATAATTTCAGTTCCCAAATATTGGACCATATCGGAAGAAAATAAACGACTCACGTCTCTACAAATGGTACCGTAATTTAGGATCATAGCATTCTTTACTGGTTTATATGAGAATTTTAATAGGTTACAATGTATCAGAAATTTAGCCAGGTGAAAAGATCGAGCATTGCGTACTTATCAGTTCAAGCTATTCCCTTTCACTTGGTCCTACAAAACACTGGTGTTGTTCCGCCAATGTTTACAGTCATACACAGAACAAAAACCTTGTAAGCAAGTGAGAAGCAGAAATATGCCTCCTGCCAGAAGAGTGATGACCCGCCATGAACCGAATATGTACTTGTTTATGTACTTGCTTGCAGCAACGTTCCATCTCATATTATAGTGCTTATTGACGTCTGCTATAACTTGGTCCAGATATTTAACTTCCGTCAATTTAACACATTTGCCCATACCGTTCCACAGGCTTGCCACTTTCCCGTCGTCTGACAAGTGATTACAAACAATCCCGCTCTTTGTTAGCAACCGGACATCTTCTTCTGTGTCGATGATGCCGTTCATGAAGTCAGTGTAGCGGGTGAAGATCAACGCTCCAGGCGCCGCCGAAGCCTCGAACGCCACGAGATTTCTGATAACAACTTCGGTGTTGGAATCCAACCTCACTTTGGGAAGATGAAGAGTGGCAGTGTTGGGGTCGAAGCAAATTGTGGTGAGGTCTCCGTCGGTTGGCAGGAATTTGACTCCTGCTGAGTACAAATCGGAGACCGAGGGAATCGCCAGTTCGTCGCGCGTAGGGGGAGTCTCGACAAAGGAGGATCCTTTTTCCTCTTTTTCTCCTTCATCTTTCGGCTGAAATGAGAGATTTTGAAAAGTCGAAACAAGGCCCGTGGGTAACTGCGTTGCGGACTGGACAGCCCTTGCTTTTAACAGTCGCTGAGGGAGTACCGAGAGAAATTTAGGAAGGCCAATGTTTAACGACGAGAGAGCCTTGCGTAACGCTTTCATAACACGTGTTACGTATGTTAAATCCGGCAACTGCATCTTCTCGCTCTCATTCTTGTTAGAAACGGTATCGTCCTTTGCCGCTGAAGGGACAATGGAGTAATACAGAACCTCCAGTATGTGACCGCTCTCTTTTATACGCAACTTTGAACTTTCTGGTATCTTGAACATAAATGGAGACCATTTTTCACAAGCAAGGCTTACCAGATTGCAGAGCCTTTCTTCCGCCATGTCTTGAGAACCCGGTTGCATCTCCAGCAGCTTCTTCAAGAGGAATAAAGGTAGCTGATTCTCAAGCATCATCAGATCTGTGATTATTGCATTGTGCGTTGCGCTCCTGCCAGATGGATCTAGAAGTCCGCCGAAACTCTTCACTTTGGACAATACTTGTGAAGAGGCTTCGTCCGCCTGTTTGGCGTAGAACTGCAAGCACTCGAGCACGAAGCAGGCGTCCAAGGCCAGAAGCCATGCCAAGGTATCCTCCTTGCAATCGAGATATTTGTGGTAGCAGTTCCTGATCTGCCAGCCATTCTTCTTCACGTCTTCCACTACAGACTCAAACATACGGTTACCGGTTGTCTTCTGAAATCTTTTCGCAGCAGCAACTTTATATCTCTCCGTTCCGTACAGTTTTGATCTCCAATGGTGATATGGTCCAATGGAGACGCACTGCGGAATATATGCTTCTGGTTTCGCTGCCAGCAACTCCTTGGGCACACAAAAAATGGATACAGAAATATCATTTTCTTCTTCTTGGTCGCCATGTATTTGCATGCCTCCCTTGATTTGAATAACCCATTGATCTTCATCGATCTTTACTTCACCTGCGTTCATTATTTCCATAGTTCAAAAAGGAAAACGGGTGAAAGATCTCGGAAAGCAATTAGACTCAGAGGGGATGACAATTTGATAATTGAAGGCTCAAATATTGGAAACGACTGGGCAAACGGTCGTATATCGCCCTCAGCGTCGAAGAACAAAGAAACTTTAGTTTGGCAAAAATTTCCATACATGCAGCTTCACATGGTAAATGCTTTCCACAAAGGATTCCATTCAAAGTCCGAAGACGCCATGTTACTCACAGACAATTCGCGCACGGTGGTGGGAGGACCGTATGATAAGGCCCACCAAACCTAAAAAATGTACAGAATTAAGGATTTTACTATATAATATTTTGACACATATTATTCGTTACATTTAATAATTCATATAAAACACGCCTTGTAAGTAAACAAAAATAATAAAAAAGATGAAATTAATTGGGAGGAGAATAATAAAGATAAAATACAAAAGTATTTGAAAGGAGCATCATATTATTTTTTATACATTTTAATTTTTTTCCTTAATCTCGAGAGGAGTCAAACCCGAGATCAATGACGAGTAAACCACTACCCAAACCAACCCTGCTACCTATGCAAGATGTTTTTGGTTAAACTTATACATGATTTTTTTAAATATATAATTTTAGATATTAAATTCAAAATATTAGACATCTAATCTAATGAATAATAATCATAAATTTTTAAAAGTCGATTAAAAATTAAAAAAATAAATAAATTTTTTAAAATAAAATCTTTAATAAAAGTATATATAAAAATTATAATAAAATCTTGAAGAAAAGTATATATAACAATTACAATAAAATATTAAATAAAAGTATATGTAACATTACAATAAAATCTTGAATAACAATTATCCTTATGCAAAAGGTCTTTTTTGTAGTTGCTTTTGATTCAAACTTTGATCTTAATGCAATACTTAATACTTTCCCTTGGGTTTGGGGTTACCATACCCTCTCCTCAATCCTTGGCCTCTTTTAATCCTATCCCTGAATATTTAAACAAGCAATCACTTTGGCTTCAACTCCCAAACCTTTCACTTTAGTTTTCTGTAATTCTTGTTATATGGGCATTGGTAATTCTTTGGGACATTTTATTATGGTAGATAAATGTTATTATCATGTTCTCTCACACATCCTATGCTTGTATTCTTATGGAATTGGACTTGTCTTCACCTCTCTTATAGGAGGTTGTTTTATAGGTTGGGAATTTCTCATGGAGTCAATCTCTAGATTACAAAGGCATCATTTTTCAACATCAATGATGTTTTGCTACTAGTGAGTTGACATCAGATTGTCCTCACTTGAAAGTCTTGGATTATTCCTCTTAATGAAGAATGCTAATCATGAAAATTTGATGGTGCAAAGTTCAAGGTTGACAATGATTCTGTGACTTTTGTTCCTCTTATTGTCACTTAGGAGTTGGTGATTGATCCTCCTTTCCCATACCTTCTTTCTAGTCCCTTGTTAGTTCCTAGGGACACTATGAGTGAGCCTCCTATAACTTGCTCAATTTCTCCTCAATGGTTTGCAACTTTGATTCAGTTTCCCTCTTAGTGCTTGTCTCCTACTAGTGTCATGAATACATGTTCTCATCCCACCTATCCCTTCTTGGGTGGTGAGGATAATGTGTTTTGGATTATTGTTCATTATAAGAAGAAAGGTCTTTTGAAGAATGTTTCACATTTGCATGCTCAAATTAGGGGTATGCCTCTATTTAGGTCTAGTTTTTCTATTGTTTAGTTGTGGTTTTTGTTGGTTGGGAGTCTCCAACAACTTTGTCAAAGGGTTTTGGTCCTTGTTTTCCTTTTGCTAGTGTTATTTTGGTAAGTTCATTCTATACTATTGACTTTAATTTTTGGGCTAGCGTTAATCTTCTTTTTTACTTTGGAACAATTTTTAAAAGATTAGAACCCTTGTTTTCTACTTAATTTTATAAAAACAATTACAACATAATGACAACAAATTCAGACAATTAAAAACTACTTAAATCAAATAAATCATAAATATGAAAATTATATTAATCTATATATAAAATAATTCAAATTAAATATAAATTTATAATAAAAATTAAAAACTAGTATAGTGTTTCCCATTCTCTAAAAGCATCTATATATATATAAACAATGAATTTAACTTCAGCATTATCTTTTTTAAAGAGATTATTCAAGCATGTTTTGACAATATTGAATTCCGATAACCTATACTTTCCTTATTTCAAACGTTTTATATTTTATTGTGTACTATTTTAATTTTCCAGATCCGTAGAAATTGACAGTCTACTGTAAAACATTCCACGGCTTTTCTTGATTGGCTAATTCGGAAACATAGGATTTGAAAAGAGAAATGAAAAGAAATTTAAATCGAGGTCGTTGAAAAAATGTAAACTTTAATTTATTCTAATCGTATAGTGTTTAAATGTGAAAGACAAGATGACTTGGAAAGATGCCGGGTCACAGTTTCTCTTGCGTTCTTCATACGCAGTTAAATAATTGCTCAAATTTCCTGTCAAAATTTGTACAAAAGGTTCACATTCAGTGTAACTTTCCCAGCATGATTCTGCAAGTTACACGTTCCAAAATTTGAGCCACACAAGTCAAAACAGCTCATTAGGCGATAAAACAATATGTTGATTCTGTATTATTTAAAGGTTTACTATTGTAGAGCACCGAAATGTTACTATATTATTAATGAACGATTGTATTATTTAATTTAGTTTCTTATTAACAAGTTTTACTTTAAAATTTTATATTAGTACATATAAATTATTTTTTATTTTGGAATATGTTTATGTATTTTCTAGATAAGATTATATTTTTAAATTAGTAAATCATTTTTATAATTGAAAAATCTAAAATATTATTCATATTTATTGAGATGCATATCAAAAGTTTCAAATTGCATATGATACAAAATTATTTCTTTTTAATCATATAATATAAAATGAATTTACTCTAGCTATCATGCACTTATTCTCATTAACATTATTTATAGTTCAATCTCACTAAAAATTAAATATAAAATTGACTCCATCCATCCATATATATATATCTCTTCATAAATAATTTCTTCATTTATCTTTTTATTTAAAGAACCACTAGAAAGTTAATTATTAGTGTCAATTTTAATTGATCTTAATTTGTATCAGGCTTACCTTCCATCACTCTTTGTTTTCATCAAACTTAACAAATTGGTATTGATTTTTTCTTATTTCTCTTTCTCAACATTAAAAAATTGACTTGGGTACCTAAATGTTGCCCTCAAAGTTACATGCCCTCACTAGAAAATAGGCTTTCAATGATGATATTTACAATAACACTTTATCAAACACAGATATACACCTAATCTTATAAAAGTTGTACATATTGAAGGCCATATTTTGTGGATGGTTAAATGACACAAAGGTGTTGAAGGACTATAAGGTGTGTATCATTTGATGTCATGCCTTTAGATTCTCTAATGCTACTTATCAAAGGTTTCAAGATAGTTTCTTAGTTCCTTATATATTAGATATCATCCTTATGTTTTAGTATTACAAGTAGTCAAGATCAACATTAATCCTATTTATAGATTTGGGTACATTTTAGCCTACTTTTATCCATTGTGAGTAATAATGAACCAAGGTTTATTAGTTTGCATTTTGGTAGACTTTGTAGGAGAGACTCAATATATAGTTTAATTTATCGACAAGCTTTATTTGAAATATTAATGGATAGATGGAGGTGTATATAGACATGATTGAATCTTTTATAAATCATGACCATACTCATCAACTCATTTGAGACAAACATCTATTTTACATCATTTGTGCATATAATATTTTTATCAGGTAGATTTTTTTACAAAAAATTTTGTGTTCCTTTTCATAGAAGCATAGGATAATAATATAATTACAAAGAGAATAAAAAATATCATCCTGCATACCTCACTCATTCAAAAATATCACCATGCATACGCCAATCATTCAAGGTTAGAAAAAAAATATTATTACATTTTGAAAATGAATAGTTCAAAGATTTGCATCAATAGCTCACATGTCTACAATAATAGAATTTCAAAATTCTCATTAATGTAAATGAGTACAAAAATATCTTTTGAAAAAGTATATGATCCTAAGAAATTTAGGAACTATTTTTTAGAAGAATTTTAGGGCCAATAATCATAAGGTTGTGAGAATTTTCCTTTTGATAACCAATAATTTTTTTATAGCTAAGTTCAAAAATATTATGTAATTTTCAAGCTAAGTGTTTCATTTGAATGATTGATTAATTTATAAATCTATATTGAATTTTATGGAATGATATTCAAGGAGTTGATAAAAAGCTTTAACGAGAAGAGGAAGAAATAAAAAGAAAAAGAGAGAAAAAGGAAGTAATGAAAGAAATACTTAGAAAAGCTAGTCACACATATGAAGAGCATACAATACTATTAGAAAAAAATACAAATTCCCTCTTAAATTAAACTATAAAATAAATTAATGTTATAAAATCTATAATATGACATATTTATCTTCAAAGCAAAGTAAGAGTAAATAAAAGTCTAATTAATCAAAAGACCATGAATGCGCATATAAATTAAATATAGAACCATTCAAAGTGCAGTAAAAGAACAATTTAGAGAAGAAACTCATTACTAATATCCATATTTTATAATGAATGTTTATGTGAAATATTTTTAGAGAGCATATCAAAAGCATGTAAATTTGATTCCAAATAATCTCTCATAGGTTGTTCTAGAAAACCTTCTTCAACCAATCTACTTCTAATCTACATTTCAATTTTCATATTATAGTATGTATCTTCTATTTATTATATGCATATCTAATCCCTTACAAATGGAATGAGTGATATTTATATTGATATCTAGTTCTACAAGCATAGCAAGTCTCTCTACTCATCTATGAAACTCAAATAAATACAATTTACTCTCTAAAAAGGTATTTTTTATTAAATATTCCAAAAAACATATGATGAATTCTCCTCTAAAAATATGATTATATTTTATTTCTTAAATTAAATTCCTTATAAATAGGGGAAATCATTATAGACTAAGCTATTATAACTATATTTTTATTGTTCCTACATATAAAATGTAAAAGATAAGTGAAAACATAATAATCTCTTAATGATACTTTCTAGCACCACACATTATCAAACATAGATATACATCCAAGCTAAAGTATTTTGTAGGTATTGAAGGCTATATTTTATTGTGGATGATTGCAATGTAAAGGTGCTGAAGAATTTTTTTTATTTTTATTTTTCTCATGATTTACTAGCACACCCTAAAAATCTTAGTATCCTTTGACCTAAAGTTTCAAGTCATTTATCTAGCTATATATATATTGGATATCAATTTTTATTTTATTTTTCTCGACAAAAAGTGGCATAGTGAGTATGTTAATATATTCAGAAAATAATTTTGGAGTTACATCAGGGGCAGAGTCCAAAATCATATTAAAGGAAGTAAATTTTCCATACATAAATTATCCCAAAACGAACAAGAGCATGTAGCTGTGAACAACATTACAAAAACACCCAACTCAGAGATACAAAAAGACAATCAGTACCTACCACTCAAGCTAGCAACAACCGGGGGACGCAAAGAGTTTACAGGAGGTGCGGAGTAGAATACTCATCTACAGCATCGAGAAGAACATTCTCCTAAAGCCCCGGGCGAAGGCGATCAATTCGGATAATAGTGTCATCGAAATCATCATAGATAATTCCAATGCGGATCACAAATAATACAGCGGCACAACTAGCATTAGACACCATATCCAATTCACTCAAGAAACCTCCAATTGGAAAAGAGCCCCACTCCAAACAGGAGTCCAATGCCAATTCCAAAGCAGGCAGAGAGAAGATAAATGGTTGCAGCTAAGCGTTATCAATGACATGAACCATCCCAGGTTTTAGCAGAGGATCCATACAGTTTGAAAGAAACTGGGACGCCACCTCGGTGAACAGAGCATTTGGATTATTCAAAAGCCACTCCTGCCCAATGATGGAGTGAATTGCCAGTTCAACATGAACAAATGGCAGAAGGAACATCTTACCAAGATTTTCTCTGTCAATTCCGTCAGGTCACGACGCTCCCAGAACCATCGAGGAAGGTTGATACGCCACAGACTCTCCATGGTAAAGCGGAGACAAAGACCAATGAGGAAACAAGATATCAGAAATACATAAATAGAAGGTGGAGAAGGAGGAAATGATGTCCGCTAGCCACAAATGTAGATCCCAAAATGACAAATAAATGGAAGTTTCGAGAAGGCATAATAAGGCATTCCCACATTTGAAAGGGCAGATGACAAGAATAGAGGAGTACGGGAAGCACCAAGTTTAAGTAGAAGTACCACGACCTGCACATAAAGAACAAGAACAGGTTAATAAAAAAGAAACTGGGATCAAGGATAATTTGCAATAGATTATAGCAATGTTTCACTGCCACCAAAGGAATTATGAGAACCATTCCAGGCGAGTTAGAAATGCAATGGAGACCATATGAAAAAACACTTTCGCAGGCAAGAGAGTAGCTACCACTGACAAATAATGACACCATTGTACTCCGAAAATGGAATAGAACAAAAGCACATAATAAAAACTAGCTCAAAGAATGAGTTTCCCAACCAACGAGGAGTAAACCTAATTACGTCGATCCTTACTTGTGTTGAAAGTGTAGCTCGAAAGCTTTTCCAACCTGGAACCGTGTCACCCAGGCTGGAGCGTTGGTGGAGAAGTTTATCTCTTAACTTTCTGATTTTTCCTTCTTTTCTACAACGCACTTGCCAATTTGGAGATATTCCTTTTAGCAACAGCTTTGTTTTGTTTCTAAGATAATCTTTGCTTTATTTCACCATTGGTGAATAAGAGATTATAAAAAGGAATTGATGTGTGCATTGTAAAAATACAGATTGAAGGTTATTGCAGGAAAGGACACAGGATCAAAGAGAGGTTGCATGAACAGAAGAAGTAGTTGAATATTATCCAAGTTTGCAGTTTCGTTGTGGATGCCAAGTTCTGGCAGTTATTGTAAATTTCTTCTTTTCTGCTTTAATAAAATCTCTCTCTTTGAATGCCGATTTTTCCTTAGAGTTAGGGGTTTTCTAGGGTAAATCATTGTGTCAAAGTGTGATTGGTTTTCTCTGCATTCAGTATTTTAGTGAATGGTGTTGTCCATGCTTTAGTTCATTGTTTTAGTCATTTGATTTCTATTATTCGAATTTATGAGAATAAACAATAGTGAATTTATTGCTGGGTTTCACAACGCCAATAATGGAGGCGTATTTTTCACATGGTATCAGAGCTAATACTCGGAAAGAGAAAACTAAGGTTTAATCACACCACTGCAAGTTTCTATTTTCTTTTTATGTTCAAGGGTTTCAGCAATGGCAACAGCCGGATTAAGAGATTTAGACAGAATTGAGGGGACTTCAAACTTTGGCGTGTGGAAAGCAAGAATTCTTTTGTTACTGGAGGAGAATGGTCTGATGGAATATGCAACCACTACCATTTCTGTTCCAACAGATGCTACGCTATTGGCAACCTACCAGAAAGAAGATGCCAAAGCTAGACGCATCGTTATGGATGGGGTCAAGGATCACCTTGTTCCTCATATTGCAGATTTAGACAACTGCAAAAAGATGTATGATGCCATACTCAACCTATACCAGAGTTCAAATTTGAACAGGCAGCTAATTCTCAGGGATAAGCTGAGAAACACCAGAATGAAGAAAGGGGAGAGCATTGTGGACTACCTTACCAGGATCAGAACAGTAAAAGATGAGCTAGTAACTGCCAGGGTAGCAATACTAGATGATGAGGTTGTCAGGATTGCATTGGCAAGATTCACAAAAGATTGGGATATCTTTGTCAAAGTTGTATCTAGATGGCAAGATATTCCTGATTGGGATCGTTTGTGGACTAATTTAACTCAAGAAGAATTTTGAATGAGTTATGTTAATGGAGGCAGTAGCAATGGTCGTAAGGGTGAGGTGGAAAAGAATGTTGCTCTTGCCAGCAAAGGAAAAGCTAAGAAAGGCTCAAGCAGTGAGTCTACCTCAAAAGGAGACAAGAAGAAAAAGAAAGACCTGAGTAAAATTAAATGTTATGGTTGTGATCAGCTAGGACATTATGTTAGTCAATGTCTGAATCGGAAGAAAGGAGACAATAAGAAGAAGCATATACAACAACTTCAATAGATGTTGATGAGCTATCCTCTAGACTAGAATATGAGTTCGCTCTTCTAAACTGCTTATCTAGCTCGAGCACTACAGGGGTCTAGTATATTGACAGTGGTGCGTCATGCCATATGACAGGAGTTAGAGAAAACTTCTCCAACTAGAAAGCAGAAGAAATAGGCTTCCAAATAAAAATGGGAAACAAGTCCACATGCACTCCAGTTGGGAGAGGGACTATTTCATTTCAGAGGGAGTCAAGCAGTGATATTAAAATCATAGATGTATTGCATGTGCCAGGGATGTACATGAATCTGATTTCAGTATCTGCCCTTGAAGACAAAGGATATAGCGTACTCTTTCAAGGACAGAAGGTGTATTTAAAACACAAGGACTGGAAGAAGGCAAAGCAAATTGGAGTTGGAAGTGACAATTTATACATATTGCAGTTTGAAACTCCAAAGGCACTAGTGAGCAGTAATAGCAGCAGGGAAATAGGAGAGCTATGGCATAGACGGATGGGACATATACACCATGGGGCATTGAAATTGCTCAGAGAAACCATGATAGGAATTCCAGAGTTGAGTGTAGAGCATGGTGACGAATGTAAAGGGTGTGCACTCGGGAAATTTTCAAAGGCAGCCTTCCCTAGAAGTGATAGTAGAAGTACAGGTGTTCTTGACTTGATACATTATGATATTTGTAGTCCCATGTCTACGCAGTCTTTGAGAGGTTATGAGTATTACGTAATCTTCATTGATGATTTCTCCAGGAAGACCTAGATATATTTCTTGAACGCCAAAGATGAGGTCTTCAGTCGCTTCCAAGAATTCAAAGCTCTTGTGGAGAATATGATAGGCATGAAGATCAAGGTTCTTCGGATAGACAATGGGGGTGAGTATAAAAGCAAAGTCTTCCAGGAGTTCTGTACCAAAGAAGGAATCAAGAGAGAATGGACTATTCCCTACAACCCACAACAAAACGGGGTTGCTGAGTGTAAGAACAAGGCAATTGTTGAAGTAGCTAGGGCCATGCTATTTGATCAGGATCTGCCTAAGTATCTTTGGGCAGAGGCTTGCAGCACAGTAGTCTATATTTAGAATAGAGTACCTCATAAGATTTTGGGAAAGATGACACCAAAAGAAGGCTTTACAGGGAAGAAGCTTGAGGTCGAGAATTTTAGGATCTTTGGCAGTATAGCATACTGTCATGTACCATTAGAGAAAAGAACCAAGTTAGATTTGACTGCAGAGAAAGGTTTCTTTGTTGGATACAGTGAAACCTCCAATGCATACAAGATCTTTATTCCAGGGACGAGGAGGATCATAGTGAGACGTGATGTGAAGTTTCTAGAGGAGAAAGCCTTTAGAAAATCTCAAGATTTGCCAGTAGTTGAATAGAGTCAGTAGATTGAAGCTCCAAAAGTGGATCAAGAGTCTCAGGTACAGGGCACTGTGATAGGAACAAATACAGATACAGGTACCTTGGGTGAGTTGAGTCCATAGGATCAGGAGTAGCAGAATAAGGAACAACAAGCTCCATCTATTGGTGTATCTCCTACTAGTGGGAGAAGGATTAGTCAAGTGGAAACTCAGATTGCGCAAGATGCTCAAGAGTTTATGGGAGCTCCTAGAATGAGTGGCAGGGAGAGGAGACCACCAACTAAATATTCAGATTATGTGGCATTAATAAGCGAGCTCATAGACAGCAAGCCTTCCAGTTATCAAGATGCTACACAGCAGCAAGTTTGGAAGGATGCTATGGTGGAGGAATACAACTCCATCATGAAGAACGATGTCTGGGAGGTAGTGCCAAGGCCTATAGATAAGGCAGTGGTTGGTTCTCGCTAGATCTATAAGATCAAGCATGTTGTAGATGGTAGCATAGAGAAATACAAAGCTAGGTTTGTGGCCAAGGGGTTCTCTCAGAAGGAGGGAATAGACTATGACAAGATATTCACTCCAGTGGCTAGATATACCTCCATACGAGCTATGATTTCATTAGCAACACAGTTGGGATGGAAAATCCATCAGATGGATGTCAAGACGACTTTCCTAAATGAAATCATAGAGGAAGAGGTGTACATCGAACACCAGAAGGTTTTGTGGCGCATGGGAGTGACTCTCATGTTTGTAGTTTAAAGAAAGCACTATACAGACTTAAGCAGGCACCCAGAGTATGATATGAGTGCATAGATAGCTACTTGCAGAGCATGGGATTCGTGAAGAGTGAGGAAAACTCCAACCTTTACTATCTCATGATGGGGGGTGAACTACTCATCCTAGTTTTATATGTGGATGATTTATTTATGACTGGTTCACCAAGGCTCATAAAGGATTGCAAGAGGGATCTAGCAATAGAGTTTGAGATGAAGGATTTGGGGTTGATGCACTATTATCTGGGACTAGAGGTGTGGCAGACAAAGGGAGAGATTTTCCTTGGTCAAGGGAAATATGCTATGGAAATGTTGAAGCAATTCAAAATGTTGGACTGTAGACCCATGTCTACACCAATGGTCACAAATTGGCAGAAGATCAATGCATCAAAGCAGGAGGTAGTAGACCCCACCTTGTATAGACAACTTATTGGGTCATTGATGTATCTGGTCAATACAAGACCAGGCATTTGCTTTGCAGTCAACTCTCTTAGTCGGTTCATGGTAGAAGCAAAGAGAATACATTGGACAGTAGCAAAGCATGTGCTGAGGTATCTACGTGGTACAGTTGAGTATGGGTTGAAATATACTCAAGGTGATGGTGTCAAGTTGATTGGCTACACTGATGCAGACTGGGCCGGTAATGCAGTAGACAGGAAAAGCACTTTGGGGTGTTGTTTCAGCATGGGATCATGGGTTGTCTCTTGGTATAGCAAGAAACAGAAGTCTGTTGCATTAAGCTCTATGGAAGCAAAGTACATGGCAGCAAGCATGGCAACATGTGAGGCCATATGGCTTTGGAAGCTATTAGTAGCATTGTTTGGTCAGGAGCTAGAATCAACCATCATTCACTGTGATAATCAGAGTTGCATAAAACTCTTTGAGAATCTTGTGTTTCATGATAGGTCGAAGCACATTGACATTAGATATCACTTTATTAGGGATTGTGTACAGTGTGGATTAGTTCGACTACAGTATATATCTACAGATGAGCAGGTTGTAGACATCTAAACCAAGGCCTTGATGAAAGCAATTTTGTGTTCTTCAGGGACAAGTTAGGTGTAGTAGACAACACCTTCCTCACTAAGAGGGAGTGTTGAAAGTGTAGCTCGAAAGCTTTTCTAGCTTGGAACCGTGTCACCTAGGCTAGAGCGTTGGTGGAGAAGTTTATCTCTTAACTTTCTAATTTTTCCTTCTTTTCTACAACACACTTGCCAATTTGGAGATATTCCTTTTAGCAACAACTTTGTTTTGTTTCTAAGATAATCTTTTCTTTATTTCACCATTGGTGAATAAGAGATTATAAAAAGGAATTGATGTGTGCATTGTAAAAATACAGATTGAAGGTTATTATAGGAAAGGACACAAGATCAAAGAGAGGTTGCAGTGAATAGAAGAAGGAGTTGAATATTATCCAAGTTTGCAGTTTCATTGTGGATGCCAAGTTCTGGCAGTTATTGTAAATTTCTTCTTTTTTGCTTTAATAAAATCTCTCTCTTTGAATGCTGGTTTTTCCTTAGAGTTAGGGGTTTTCCAGGGTAAATCATTGCGTCAAAGTGTGATTGGTTTTCTCTGCATTCAGTATTTTAGTGAATGGTGTTGTGCTTGCTTTAGTTCATTGTTTCAGTCATTTGATTTCTGTTATTCGAATTTCTGAGAATAAACAATAGTGAACTTATTGCTGGGTTTCACAACGCCAATAATGGAGGCGTAATTTTCACAACTTGCAAAGCCAAGTAATACTCCATTATTCCAATCACAAAGAGAAAATCCAACCAAAATGGGGGAAGTATTGTCAATGGCCTAGTTTGCCAGACCATCCTTAGGAAAGTTTGCCTCTAAAGCAATGAGTACATTCAAAATAAACAAATTTTTCCAAGAGATCCCACACAATCTGCATTAAATACAATAGCTTCCATGAAGTTAAGGAACTTTCATTTTTAATGGCATTGATAAGAACCATTGAGTCTCCCTCAATGATAATATTGCAAAATCCCCAATTAATTGCCAACTGAAGGCTGAAAAAAGAGCTTGAATTTTAGCTACATTGTTAGTACCCTCCTAGAGTTTTTTTTGAGGTAACCACAATGACGGAGCCCTTCGAATCTCAAATTACACAACCAAACCCACATACACTAGCCCCTGAATGTACCATCAAAATTGAGCTTAACTAATAGAGGAAGTGGAGGAATCCATGAAACATTCTTTCTAATATAAAGCTTATCTACAAACAAATAGATCCATGAACTGGTGGAGGTCTTAGCAAAGGTCAATAGTTTGGGAATCCCAAGAAGAGAAACTCTTATTATTCTGAGACAAATTGATAACCTTAGACATTATTGTTTCTAAAATAGCTAATTCAAGTTTAAGAATCATAGAATTCAAAGAGCTAGATTTATGTTTAAAGACTCAAGCATTTTGTTCTCTCCAAATATGCCAAAGATCTAGAGATGGGATGACATGTCAAATATATCCAAAAAATTATTATGAGTGTAAGGTAGCCCAAGATTCAAAGAGAGATTGTACAGAGAATGGGAAGGCACATGCCTAATTCATTTTTTTCCAAATCCAACACCAAACATGAGTAGAAAATTGACAATGAAGAAAGATATGATAAAGAGTTTTTCAGGACAACATTACACAAAAGACATAACAAGTCAATATTTATACTAAATTTGCAAAGCCTCTCTTTGATTAGAATCTTATTTTCAACAACCAACCTAGGTTAAAGTGGGACTAATATGCCCAGTTGGGCGTATGAGTTCCAGAGGCTTAAACCCAAGAAAGATAATTCAAGAAGTGTTATGTTCAATGTGAGATTTGAAATCACAGCCCGAGACCTAGGGAGGACACATATGCCCAAATGGTCATATGGGTCCCAGATCCCTAAATCTGGAACTCATAGCCAAAAACATTAAATTATGATTCACCATTTATTACATGTTAGGATTATCCTTAGAAAAAATGCATTTAACTAGGCTTGTGGATGTAAAATAGGACCAATTAAGGCATAAATAAGCCAAATTTTAATAGGAGGACCCAAACAAGTGTGAAAATGTTAAGGGGTAACTTTTTCTACACTACATTTAGCCCGCACTTTAGTGAGAGGATTACCTTGCCTCAAACTCATACTGAAGTAGAAAAATTCGCATCAAGAGGGGTCCAAGTGTACCAATGCTATTGAGATAGGATGACAATGATCAAGAGGGTTGTGAAAGACCCAAGGATCAAGATTCTATGCTAGACCAACATAGGAACAAAGGAAAAAACATGTGAATGATGTATGGAGCAACAACAAGATATAAACATACATTGTTAAAGACAAAAAGAAAAAGGAAAAAGGAAAGAAAAAAGGGTGGATGAAGCCTCAACAATCTATCCAACAGGATGTGAACCAGGTCTAAGCTGATTGTCCAAAAACATTTAATGTTAGCATTTTTTTCATTTCCTTCATTAGGATGCTACTTATTTTTACCACCTTTTGTCTCCAAGGAGTAAGAGAATGTAAATCTAAATATTTGAACATATTTTTAATAAGCTCTTTTAATGTGTTATTTTTAAATATTCATTTATGATGTTTTTCTCTGGGAAGTCAAAAAGTTTAAGTAGAAAGGTTTGGAAAGGTGATTTTGAATATTAAACAATTAGTACTCTATAACCTATTGTGCCAAATGTGTGATCATTTGGAATGGTTATCCATCTGGATACATCTTCTCTTTTTGGATGGATGTGGTTGCCAATACTATAAATTTGTTGAATGTTCTTGGTAGGTTCAAGAAAAACACAAGGAAGTTTGTCTTCATAAAGAAAGTCCCTTAGGGGACACTATTCTGGAGTGCTATAATTGTGGTTGTCGAAATATTTTCTTGTTGGGATTTATCTCTGCTAATACATAGAGTGTTGAAGTTCTATTATATAGGGAACCTTGCTTGAGTTTCAATGCTCTAAAGGACATGAAATGGGATCTTAGCGAATCACTACCATTGATTTATGATAGATGGGATCTTCTCCTTTTTGTATTAGGAGGGTACATTGGTATATTATATTATTACCGATATTGTCTTTATTTAAAAAGGTGAATCTAATTTCCCTTTTTTGTATTTTTAATCCAAGAATCTCTCGGTATAAATAGAAGATATTTTCATAATTTAGGAAAGATATTTTCATTTATAGGTAAGTAATAATGTGGATTAAGTTAAGTTTCTGTATATATGTTTTAATTTGTTTCATATTGTATGTTGGTCTTAGGGAAATTAGCATTATGAAGTTAAATAGTTGTATAGGGGTAAGCTATGTTCTCTTTTCCATGTAAAATTGGGGAATGGATTTTCCATTTCTCACACTTAAAGGTGTGTTCTTTGTTGAGTGGGTCTATGGCTTCATGATTATACACAACATAAATGAAGTAAAATGTCATTAGTATAATCACTACTCATTGAGGTCATATTGAGATGACTTAAAACTACATGGGTTGAATCCTGCAAAGATTAAAAATCCAACTAAAACAACACAAGAAAAATTTCAAGAATAAAAATATAATTAAAACTACACAAGTCAAGTTCCAAAAATTAAAATGTAGTTAAAAATACATAGGTCAATTATTGGTCTTACATTAGTTTGTATCTCGTTGAATGTGTTTGTGCATCCCAAGCTTATATTCTAAAGTCTAATAGAATTTTTATGTATACAAACCAATCATTGATAACTTATTACTATCAGTAGTTATCTCCAATGGAATATCAATATTCATGATGTAGAGGAATGATGAACAACTTAGAATCAGAGCCAAGAGGTAGGGTATTCAAAAATCAATGCCATTTTTAGGCTTCTAGGTGTACCTTCATGACCTTAAACAATGGATTCATTAAGAGACTTAAGTTCAACAACCTTAAGACAACATACTTGCATGGTATACTTATCCAAATATAAAATACTATGAGTCAACCTTAATATGATGAAAACATGAAACAATCACCCAAGAGACTTACAACAACCACTCATAGAGTATTCAACATTGGTTTCTCACACTAACCCAAACTTGCTTGTACAAGATCAACTCCTTATGACTATGTAACTAGACCTTAACAATGGACTCTCATAGAGACTTGATGCAACACCCCTTTAAGGTAGGGTAGGAGCATGAAAATACTATCTAGGGATCCAAAAGAATCACAAAAATTTTCACATGTTGTTTCACAATATATCAAGACACGGGTTCAATCCTTGTGCTCAAAATTGCAACTCTGTCCTCTTGGGACAGTCACAACCACTCAATTCCCAAAATATTTGACAATGTTCAATAACTTGAATGAGGATTTCACAAACCTTTAGACATCAACAAACATCTATCCAAAACAACCTTAATGGAATGCATGCAAATATTTTAGTTACAAACACAAAGTAGATGATTTTTCACTATTTTTTGTGCTTTCTTGAAGCAGACTAGTGAATATTTCTCCCAAATACGAGCATATGGGGACTTCTAACATTGAAAATATTGAAGAACATGCAAATACGAATTTTTGGATGAGTTTATAGTGTTTTTAAGTGGTGGAAACAAAATTTAACACATTTTGAAGGCTCCTGGTTTACTCTGGATAGGGTTTGGGCACATTTTAGAAAAATTGCTATAGAAATCAATGAAAATAAATGAAACAAAAATAAAAATGGAGTTGATTCATGTTCCTAACAAATATAATTGATTTCAGATTGATCCGTGGACTTTATAGTCTGTAGAATAAGCCAAAATTTATTGCAACCAAGAAAAATCACAACAAACATGCTTCAATTCACTCCAAGTTTGAAAAAAAACTACAACCATGCTTCCACTCGAGCATTCCATCCTATTCATGATTTTTACAGACATTTACAATTTATTCCCATGTTCAAAAAAATTGCATGTAACTGAAATCCCCATTTTTGACAACTTGCCCAAAAAGGTTGCATGACAAAATTAGCAACATTGACATTTTTTTGCATTTTTGAAACCCATGACCCCAAGCACCACAAAAATGAATTAAACACATCAAAAATGGTCATAAATGACCTCATTATTCCTTAGAACCCACTAAAACCCATTAACAACTAAAAAATCCCAAAATTACAAAAAATGAGCAAAAATGAAGCACTTAGTGCCCCTGCACCATACTCCCAAGGGGAAGAAAAATTTGAGTTCCATCTCAAATGATAGTCTAGTTTTCATTCTATTATTCCAATTTTGTTGTAGCCTTTTAACTTTCCTCTAACCACCTCATAACCTTCTCCATGCTTGGCTTGATTTGCTCTATGTTTCTTGGTTTGCACTCTTTTCATTCTCTCTTTCTTCATGCATCTTCTCTTGCTTATCAACTTCTCTACTTGAAGACTCCAAGATTCTATTTCTCTATCATACACCTCATTTCTTCTATCCATTTTTTCCTCCTCTACATTTTCTTTTTTTCCTTAACTTTTACAAACATTAGTATCAACATGCATTAGATAAAAACCATGGGGACAATTTACCTCTTCACTAACTCCTTGTGCTAGCTATCTTTCTTCTTCCTTAATCTCATCTATACCCATCTTCTTATCAATTGTTTGATCATCATCAACCTACTAGTTTCTTCAATGTAACTCTTTCCAATGGACCTTTGCATTTGTGTCTACTTGAGAACATTGTTCTTCCATGACTTCTACATTTGCTTGAAAACACTCTTGGTCATCCTTCATGTCCATGTCAATGAGTGTATTTTTTGTGTCATCTTCTCTTTCAAAGCAACCATCCTTTGCTTTCTCCTTTTGTCAACAATCATTAGTATGGGCCACTTTACCTTCTTTTTCATTGGCCAAACGCAAACATTTTTTTGATATTCTTCCTCAAGATACTAGTATACTACTTTCACAAGAGACTATTGTAGTTTTTCATCAAACTCTACCAATTTTCTTTCAAAATATTCATCTAATTTTTTTCTTCTTGACTTTCATCTTTTGCTACATCTTGCTACCCCTTCTCTTTTCTTGATTGCTTCTCATGATACCAATTTGATGCAGAGGAAGGATGAACAACTTATAATCAGATCCAATATGTAGGGTATTCAAAACTCAACTCCATTTTGTTGCTTCTAGGTGTACCTTCACGACCTTAAACAATGGATTCATTAAGAGACTTAAGTTCAACAACCTTAAGACAACATAAGTTTTCATGGTAGACTTATCCAAAGATATAAGACTATGAATCAACCTTAATGTGATGAAAACACACAACAATCACCCAAGAGACTTACAACAACCACTCATAGAGCATTCAACATTGGTTTCTCACACTGACCCAAACTTGCTTGTACAACATCAACTCTTTATGACTATGTGACTAGACCCTAGCAATGGAATCTCATATTGACTTGACCCAACACCCCTTTGAGGAATTGTAGAAGCATGAAAATATTGTCTAGGGATCCAAAAGATTCACAAACATCTTCACATGCTATTTCACAATACATCAAGACACGTGTTCAATCCTTGTGCTCAAAATTGCAACTTGTCCTCTTAGGACAGTTACAACCACTCAATTCCCAAACTATTTGACAATGTTCAATCACTTGAGTGAGGCTTGCACAGACCTTTAGACATCAACAAACATCTATCCAAATCAACCTTAATGGAATGAATGCAAGGATTTTAGCTACAAGCACAAAGTAGATGATTTTTCACTATGTTTTGTGCTTTTTTGAACTCAAACAGGTGAAGATTTCTCCCAAATGTGAGCATATTGGGACTTCTAACCTTGAAAATCTTGAAGAACATGCAAATATAGAATTTTGGATGAGTTTATAGCATTTTTGAGCAAAACTTGGGAGAATATTTTTGTGATTCTTTTGGATCCCTAGACAGGCTTGTCATGCTTCTACACTGCCTCAAAGGGGTGTTGGGCCAAGTCTCTATGAGAGTCCATTACTAAGGTCTAGTTACATAGTAATAAGGAGTAAATGTTGTACAAGAAAGTTTGGATAATTGTGAGAAACCAGTGTTGAATAATCTATGAGTGGTTATTGTAAGTCTCTTGGGTGATTGTTGCATGTTTTCATCACATTAAGGTCGATTCATAGTTTTAGATCTTTGGATAAGTCTACCATGCAAGTATGTTGTTTAACGATTGTTGAGCTTAAGTATCTTAATGAATCCATTGTTCAAGGTCATGAAGGTACACCTAGAAGTAGAAAAGTGGAGTTTAGTTTTGAATACCTTGCCTCTTGGATCTGATTCTAAGTTGTTTATGGTGCAGGGGCACTATGTGCTGCATTTTTGCTCATTTTTGTAATTTTGGGTTTGTTTAGTTGTTAATGGATTTTAGTGGTTATAAATTCTAATAAGGTCATTTATGACCATTTACCATGTATTTAATTTATTTTTTTGGTGATTTGAGTCATGGGTTTCAAAAATGCAAAAAAAAATCAAAGTTGCTAATTTTGTCATGCAACCTTTTTGGCAAGTTGTCAAAAATGGGGATTTCAGTTACATGAAAGTGTTTTGGACATGGGAATCAATTGTAAATGGCTGGATAAAGCATGTATAGGATGGAATTTTTGAATGGAATCATGTTTGTAGTTTTTTTTTCAAACTTGGAGTGAATTGAAGCAAGCTTTTTGTGATTTTTTTGGGTTGTAGTAACTTCTAGCTTCTTATACGGACTGTCCAGTCCATGAATCAATCTGAAATATATTTTATTTGTTAGAAAAATGAATAAAATCCATTTTTGTTTTTGTTTCATTCAATTTTATTGAGTTTCAAGAAATTTATAGCATTTTTTCTAAAATGTTCCCAAACCCTAGCTAGGGTAAACCAAGGGCCTTCAAAATGTGATAAATTTTGTTTCCAATGCTCAAAAATGCTATAAACTCATCCAAAATTTTATATTTTCCTGCTCTTCAATATTTTCAAGGTTATAAGATCCAATATGCTAGTGTTTAGGATAAATATTCACTAGTCTGCTTAAAGAAAGCACAAAAAATAGTGAAAAAACATCTACTTTGTGATTGTAGCTAAAATACTTGCATGCATTCCATTAAGGTTGGTTTATATAGATGTTTTTTGATGTTTGAAGTTCTATGCAGGGCTCATTCAAGTGATTGAATGTTGTCAAAGAGTTTGGGCATTGAGTGGTTGTGACCGTCCCAAGAGGATAGCGTTGCAATTTTGAGCACAAGGATTGAACACATGTCTTGATGTATTGTGAAACATGTGAAGATGTTTGTGATTCTTTTGGATCACTAGATGGGATTTTCATGCTTCTACACTACTTCAAGTCTCTACAAGAGTCCATTTCTAGGGTATAGTTACATAGTCATAAGGAGTTGATGTTGTACAAGAAAGTTTGGGTCAGTGTGAGAAACCAGTGTAGAATGCTCTATGAGTAGTTGTTGTAAGCCTCTTGGGTGATTGTTTCCTTTTTTCATCATATTAAGGTCGATTCATAGTTTTAGATCTTTGGATAATTCTACCATGCAAGTATGTTGTCTTAAGGTTGTTGAACTCAAGTCTCTTAATGAATCCATTATTTAAGGTCATGAAGGTACACCTAGAAGCAACAAAATGGAGTTGAGTTTTGAATACCCTACCTCTTGGATATGATTCTAAGTTGTTCACCCTTCCTATGCATCAATTCACCACATGATAAATTACTCTAGTAAAAAAAGTAAGTGGTTTACTAGTGTTAATAAATTATTGGAAGATTAGAGTTGAATTCCAGAGAAAAATCAATATGTTGCTAATAGATATAGACCATAGGTATTGATTTTTATTTCCAAAACAATTGAATTTTCAAAGAATTGGATAAAATATCTTTATTATCAAAATCCTTGTATGTGAGTTGATTTTTTCTCTCTTAAGTTTACTCAACAGGTTTTAATTTGAACCATATTATGGGATTCAGTTGTTCATATGAATTGTTTGCATGCACATTTATTTCTTTCATATGGCTAACCATTTTCAAATTTGAAGGGTTTTAGCTTAGATGGTATAGATTTACTATTTTGGAATTATTGATGTTAAAGAGCCTTGTTTTTTGAAAATACATTTTGATATGTTTATATGCACCAACATCTAGGATGTATAAGACCTAAAGTTGAGATAGGTGGTCAAATTTACTATGATATATTCATTTATTTGGTATTCTATGTTGTCAAGCTAATATGTGCCAAATCAAGGGCAGTAGTGAGCTCTCCAATTGAACACCTAACTCTACCTTACTAGGTCTATTTATATTTGTGAGCATGGTTTTTAGTTTGTTTCTATTGAATTATCCCTTGGCAATCCATGCTTGTTTTGTCATAATGTTTTGCTTGTCCTCTTATGTAGGTAAGGAACTTGGAAGTTTCAGACAAGAGTGAATTGCATAAGCTTCAGTAATTGAAAGATGAGCAAGGTACATAGTTAAAAAATAATTTTATTTGCAAGCATTTTGTAAGCCTATTTTTTATATCATTTTATATAGATCATATCCGGATCATGTTATACTCAAATTGAAATTTGAGCTTTCATGCATCACTGCTGGCATGACTTGAAGAGTTTGCACAGATCGGGGGTTCCCACTCTCCCAAAAACTCTTCAATTCATGCTAGCAGTGATGCAAGAAAGCTTGACTTTAGGATTTCCCATATCACTTCTAGGCAATTCACTATAATTTATCAAATGATTCCTATTGATTTTGTGTCATTCCAAGCCTATTTTTGAATATCAACAACTAACATGTGTGTGATGGTTTCTATTCCCTGAGTATCATTAGGTAAAAATCACAAGATCAAAGGCTCAATAACAAGTTTTTTCCTTAAAATCTTTGTGCCAACTGAGACATTAGATATGGCCTTTTCATAAACTTCATACAGTGTCATGGATTAACGATGTCCTTCCACAATCTTGCTAGGAAACTTTGCCTCAGGAATACTAAAAATTGAATTAAACTATTTGGCATTAAAATACCCGAGCCCATTTCATGATTAGATTTCTTGCAAAACCAAAAACCTAGGCTTTATAACTTTTTCCAAATTTGTTCCTAGTAGCCTAGGCTACTTTATGATAGAATTTGTAGGGTATACCATGTCATTGATAAGAAATTGCATCATATTATTTACCCTTTCTATGGAGTAAGAAGGATAAAGGGTTGAGCCCAAACTAATTCCATATTTTCCTCAAAGGAGAGTCAACGTAGTTGAAGATTGTGTATTTTAGAGTCTAATAGTTCCATGCAGAAAGAGGCAACAAATCCCAAAATGTATTTGTACATTTTGCTACTTTAGGGATGTTGATCTTGTGAAGGAGCTCAACTTGGATAGGCGTCAAAGAAGAACATCACAAAGAGTTCAGTGGTAATGTGAGAAAGCCTAACTTTAGGCTTTCTTGCATCACCGCTGGCATGACTTGAATAGTTTGTGGAAGAGTGGGTTCCTACAATGATATCATATTTCTTTGAGGCATTTTTTGAAATAGTTCTCTTTCCTTGTCTATGCTTCCAAATTTTCATGTATGTCTAGTAGGGCACTTGTAACTACAACATATGAAAAAAAAATCTTGTTGTTATGATGGATGTCCCTTTGTTATTACTAGATATTTGATGAAGTGCACATTGTTATAGTGCAATCCTATTTTTTAGATTGTTTCATTTAGCATCACCAATATTCTGCACAAGAACATTGTCCCTATTTAAAATGATGGAAATGGTACACATCTCTCAGAACAATTTCTCTTGCAACAATCTTGGACATGAATTTAGATGGAGAAGATTTGTTGATTTTGTGTCATTTTTTCATCACATAAAATAAATCAACCCATGTATTTTCCTATTAATTGAATCAATGTTGTAGAAAAACATTTCTTATGCTTGCATTTGGCGTCAACGTGCAAAGTCACCTCCTTGTCATTTCACAAGAACAACCTATCTTTGAAGCACTTTTAGAGTTTTATTATGAGGACTGCCACTTTGCACTTTGAACCCTTGCATAGTCATAATATCCTTTGCATAAGTCTATTCTCATTGTCATTTTTTAGATGATGATCTTTTCAAACAAAAAGGATTTAAATGGTGGACACTGAAATTGTATTTATCTCCAATAATTTTTTGTGCAATGCATGCTCATAAAAGAACCTCTGTTTAAGCACAAAATATGAGATTGGCTTCATGAAACTATCAACTAATACTGACTGTCCTAACATTGCAACCTCATATTTACAATGAACTAAGATGGTCTAATTTTGTGTCTTTCAATCTCTCATGAAGTTAACAACAAAACCCTTAGTTTCTTACTTTCATAGGGAGCTAATTGATTCCCATCAAAACCCTACCCCTTTAGTATCATTTGTGTGGTAGTTTGATAATGCTACATGCTCCTCTCAAGGCTAGCTTTGATATAAGCACTTTATTCACAAAACCTATTCAGGATTGCACTTTCATTGTGCATATGCTTGATATGATACCCATTGCATTCACTAGCTTGCACTTAGCATCATTCATTTAATTTTCATAGTCCCATATCCTTGCAATCACCTCATTACAATGTTCTTCAATGCAACACTAGCAGCCACTGAAAGAAACATGTCTTCAAGATAAATTGGCATGAGTACCTTTATTAAATAATCTAATTTATTACTTCACTTGTCACACATGCATAGTAAGAAAACCCCAACTATCATATGTACTAGGTCTAAGATGATATCATAACATGTAACATGAACAAGTTCTAGCTTTCAAAATAATAGATCACCTTATTTTGTATGTTGCGCTGTCTAGATCTTGTTCTCGACAAATATGAATCTAGATCATGAACATCAAAAACTAGCAGATTAGGCATAGGGTGCGATACGAGATTTTACTATAGAAATCCCCAAACTAGTTACCAATTACCACTTAGAAAACCATATTTAGGGAGTCACCTCAGAAACCTAGTTGGAGAGGGAGAAGGGGTAGATTGAAACTGTGGAGGTGCATGAATCTGTCAAATTTATTCCATGCAAGTGCTTTATTGTATATTTATTATAATTTTGAAACTAACACCTTCTTAAATTGTCAAATTCACATCAAAACTTTCCAAGGAGGGATCATTTTTTGTTTTGTCAGAATTGGCGAAAGGGAGCATTTGTTTTCCCTTAGTTAAAAATTTGTAAAAGAAAAGGTTTTTTCTTTTGCATTGAATTTGGAAAAAGGAAAGCGTATGGGAGGAGGTGAATTTTTTTGCATAGTTAAAAATTTGTAAAAGAGGAGTCATTTTTTTCTCTTTTGTAATGAACTTGGCAAAGGAGGTCATTCTTTGGATAAGGGGATTTTATTTTATGCTTCAATAAGGGGTTTAGAAAAGAAGTTATCCAACCTCATCAACCTAAGTACACTTAAGGATAGTGAATAGATTAATTATTCACACTAACATCTTGGTTTTATAGGAAAGATAACAAGATTTAACAGCATATCATTATTAAAAGTGTTTTTCATATGAATTGAGACAAAATGAGTAATTAACATAAAGATACCCTATGTAAAATTAAGTAAACTAATGCGAATAGGAGATGGGTGGAAAAAAAATAGATAAAACATTTTATTGACACCAATTCCCATTTAATTGCAACTTAGGGAGGGAAAAATACATTAAATAATGTTGAATGGATGAAAGATGGGTCCCAAATATAAGGGCATGTTAAATACACATGTAAAAATGATCTCTAACAAAAAAAGTAGAGGATAAAAATTACTAGGAATAAACCTCTCCCCAAAAGAGTTCATTCATAAATAAGTTATGGAAAGAGGACTCAAAATGACCCCCAAGGACTACATCCAACACAAATTTATATAATCAATAATTCCCCCACTGGAGAGAAAGAGTGAGACAATGGTCATATTTTAATAATTAATGTTCAAAGACATAAAAAAATACTCATAACTTGGCAAAGGAGGTCATTCTTTACATAAGGGGGTTAGGAAAGAAGTTATCCAACCTCATCAACCTAAGTACACTTAAGCATAGTGAATAGATTAATTATTCACACTAACATCTTGGTTTTCTAGGTGACATAACAAGATTTAAGAACATATCATTATTAAAAGTGTTTTTCATATGAATTGAGACAAAAGGAGTAATTAACATAAAGATAACCTATGTAAAATTAAGTAAACTAATGTGAATAGGAGATGCGTGGAAAAAAAAATAGATAAAACATTTTATTGACACCAATTCCCCTTTAAGTGCAACTAAGGGATGGAAAAATACATTAAATAATGTTGAATGGATGAAAGATGGGTCCCAAATAGAAGGGCATGTTAAATACACATGTAAAAATGATCTCTAACAAAAAAAGTAGAGGATAAAAATTCCTAGGAATAAACCTCTCCCCAAAAGAGATCATTCATAAATAAGTTATGGAAAGAGGACTCAAAAATGACCCCCAAGGACTACATCCAACACAAATTTATATAATCAATAATTTCCCTATAGGAGAGAAAAAGTGAGACAATTCTCATATTCTAATATGTAATGTTCAAAGACATAAAAAAATGATCATAACTTGGCAAAGGAGGTCATTCTTTGGATAAGGGGGTTTTATTTTATGCTTGAATAAGGGGGTTAGAAAAGAAGTGATCCAACCTCATCAACCTAAGTACACTTAAGCATAGTGAATAGATTAATTATTCATACTAACATCTTGGTTTTATAGGAAAGATAACAGGATTTAACAACATATCATTACTAAAAGTGTCTATCATATGAATTGAGACAAAAGGAGTAATTAACATAAAGATACCCTATGTAAAATTAAGTAAACTAATGTGAATAGGAGATGGGTGGGAAAAAAATTAGATAAAACATTTTATTGACACCAATTCCACTTTAAGTGCAACTTAGGGATGGAAAAATACATTAAATAATGTTGAATGGATGAAAGATGGGTCCCAAATATAAGGGCATGTTAAATACACATGTAAAAATGATCTCTAACAAAAAAAGTAGAGGATAAAAATTCCTAGGAATAAACCTCTCCCCAAAAGACATCATTCATAAATAAGTTATGGAAAGAGGACTCAAAATGACCCCCAAGGACTACATCTAACACAAATTTATATAATCAATAATTCCCCCATAGGAGAGAAAGAGTGAGACAATGCTCATATTCTAATAATTAATGTTCAAAGACATAAAAATAAGATCATAACTTGGCAAAGGAGGTCATTCTTTGGATAAGGGGGTTTTATTTTATGCTTGAATAAGGGGGTTAGAAAAGAAGTTATCCAACCTCATCAACCTAAGTACACTTAAGCATAGTGAATAGATTAATTATTCATACTAACATCTTGGTTTTATAGGAAAGATAACAAGATTTAACAACATATCATTATTAAAAGTGTCTATCATATGAATTGAGACAAAAGGAGTAATTAACATAAAGATACCCTATGTAAAACTAGCATTTGCACAATATTCAATGAGCAACGGAATAGTTGATAGGCACAAGCCGATTTTATTTATTTGTAAAGTTCTCTTCACCAACATCAGCGTCAAACTGGAGGAGATCCCGATGGAGTCTCCCACATTTAACATGTTAGTCAACTGGTTGATATGGAATGAGGCCTGAGAAAAGAGCTGGGATCAAGTACAGTTGGGTTGAGAGCCCCTAGATAATGTGAGTAAAATCTTGAAAGCCTTCGTTAATAGAAATTCTAATAACACAGATTCAAGTTCCAGTGGACTGAAAACCCTTAATATTATTGGATTAAAAGCTTGATTATTGGAGTATGAGCTTGACTTGTTTAAAAAGAAAAAGAAAATATTACATGTCCTCAAAAGGAAACCATGGACACTGATAAATATAAACAAACGATCAAATTGGCTGTAATTCAGTTTTAACATGCAAAAATATATGCAAAATTGAATTATGAAGCAATAGATCTATAGATAGAATTATAGGAATATATTGCGTCGGTTGCAAATTGGTGAAATAACTGCACCCTGTGGATTCATTTGAGACTCAAAAGCTTACAATTGAATATATTCAGGTGACTATCAACCTTATCAATCAATGAACAACACTTACCACACCCACATTCATACCCATGGTCCACAGAAAATTCTGAGTAAATATTGCCTAAGATAGTGTCTATGTTGTTCTGAGATCCTTTAAAACTAAACTCTGTACATTTTCCTAGGCTCTATCTGTGCAATACAGGTTCTAAAGGAAATATCTGATGGTTTAATATCCCAAACTAAATTATCAAGCAAAATTTTTCACTTTCATGATTTCCATGTGAACAGACATTTCGTCAAACACTTATCCTGCTCTTGTTCTGAGTTTGCATATAGATTATTTCCACAAGAGAGATAATGCGTTGTGAGCAATTTATAGAATATGCATTTCTCACAATGTAACATTCATAACAAAATATGTTTTTAAATGATTCATAACATCGAATATAATTTATTTTATATATTTTTTCAGCTGGTACAAAATTACACTCAGAAAGTGTTCAATTAATATTCACTATAAATACAGTGAATTAATATAAAAAGATTCTGACCTTTTTAAATGATAACAATTTCCCTTACCCAGCTCTAGAATCCATTAGGAATTCAAACACCCACAACCCCATTCATGCTCCCACATTTCTTTGATGCATTCGGTCAAGAGTTAATGCGTTCATATCTGTATGATTTCACATTTGCACATATTTCTACCAGGCATTTAAATGTCATTCCTAAGCTACCACTTTGGTACAATCAGGGAAGATGATGGTAAGGATTTGGAATTTAGCTTTACATCTGCATACTACATTTGTTTGAAAGTTTCCAAAGCCTTTTTATAGAATCCATTTCTGTGCAGATCTGCTTTACACATTCCCATTTTATCGTGGGCAGAGGAGCGGCAATCATGGTAAATCGAGAGATGAAATATTTTTGAGGCATTCTGTATTAGCAATTCACCACAGCTTCGCCGTCACTTTCATCACCGCCGGCCAAAACATTTCCCCGACGGAAACTGCACACGTGCAATGCCTAGCTGCCTCAGGCCTTGACATTCATGTCCTGAAGATCCGGATTGAATCGTAGGAACCTGCAAAAGAAGGCAAAGAAGGCCCATTTTTCGCTCAATGGGATGCCATGAAAGCCTCAATGCCCGCCTTCGAAAGCCTCTTCAGTTCATATCTGCTGCAACGGAGTTCTCCCGTTTCCGCTGTCATAACGGATGTTGTACTAATAATTGAGCTGATATGTGGGGTTCCCACCAGCGCCAGATTGGGGGAAATGCTGGTGGGGTTCCCCATGTAGAATAGCCAACCACGTAGAATAGCCTATCGGCTAATTAAGTAAATTAATGTGAATAGGAGATAGGAGATAGGCTAATTAAGTAAACTAATGTGAATAGGAGATGGGTGACAAAAAAATTAGATAAAACATTTTATTGACACCAGTTCTCCTTTAAGTGCAACTTAAGGAGGGAAAAATACATTAAATAATATTGAATGGATGAAAGATGGGTCTCAAATATAAGGGCATGTTAAATACGCATGTAAAAATGATCTCTAACAAAAAATGTAGAGGATAAAATTCCTAGGAATAAACCTCTCCCCAAAAGAGATCATTCATAAATAAGTTATGGAAAGAGGACTCAAAATGACCCTCAAGGACTACATCCAACACAAATTGATATAATCAATAATTCCCCCATATTAGAGAAAGAGTGAGACAATGCTCATATTCTAATAATTAATGTTCAAAGACAAAAAAATCCACTACCAGAAAGAAATATTTATCCCCATGGGAAGAAATAAGTCCAATAGTATATGTAGAAGAAACTCTATTTCTAAGAAGAGTGATGAGGGAAAAAATCTAAAAAGTACGTGCCTCTAAGAATTATTCAAATTTCCACATACTAAAATCTAGTGATATTAATTTAGAATCCTCTAGAGAGTAATGAAGAAAAAGTTCCGAAGACATGGATGATGTGATAATAAATGTGATTTAACTATCATTAGAGAGGACATGGATTACCCAAAATGAATCTTTCAAAGAAAAATGTGAAGACTCCAAAAATAGGAATGAAATTCCTAATAGATAGGAATCGTATGTAGTTGTATCTAGAATAAGTTAATTTAATGTTGCACTAAGTCAATAAGTGTCATAGACGTAGTGAAACCAATCATTAAAGAGAAAAAATAGATGGAGATGTGATATTGGTAAGAGTAGTTAAAGAAGCAAGAGGATTCCTAGTGTCATCTAGCCATTCAAAACCTATGATATATTCAAGCTCCTCTAAGGTATCATCATCAAAGGGTATATTATCTATGCCATACATGGGAATGAGACAATATATAGTAGGACCATTTGGGAATGTAGAGATATGAGGGTCTTTAAATATCTCTCAAAATTTATTGCAAAGTGTCTAGGGAAAATTAGTGTTTTATAGAAAACACATAATATCATGATCAACACTAGAATAAATCCATGTTGAGTTGCCACTCATGGATCAATTAGGACTCTAACCTAGGACTTTCCTTTTTTTATTAGTGCGTTCTACCACTAAGCTATATTTCCCTTTGTGGCTAATCCAACATTGTTTTGATTGTGGCTTATTTCCAACACCTCTTTATAACCCATATTGTAGATGCTTGGAGCTTCTAGCCCAACCTCTCTATGAAATGTCATGTTAGAGTCAGTGATGGACTCATGCTCCTAGGATCACATGCAAAACAAAATATTAACCTTGTACACTATAGAGGAAAGATGATGAGTTGATTGATAATGGATGTAAAATGATATTATGATCAAATGGATCAATAATATAACTCTCAAGGATACATAAAATACATGAGGGACCTTGCTTATATAAGCAAGGTCATAATATAGGATACCATCGAATTATGTTAAGTATCTTAATCATATGACTTGAGATACAAAAGGTAAATAAACTAAAGATGTCCTATGTAAATTTATGTAAACTAGTGTGAATAGGACCTATGTGACAAACTAGTTAGATAACACATCCTACTCACACCAATAGAGATAGATTGGATAAATTCATCTTAGTTATATAAATGATGTTTGATATATTTTAAAAATTATGAAAGACTTGGGAAATACTTGATAATAATTTTATAACATTTAATGGAATAAAAAAAATTATGTATCAAAATAATTGTTATTCTTCTTCAAACATAAAAACATGGACCATTATCTCGTTACATATAATTTATATCTTCAATTTTTATTACCTCGAATTACACTAAACACTTATAAATCTAATTTAATGAACATACACTAAAATTTTTAAAAATGTTATTTTCTGTTACAAATGTGCAAAAGTTCTCTTTAAATCTCTATCTTTCTATGCAGAGTTTCCTCTCAACATTTCTAAAACAAAGCTACTATTCATTCCATTCCATGATTAGAATCTGGAAGTAATGAATTTTATAAAGAAGGTGAAGTACATGTCTCTTCTGGGAATAAGGAAAAATTGTACCTGTTCTTAAGGAATAATTGCAGTGCCCAAGGATTGGACTATATAGGAAGAAAAACAACAAATCACGTCTCTAAGGGCACCGTAATTTAAGATCATAGCATACCTTACTGGGTTATATGTGAATTTTAATATGTTACAATGTATCAGGAATTCAGCCTGGTGAAAAGAGCGAGCGTTATATCCTTATCAGTTGAAGCTCTTCCGTTTTCCTTAGTCCTACAAAACACTAGTGCTGTTCCGCAAATGTTTACAGTCGTACACAGAACAAAAACCTTGTAAGCAAGTGATAAGAAGAAATATGCCTCCAGCCAGAAGAGTGATGAACTGCCAAGAACCAAATATGTACTTCTTTATGTACTTCTTGGCAGCAACGCTCCATCTCATTTTATAGAGCTTATTGACGTCTGCAATAACTTGGTCCAGATATTTAACTTCCGTCAATTTCACACCTTTACCCATGCCATTCCAGAGGCTTGCCACTTGCCCGTCGTTTTCCAGGTGATTGCAAACAATCCCGCTCTTTGTCAGCAGCCGAACATCTTCGTCTGTGTCGATGATGCCGTTCATGAAATCAGTGTAGCGAGTAAAGATCATCGCTCCAGGGGCTGCCGAAGCTTCGAAAGCCACCAGATTTCTGAGAACAACTTCGGTGTTGGAATCCAACCTCAATTTGGGAAGATGAAGAGTGGCAGTGTTGGGGTCGAAGCGAATTGTTGTGAGGTCTCCATCGGTTGGAAGGAATTTAACTCCTGCTGAGTACAAATCGGAGACAGAGGGAATCGCCAGTTCGTCGCGCGTAGGAGGAGTTTGCACAGAGGAGAATCCTTTTTCCTCTTCTTTTCCTCCATCTTTGGGCTGAAGGGACATATTTTGAAAAGTCGAAACAAGTCCTGTGGGCAGCTGCGTTGCGGACTGGACAGGCCTTACTTTTAAGAAACGCTGAGGGAGTGCCGAGAGAAATTTAGGAAGGCCAATGTTTAACGAGGAAAGAGCCTTGCGTAACGCTTTCAGAAGACGTGTTACGCAGGTGAAATCTGGCAATTGCATCTTATCGTTCTCATTCTTGTTTGAAATGGTATCTTCCATGGCCGCTGCAGGGACGATGGAGTAATAGAGAACCTCCAGTATGTGACCGCTCCGTTTTATACGCAGCCTTGAAGTTTCTGGTATCTTGAACATAAATGGAGACCATTCTTCACAAGCAAGGCTTACCAGATTGCAGAGCCTTTCTTCCGCCATGTCTTGAGAACCCAATTGTATCTCCAGCAGCTTCTGCAAGAGGAATAAGGGCAAGTGATTTTCAAGCATCATCAGATCTCTCATTATTGCATTGTGCGTTGCGCTCCTGCCAGATGGATCTACAAGTCCACCAAAACTCTTCACTTTGGACAATACTTGTGAAGAGGCCTGGTCCGCCTGTTTGGCGTAGAACTGCAAGCACTCGAGCACGAAGGAGGCGTCCAAGGCCAGAAGCCATGCCAAGGTATCCTCCTTGCATTCGAGATATTTGTGGTAGCAGTTCCTGATCTGCCAGTCACTCTTCTTCACCTCTTCCACTACAGATTGGAACTTGCAGTCACTGGTTGTCTTCTGAAATCTTCTCGCAGCGGCAACTTTATATCTCTCTGTTCCGTATAGTTTTGATCTCCAGTGGTGATATGGTCCGATGGAGACGCACTGCGGAATATATGCTTCTGGTTTCACTGCCAGCAACTCCTTGGGCACACAAAAAATGGATACAGAAATCTCATTTTCTTCTTCTTCGTCGCTATGTGTTTGCATTGTTTCTTTGATTTGAATAACCCATCGATCTTCATCGATCTTTAGTTCATCTGCGTTCATTATTTCCATAGTTCAAAAAGGAAAACGGGTGAAAGATCCCAAAAAGCAACTAGACACAGAGGGGATGGAAGATTGATAATTTAAGGCTGAAATATGGGAACAACTGGGCAGACGGTGTATATGTAGCTTCGGCCTCGGCGTCAAAGAACAAAGAAACTTTAGTTTGGTAGAAATTTACATACATGCAGCTTCACATGGTAAATGCTTTCCACGAAGGAATCCATTCAAAGTCCGAAGACGCCATGTTACTGTCAGACAATTCGCACACGATTGTGAGAGGGCCATATGACAAGGCCCAGCTAATCTAAAATATGTAAAGAATTGAGGGTTTTACTATATATTACTTTATCTTTCCCCCCGCCCGGAACTATATATTACTTTATCGCACATATTAATATTCGTTACCTTTAATAATTTATTTTAATATTTTATCAGTTAATAATTGAGACGAGAATAATAAAGGGAAAAAAAAAAGTATTTGGAAGGAGTATCGTATTTGTAAATGTTTAAAGAATAAACGAAAGTGTTATTTTGTATACATTTTAGGTAATATTATTTTCAAATCTTGGTTAATCTTATTTATGATTTTTTTTTTAAAAATACACAAATTTAGATATTAAATTTTAAATATTAGACAATCTAACAAATAATTATTATAAATTTTTAAAAGTCTATTATTTTTTAAAAAAGATATTCAAATTGTTAAATAAAAATGTTGAATAAAAAATATATATAAAAATTACATTAAAATCTTGAAGAGAAGCATATATAATAATTATAATAAAATCCTAAATAAAAGTATATATAACAATTTGAGTAACAATTACCCTTATGCAAAGGGTCTTTTTGTGGTTGCTTTTGATTCACGCTTTGATCATGATGTCATAATATCATGATGTCATAATACTCCCTCTTGGGTTTGGGAATAGCATACCCTCCTCCTCAATCCTTTGGTGGCCTCTTTTAATCCTCTCACTAAATCTTTAGATAAGCAGTTTGTTCGTATTCAAGTTCATTTTTTTGTGTAATTCTTGTTATATGGGCATTGGTAATTCTTTGGGACATTTTGTTATGGTTGATAATGCTATTACCATGTTCTCTCACATAGCCTATGCTTGTATTCTTATGCAATTGGACATGTTTTCACCTCTCTTAGAGGAGTTTGTTTTATAGGTTGGGGATTATTCATGGAATCAATCTCTAAATTACTAAGGCATCCATTTTTGGCATTAATTATGCTTTGCTACTAGTCACTTGGCATTAGATTGTCCTCACTTGAAGGCTTGGCATTCTTCCTCTTAGTGGAAGAATGCTAATCATGAACTTTTGATGGTGCAAAATTCAAGGTTGGCACTAATTCTACGACTTTCATCCCTCATGCTATCATTTAGGAGTTGACTCTTGATCTTCCTTTGTCATATCGTATTTCCAATACCTTGTTAGTTCTTAAGGGTCTTGTGAGTGAGCCTCCTATGGCTTGCTCTATTTCTCCTCAACAATCTACATCTTTGATTTTACTCCTCTCTCATTGCTTCTCTTCTTCTAGTGTCATGGATACATGTTCTCCCACCTCTCCCTTTTTTTGTGGTTAGGATAATGGGTTTTGGGATATTGTTCATTACAAAAAGAAAGGTCTTTTGAAGCATATTTCACATTTGCATGTTCAAATTAAGGGTACGTTCCTATTTAGGTCTAGTTCTACTATTTTATAGTTGTGTTGTTTGTTGGCTACTAGTCTACAACAATGTTTTCAAAGAGTTTTGGTCCTTGTTTCTCTTTTGCTATTGTTTCTTTGTTAAATTATTTTGATGCTATTGACTTTATTTCTTGAACTAGTGTTGATTTTTTTTTATTTGTCTTGAAATATTTTTTTTTAAATATTCTAATTCTTATTTTTAACTTAATTTAATTAAAAATAATTACAATATAATGAAAACAAGTTTAGACATCAAATTCAGGCCATTAAAAACTATATAAATCCAATAAATCATAAATATCAAATTAATATTAATCTATGTCTAAAATAATATAAATTAAAAATATATTAATAATAAAAAATAATATAATATAATAAAAATAAAAATTAGTATTATATTTTCCATCTTCTAAAGTAAATGTTTTTAGATTATTTACATTTACTATGAATTTAACTTCAGCGTTATTTTTTGACAATATTGAATTCCCATAGCCTATACTTTCTCTATTTCATTTTTTAAATTTTTTATTGTGTACTATTTTAATTTTTCAGATTCTGTCCGCTAATATTTGAGAATATCATTTTTTATCCGATCTTTTTATCCTTTTACACGTCCTTTCTAAAATTGACAGCCTCCTGCAAAATATTCCACTTTTCTTGATTGGCTAATTCGAAAACGATAGAATTTAAAAAGAGGAAAGAAAGAAAATATAAATCGAGGTCGTTGAAAAAATGCAAAACTTCAATTTATTCTAATCGAATAGTGTTAAAACGTGAAAAATGCCGGGTCACAGTTTCGTACACGACTTGATCTACTCTTGCGTTTATCATACGCAATTAAATAATTGCTCAAATTTCCTGTCATAGATTTGTACGAACGGTTCACATTTAGTGTAACCTTCCCAGCATGATTCTGCAAGTTACACGTTCCAAAATTTGAGCCACACAAGTCAAAACGTAACTATCTTCATTCTTAGCACATCATTCAAATGAATCTATGCTAGATATCATGCACATCATTCTCATTTAGCATTATTTATAGTTCAATCTCACTGAAAATTAAACACAACATTTTCTCTATGTATCTATCTATTTATTTTATACATATAAATCTTAGCAAATAATCTCTCAATCGACCTTTATATTCAAAGGATCACTAGGAAGTCAATTATTAATCTCAACTTGAATTGATCTTAATTTGTATTAGGCTCACCTTGCATCACTCTTAGTTTGCATCAAGCATTAGCAAATTGACAATCAATTTCTTTCTTATTTCTCTTTCTCAATATTATCAAATTGACTTGGGTGCCTAAATGTTGCAATCAAAGTTACTTACCCTCACTACAAAGTAGGCTCTCAATGATGATATTTACATTAACACTTTATCAAACACAAATATACACCTAATCTTATAAAATTTGTACCTATCGAAGGCAATATTTTGTGGATGGTGGCATGCCACAAAGGTGTTGAAGGACTACAAGGTGTGCATTGTATGATGCCATGCCTTTGGATACTTTAAATGCACTCATCTAAGGTTTCAAGATAGTTACTTAGTTCCTTATATATTAGATAGCATCCCCGTGTTTTAGTATTCTAAGTAGTCAAGATCAACATTAATCCTATTTATATATTTTGGTATACTTTAGCATACTTTTATCCATTGTGTCTAATAATGACCCAAGGTTTACTAGTGTGCATTTTTGTACACCTTGTAGGAGAGACTCAATATAGAATTTTATTTATTGACAATCTTTAAATCAAATATTAATGGATAGATGGAGGTGCTTATGTACACGATGACAGTGTTTGAAAATTATTACCATACTGATCAACCCATTTGAGACAAACAAATATTTTACATTGTTCATGCATATAATATTTTTATGGAGCATATTTCTCTTACAATGTGTTTTGTGTTTTTTTTATAGAAGCCTAGGATAACCTATTACATAGCACATCTTGGGGAGTATGTATGATAAGAATAAGAAATGAAAGAGATTTTTTTTGCAACATATTGAATTTTCCACTACCAAACTTAGTATACTATCTCACATCAATATTATAATTACAAAGAGAAAAAAAAATATCACCATGAATATCGTACTCATTTAGGTTAGGGAGAAATTTATTATATTTTGAAAATGAATAATAGAAGGGCTTGCATCAAGAACTTATACATCTACAATATTATAAGTTCAAAATTGTCATTAATATAGATGAGTATAAAAATTTCTTTTGAAAGGAGTATAAGATCCTTAAAAATTTAGGATCCTTGTACATAAGCCATTATTTTTTTAGGAAGTTTAGGTTTGATAATAGTAAGGTTGCTAGATGTTTTTGTTTGATGACCAATAAATTTTCTTATAGCTAAGTTTAAAACTATTATGTAATGTTCAAGTGTTTCATTTGAATGATTAATTAATTTATAATTCTAGACTAAATCCTATAGTTTATGATATTCAACATGAGTTGATAAAAATATTGTACAAGAAGAGGGAGAAATAAGAATAGAAAAAGAGAAAAAGGAAGTAATGAAATAAATATCTGGAGAAACGATTCACACATATGAGGATCATATAATGCTATTAATTTTTTTTAAAATACCCTCTTAAATAAAATTATAAATGTAGTGCCTACCTATTCCTAACATGTGATCTAGTGGGATTATTGTAGTTCATATATGTTGAGATGTTAGATGACTGTGTTTTAATATTGTTGCTCTACATCCCAATTTCTTCTTCCTTTGTAGTTATTTTATTATTATGCTTACTTTAAATGGCACAAAAGTGTGTGTGTTTTATATTTCGAAGTCTCTTATAAGAGGATGGATGTATTTCATTTTGGATTAGTTCTTATGATGTGCCTAATGTGGGATTCCCTAAGAGATTATTATCATGTTATGCTTCATGAATATATGCATTAATATATATGTTTTTGATTAGATAAGTAGGGGAAGGGCCTTGACCCATTACAAATTGAAAAATAGAGCCTAATAGCTCAGTAAAATAGAGCCAAATAGCTTAGCAAAATATATTGGCAAAACATAGCTAACCAGAGAGAAACAGCCAGTCAGAACAAACAACATAGAACTGTTCAAGGATAAGCACTTGAACCAAGTAAAGCCACTGAAGGTAAGTTAAACAAGACTGTGACCTTCTTAGAAGGATGTTTCTTCTTTTTATGAACTATAGTCCAAGGAGAATCATAAACTAAAATAAAAAAAAATTGATCATAAGGGGAAGACTCCCCTCTAGAGTAGCAAACCAGAGGAACAACTAAAACATCATGTACAACATCCAAAACCAAGCTTGAATTTTTAGGACTTATTGCAGCATTTTCCAATACATTGGCCCTAGAGGAGGCAATGCAAACAACATTAGAGATAGCCAAATCTAAAGGTTGCACAACAGTATCCACAGAAAGAACAACACCCACCACAATTGAGTCAGTTGGAGCAAAAGTTGACATTTGAGGAGCAACATCAATCACAACACTCATATTAAGCCTTCAAGATAGGGAAGCAAGCCTAGATTCATCATCAAAAGAAGAAGCAAAGTCACTCATATGGAAAATTGTTAAGTGTTCATGGAGTGAATTCTTCCACCATGTAGAAGAAGAAACAGGGCGGGACCTTTTAGTGCAGTCACAAGCCAAGTGGCCAATAGTAAAATAGTGTTTGCAGTGAAAAGGAAGACCCTCATAATCCACAAGCTAAGGCCAAGACCAACCATTAATCTGCAACATAATCTCTCCAAGTAAAGCCTTCAATAGATCAACCTCCACTAGAATCCTAGTAAAGGAAGTATGAGTGAAATTATCAGAAGCCCTATCCACTTTCAAAAATCTACCAATAGCATTACCAATGCCCTCATAGGCAGAGGAACACCAAAATTGTAAGGGAAGATAGGGAAATCTTACCCAAACATGCATCACCTCCAAAGGTTCTTTCAAAGGGTTAAAAGAAAAAACCCAAGGACTCAAGGAAAGGGGATGAGAATCCCACATCCATAGACCATGAGCTAAAACAACTTGTCTATCTTTAGGAGAATTAAAACTAACAACAAAAAACCCCTTGTAGAAGGGTAAATCTCCATCGTACCATCCACCAAAGGAGACCAATGATTGATAATCCAAAGGTGCAAGCCAGGAAGAGAAGGCCACAAGTGACAAAATCTGTAAATAAGAGCATTTTTGGAATAGAAATCTATATTATTAGAAACTTCCTTACCAAGAGAAACAATAAGAGCAACCGCAACACAATGCATAGGATGCACACAACACCCTTTTGAGGTCTCTTAGACTTCACAACATTAGCATAAGAAAACTACCCCTCCTAAGAGGAAGGGAACAACCCAGAAACAATAGCTCCAGCAGTGACCTCAACCCCAGGAGGTGAAGAAAATACAACATCATTAGGGACCCCAAAAACTCTCACAGAAGCACCAACCCCTACATCAACCACCAGAGGAGAAGGAAATGCGGTCCCCACATCATCTGCGGAGAGATCCACAATGAGCTCTCAGCCAGGCAAAGACAAGGGCTCGTTAACACCAAGACAGGAGCAGAGAACAGAGTGTCCAAGAGAAGGCACAACCACAGAGCCATTTAGAGACATGCCTGGTCAGGAACTAGAGAAAGTGGGAGTGGAAATTGTTGAGATTATGGATGAACAGGGTCCCTAAAGCTGCAGTCTTTAATGGAGGACCTTTGCTAGGAAAGATAATCAACCACACATAAAGTGTTCAAACTTAGGCATACACAATGGAGATTCTATATTGATCTACATTATGAGATTGGATGATAACAAATGTACAAGATGCCTTGAATATATAGGCAAGAATGAAAACCTAAGATGCACATGAGATGTTACCATGTGTCATGATCTAACAACATGTGAACCCTATTTAGGAAATGATAAAAGATAGAGATAAGTTCTAGAAGGACAACTCATTTTCTAGAAGGAATCTTATCCCTAGAAACAAGGAAGGGAATATTACCCTATTTATTAAATTATTTATTAAAATGCAACCTAGGACTAAATAATATATGACCTAAGTTAGCTTATGCTAGTGTAATACTTAATTAATTACACTAACACCACCCCCCCCATAAGTTCAACTTAGGGAGGGAAATGCAATGATTATGCAAGATGATGAAAAGATGGGTCCTAGCTATGAGGCCATGTTAGGTACCCATATACATGAAGATGCAAAAAATCTCCCACAACCGGAGAAAAGGGGAAAACCTAGTGGCAACAAAACCACTCTCCGAAAAGGAGATGAAAAAGAAAAAAATGTGAGATAGAAGGGGAAGGATGGAGGACTTTGAAATACCCCCCAAGTACACCATCTGTCACATGGATACAATACATTAACCCCCCCATAGGAGGGAGATAGAGAGACTATATAGTCCCCCCAAAAGATGATATCACCTATAGAAATGGTAAGTGTCTAAAGAAAAAACATGATCCAATGTTGACAAACAATTTGTCTCCCTTTCGAAAGAAATAAAACCAAGTGCAAGTGTAGAGATACTTCCCATTCTGGATAGGAATTGAAGGAAGGAAGTATGAAGGTGGATGTTGATGATGTCTCTAAACTCTGCTCAAATGTCTCCTTTCCTAATGATGAAGATACCATAGTCCCAAACAATGAAGAGGGTGACGAACCAGGATGATGCGGAAACTGATGCTAAACAATATCCAAAGACAGTGTGATGAATATGATGGATGTGATGGAGACTTGATAGCCCCCCAAAATGAAGTGTCATCAAAAGCACTGAAAGAAGTCTTAAGAAAATCCAATGATAGATGTTGAAGAAACCTCAAGTCCTGAAATGAAGCCATCTTGTGATGTCAAATCTAGAAAACAGAATGTGTCCTGATGGATAGAGATGATGGAAGCCTTAATCAATGAATCTGAACAAGGAATCACTAAATTTGAAGTGATATCAAGTGTCTTTGATGGAGAAGAAGCACCAGATGAAACCTTGTCAACCACTTCAGAAGATTCAAGGCAATCAACTTCCTACACAATAATATCATCATGGGGTACCTGATCTAAAGAATGACATTCTGAATCATGACCATTGGGGAATGGTGGAGTATCTAAATCTCCATAGATCTCCCAAAGCTTAGTCTAAAGAATGTGAGGGTCCAATCACAATGATCAATAGTACTCAAAACATTACAATCGACTTGCATTGAAATGATCTCCGAAATAGTGTATTTGTTGCAACTCCAAGATAATTCATGAATACCTTCACTTGGATGAGGAACTATACCAAATAGATGTGGCAATAAATCAAGTGATTGGAGATGGTGTCAGATCCCATCTCACCATTGCTTATAGTTTCCCTTATGCAACATAACTAGAGAGGGATTATATGAAGCCCCATAATGAAAATTCTCCAAAAACAAAAAGACAAATGACCTTCAACAACAAAAAAAGATTTCCAAATATGATGTACAACTAAAGTGATGCTATCCGGATCAAAAAACCTTTTCCCAAGCTTCAGGATATCCAAGTTATTGAACAAATGCACCAAACTAAGAAAAAAATGCAAGAGTAGCTAGAGCCGAAACTGATCAAGGATTTTCGGATAATCAAAAAATCTTTGAATCACCTTCCTGATGCCACTGGAATCACTAAAATCTGATGAACGGTTACGAAGTTACGAGCCTTTGAGTCCAGATTAGGGTTTTGTCTTCAGTTGGCTGTAGAAATTTTTGGGATAAAATTTTTGTAGAATGAATGTCACCACTGGAAAGTTAGAATTACCTTTCTAAGGGTATCTTGTTTGTTGATGTTTGATACCCTAGTGAAAAGTTATGATAAAATGAAAAAAAGTCTATATTTGGCACTCTACAGGGTATTGAGAGGGCAAATTTGGCCCTTGAGTGCTAGCTCCTAGTCTCTAATGTGACCATGGTAGTATTTAAGGCTAAAAAAAGAGTTCCACCCTGATGGTGGTGGTAGGGCTAAATAACTTTGGTGGAGCAGTTGATTTGAGAGGGCGCCACCAAGTTTAGTGATTCCCTTGGTCACCAAAGAAATTGGGGCCTAGATGGTGGACGAGGCCTATGATTTCCACGGCTTCCGATGGAGGAAAGAGAAATGGCTGGTGGGAGCATTAGATTTCACGGCTCTAGTGACAAACAACCAGTTAGTGAATACACCGATGGTTGGAGATAGAACGATTGACAACAAAAGGGAGTCAATGATGAGGCAAGCCCAACAACAAAACCTAGTGTGGATGTGATGGGAAAGTGGCTAGAAAACCATACTACCCTCCTGTCAAGATTTGATGTAGCCAACGGATAGGGTACTCCTCCCCTACCAGATATTAAAATGCAACCAACCAAGAGATCTTCTTTGCAAACTAGTGAAAGAGCCGACAAGTATTTCATGCCAACTTTTTAAATTAGAAAATGCAATATTAAAAAATCAAAAAATCAAAAAATAGATGTTGAAAGTTAAAAAAATATATCTATAGAATAAGAATGGTGACAAAATAAAATATTATAGAGCTGATAAAGTATTTTATCAAATGTTGATGGAAAAAAAACAAACCCTCAATGCCAATATAAATATAAAACTGTGGATTTAAGAATATATGCCAACCAATGATAAAAAATTAAACACCATATAAGCTGATAAATTTTTTGATGATGCCAACAATGAATTAAAAATATCAGTTGATCAAATAATTTTTTCTACAAGTATATCAAAACCCTAAAAATATTTTTTTGCCAAAAATAATGGAAATATAAGCCCATTTTTTTTTTGAAATAGAAATGGCCTACGACTAAAAAATTTTTGCCTCAGAGGACAACTGACAGGATGGATTTTTTTACTAAAAATTTGTATGAATGGTACCAGTTGATTTTGCAAACCCAAATACCTTTAATGGCTCTCGGGATGATGTATCTAATTTTGATGATTGGGCAAGCGATCCTAGGGTTTCAAGGCCTTCTAAAGACTATGGCGAGCTCAGATCTGACTCTATCTACTTTAGAAATCAGGTTGGTCTCTGGGTGGAATCAAGTATCCTTCAATGGAAACCTTCAACCTGCAAAGAATCTCGCACACCAACTTTCCTTATCCTAGGTTGACATTTCACTGGACTTGGCTCTAATACCATGTTGAGATTATGGATGAACAGGGTCCCTGGAGCTACAATCTTCAATGGAGGACCTTTTCCAGGAAAGATAATCAACCACACAAAAAGTGTTCAAACTTAGGCATGCACAATGGAGATTCTATATTGATCTACATTATGAGATTGGATGATAATAAATGTACAAGATGCCTTGAATATATAAGCAAGAATGAAAACCTAAGATGCATGAGATGTTTCCATGTGTCATGATCTAACAACATGTGAACCCTATCTAGGAAATGATAAAAGATAGAGATAAGTTCTAGAAGGACAACTCATCTTCTAGAATGAATTTTATCCCTAGAAAAAAGGGAATATTACCCTATTTATTAAATGATGTATTAAAATGCAACCTAGGACTAAATGATATATGACCTAATTTAACTTATGCTAATGGAATAATTAATTAATTACACTAACAAAAATGGCCACAAATCCATTCAAAATCATGCCTGGGTGAGAACTGGAGAGAACCGGAGTGGACACAGACATGTTGAATTTTTTTTAATGATATCGCATTAATATATATGTTATAATTGAATGATATCATCAAATTTTCATTTAAATGTAATGGAATTATGGATATGATGTTTTACACTTTGGAATATATTGTGATGATTCATCTATTTATATGCATGGAGCAAGTACACTTGATGTGTGCATTGAGTGGTTAAGGTACTAGGTATTTCTCCACTTAGCTCCACAAGTCAAAGTATACCTCAAAAGATGGTTATAAGGAGATGTCACATTGACCATTACTATTATATCTTACCTAGCGTACTCAATTTGAGTGTAAAACCCTTGTTATTTTACTCATTTTGACCCAAATATCACCATTGGTATGATTTCAAATAGTGTAACGCTTCTTGTGGATGTCTCATGAATGTGTGCTTGATGTCTTTTTGAATTACCTATTTCTATAATTTAATTCAGTTAAATGCTTATATGGATTTAATAGTGAAACTATTTGTTGAATGATAATTAGGAAATAATTTAATTGATTATATGGATTGAGGGTTATTTGTGCAGTTTCAAATTGGAGAATGGAAATTTAATTTATATTAATTTTAATTGATTTGAATCTTATTTTTTGCAATTAATATGAAAATAGGCTTTATATAGAATTAAATCCTAAATTGAGTGTGGAATAAAAAATTGAATTGTATTTAAATGTCATATTTTGGCTTGGGTGAAATCAAGAATTAAATGCTAGTATTTGATAAAGAAAGTAAATTTTTTTTTTTTTTTTTGTGTTTCAAAAAAGGATTGAAATAGGAAAAAGGGTTTCATTTGTGATGAATTATGTTCTTTAAAGAAATTGGTTTTTTCTCCAAAAAACCCTCTTCCAACCAAATCCTAGTTTTGGAATTGACAATGCAATTATGGATGGACTTACATGAGATATGAAGCATTCAAATAGGAATGGGTGTGTGCTTGTGAATGGGACTATATTTCTTCTCCCTTTGAGTGTTGACAAACATTGGGGTGTTTGTTTGATTGATCAAAAAGTGAGGGAAGTTCCTCAATCCTTCTCCATTATTCATTATTTTTTAATTCAAATGGTTTGTAGGCTTTTAGTGGAGTATCAAACACTCTGAATGAAATTTTTATTTTTATTATTATTGATTTATTTATTATTTAGACTGCAAGAATCAATTGGATATCCATCCCCCTATAAATTGCAGTGCGCTTGGTAAAAAAAAATTCACATGACTAGTGGCACTAGCACGACACGCCCTCTGGTACCATGGGTTTGGGGGGAGACTAGACCTCGTGACCTCTTACTTGCAACAAGATGCTTTAGATGAAATTTTAAATTTAAATTTGAACATATGATTTAATTATATTTAGTATTTTTGAAAATTCCCAAAGTGTACCCTTATAATGCCAAAAAAATTCAAAATGCCCAAAACTTGGATTTTATTGTATGAATCAATTATTGTTCCTATTTGAATAAAAAAAATATTTTATTTTTCAAAATTTTGAGTTTGGAAATATGGAAAAATTAAGGTGTCATTAATGGTGTCATGAGTAAAATTCTAATTTTAGCATTGAAGAATAAGTTAGAAAATTTGAATTATAATGTGAAATTGAATGATTTGGAATGGGGGATTTGAAGTCTCCTTTGTGAATTTCCATTTTGGATCATTTGAGTTTATGATCAAAATTTTCATTGAGTCAAATTTCTATATTGGTTTTTGTGCCACTTTTGATGTATTGGCTCTTGGTGTTTCCCTCCATTGGTTGATGTGCCTAATGTGAGTGATTTGTATACCATTGGTGATTAGGTCAGTGAGGACTCCTTTTCATACTCCATCTATGATTGTGCCCAATAAGAATACTTAGTAATGCCATTTTGTTCATACTAATGCGCTGTTCCTTGAACCATCATGTGGTGTTGTTTGATCTTGTGTTACATGTGTGGTGTGTATGCATTGTGTTTGGCATGGATGTAAGCCTTCTCCCATGTGTCTTCTATGAGTTTGATTGTTCCTTGTAGTATCTTCTAGCATGGTGGGAGTGAGATGACTGAAATAATAGGTTATGACTTTTATATCATTATGTCAAGTACAAGAGTTTAGTTATTATTTTTTAATACTTTGACCTCTTAAATGCTATGAAATATTTTTAAAATCATATAAAAATAAATTCCTAGATAGGTTAGGATAAATGAGAGGTTAGGCAAGAAGAAACAATTTTATTAAAAATATTGAGAAGAATAATTCTATTGTTTAGGGTGTGATAAAGTTCTTGAAGTAATTAAAACCCACTAAGATGCCCAATGGAATTCAAATTTAGCAAAATAATGTCGATAATGACTTGAATAAAATCTAGAGGGATGAAGAGAATACTAAGTATAAAACCCTTAATCAAGACATTCTAAATTTACATACACCCAAGAAACAAAGGAGAGTTGAATTAACTCTAATTATAATACACCTAAGGAAGAAATAATTTGCATTGTAAGATTTGATCCCAATTTAAAGCATGGCATACAAGATATGTGCATGATGAGGAAGCTTGATTAAGGCTAGAGAATGTGACTTGTATTGTGGGATACAAATTATACAGTTAATTTAAGAGCTCTTTTAAGATAAATTGTAAGATAAATATATCCCAAAATAACATAGAGAACATAGGAGAATAATGTATTTTCAATTATTTTAACAAGGAAATATAATAAATGGCTAGCTATAAGGTGTACTGATGAAAAATGTATCCCTTTACATTTTCTCACTTGTTTGGGCCCTACTAGTTAAATTGCACTTAATTGTGCCTTAATTTAGTGTTTCAAAGTGTATCCCTTTACAATTTCACAATTGTTTAGGGCTCCCTTAATTATTTAAGCTTAATTATGCCTTAATTGTCCCTCAAATTCATTTACAAGCATGTTTAGTTACATCTTCTGAATGGGAAACTCAACATTAATTAATGCCAATACATAAAACTTCACATTGACCAATGTGTGTTCTAGGAATTAGGGCCTAGAACCCATTCACCCATGGGAAAATGGGTGCTCCCTAAGACCTTGAAGCCATTTTTAAATCATGTTTTGGCAATTATTCTTTGATCCTAAATCCAAATTTCAAATGTTAGCTTGTAATGTTTTAATTTCAGGAAATTAAGGATAAATGCCTATAAATACAAGGTTATTTTATGAAATCAACATTAGATTTCAAAAGAAAAATTGAGATAAATTAACAAGAGCCAAAATTATTGTTAAGAGCCTCCAAGAGAAAATTTCTTCTTCATTTGTTGCAACATTCAATATCTCAAGCATAATGTAAAATCTATGTTCATTCATGCATGTTTTTGGAGTCAAAGATTCATTGATGCAGGTTTCAAGATCTAATTTGAGCATTGAAGTCAAAGATTCAACTCAATATTCAAGTATCAAGATCCACATCCATTTAATCCATTTTAGGCAAGATCAATATCAAGATTTCAATCCTTCAAAGGTTCATCCAAGGGATTGGTGAGTTGCAACATTGAGTTGTTCATTCATCATTCACTAGAAACAAACAATTTTTCCCTCTCATGTTATGTTTGTAGATATAGGTTGAATAAAGCTTGAAGACCTCTTGAAGAGAAAATTTGAAGAAGTTGACAAAGTTGCAAAAAATTTCATAATTGTTGTTATCTCACAAAAACTCACCTACAGGAGTTATTTCCAACATTTTGACACTAGCACTTGGACAAATTGGAAGATTCAGATTTATGTCAGAGGCTCTTGAAAGTTGTAGAAAAACCCTAGCAGTGGACCTATTCGCCCTTGGGAGAATGAGTCCAAGTTAGCCTTTGAAAACTCACTTTTGGTGACTGGTAAACACAGTTCTTCCCTTTTGGTAAACTCAATTTTTATTAGATGTTCCTCAAACTTGAAACATCAATACCCTTTGGGCTCCTTTTCAAACTAATATGTTTAGATGGCTATGAAATGATAAGAATTCTTGATAAAATCATCATCTATTCCTACAATAAAAAAAGAAGAAGAAATAAACATAAAAGAAAGAAATATTTTTGGTTAATAAAAAATTACCCTTACAACTAGGATTCTCCTTCATAGAACACTTAGGGTAAGATGTTTGTAAGCATATCTCATAAATTAGGCTTGATTAATACAACCACCCTTCCATGTTTTACTTAACCTACTAAAAACTCTGCCACTAAATAGGTACATCAAAAATATTCTTCCTTTACCTATTCTAGAAATTTTCTTGGACACAAACTATACTCCTTGACCATGCTATTTCTACTCTTATCTTCCCTCTCATGGAACCATGTCCACTATAACCTGACCTCCACCTCTATAATTTTTTACAACCTCTTTTACACTCACTGTCTCAGTCATCTATTCTTCCACCCTTACTATCCAATATACACATACCTCTCCTTTAGAATCCTATTCTACAACATCTTCCTCTCTACTCTCAATTACACTTCCATCTTCTAGAACTTTCATATCCTCCAAAGGACACTCAAAAACTTATACATCATCCTATTTTTTCTCCTCAAATGTTACTACAACATTATCTTCACATCTCTCTATTGTAACAACTATTCTTATCTCATCCTATACCTCTATTGAAACCTTTTCTACTCTTTTATCCATTTCCTTCATGCCTTCCAATAAACATGCTACTAACATCAGCTCTATTGTAACCTTTTACTCTAATACTACACACACAAGTTCATCAACAACCAAACCACATGTCCTCATCTTTCCTCTTCTCTAATGTTTCTCTATTTTAATTCAAAAAAAATTAGCATACTCTTCATTTTATCAAGTATAGCTCTATACATTCTTTCTATCTTCATAAGGAATTAAATTCCTAGGGATTTTCAAAAAATAAACCCCTTTCACTTCCTTTGTGTCATCTCACACACAAATCTAGACACACATCTACTCACAAACCTTGAGATACTATGGTCTTTGTAGTTACAAGATGCTTGCAACCACTCACACACATGCACACACCTATCCTATACTCAATAGGAACCTTGAATGATGCTCCTCTACTTTTCTTCTACTCACTTCCTCTATGGAGGAAACCCTTCCATCTTCTACCTAGTTTGGTTTGTGTTGGAGGATAGCGACCACACTCTCATATCTCAAATTTTTTCACACAACACACCTACACACAACTACTAGTGAGAGACTTTTATTTTGATACCATTTGATGCAGTCATGACTAGGGGATCTTATCAAATCATTCATTCATGCTTCCCAAAACATGCATAGTTCAAAACTACAACATTTTATTCTTTTGTAGGAATACATTCTAGTTACAATGGCTTAATTGGCCTTGGCTCTCAAGTATTCCAACTTCACAGAAAACTAACCTAATTTGTCTAACCGTAACCCTCTTACATTATACAAAATTTTCTGAGAAGCTCCCTCCAAATTTTTCCTCCTCTAAATGCATTCAAAGTAAGATAAAAAACATATATTTAGAGCAATTGATATTGATAAAGGTCAGCCATCCATTATCTAGGAATGATGGGACATGTGGTAAACATTCATTCTCTCTTGGGATACATGTGCAAGTTGAAAAAACCACTTTTTTTTGTTCTTGACGTCAAATTTTCACTCAAGAGGCAACTGTGGAAATCCAAGGGTCATTGCAGTGCATAAATCCAAGGGTTATTGAGATGTGTCTTGATGACTAGAAAAGTTCTCGAAGCCTTGAATATGTGGGGAAGTTGGGGTTATTTGGACCTAACAAAATTTTTAGGGGCATATAGATAACATCCACATAATGATAGAATTTCTGCGAGCAATATGTTTTGTGGGGAATTAAGGACCATTGATATGGATTCAACAACAAGGAAAAGTTTCACAATCAATGACCTTGCAAGAAAATGAGATGCATAAGGAAATGTGAGAATTTAAGGGCGAACCAAATAATGTTTAGTTGAGAAAGGAATTTTTCCAAACGATGAGGTAATCATGCATTGGTTGTCAATGAAAGAATGAAGTCTAAAGGGACTTAGTAGGAATTTGGGAGGAATCCAGATAGGGCCATGAGTTTCACAAAGTGAAAATGTAGGATAAAACTCTACAACAACATAACTTGCTTAATTTTTATCAAATCTTCCCCAAACATGAAATGTGGATACCCTTTTGGCTCATTTTCAAACTAATATCTTTAGATGGACAGGAATAAATAGGAATTATTTGTAATTTGATCATCTATTCCAACAAGAAAAAATAAGGAAGAAAGAAAGAACAAAATAGAGAAATTGTTTTGGTTGATGGAAGATTGTTGTTGAAAAATACTTGATAATAATTTTGTAATATTTGATGGAGAGAAAACTAAAACTTCAATGTATTAAAATAATTATTATTCTTCTTCAAATATAAAAACACATACCATTATTTTATTACATATAATTTACATACATAAGCTTTTATTACTTCAAATCACACAAACTTTCATATTACGCACTTATAAATCTAATTTAAGATACATTAAAATTTAAACAAAATTATTTTGTCTTACAAATGTAATAGAAAATAAATTATATTCAACAAGCACTAAACTAATTTCAATAATACAACTTAATAATACTTTTAGATATCTTGTCTTTCTATGCAGAGTTTCCTCTCAACATTTCTAAAACAAAGCTAGTATTTCCTTCCATTCCATGATTAGAATCTCAAGTAATGAATTTTATAACGAAGCTAAAGTACATGTCTTTTATACGGATAAGGAAAAAATGTCTATGCGTTTGTAGCGAATAGGACGAAGAAAACAAATGACGTCTCTTGTAAGGATACTGTAATTGAAGATCGTTGCATACGATACTGCTTTATATGAGAATTTTAATAGGTTACAGTGTATTAGGAATTCAACCAGGTTAAAAGAGCGAGCGTTGTATCCTTATCAGTTGAAGCTCTTCTGTTTCCCTTAGTCCAGAAAACACTAGTGTTGTTCCGCCAATGTTTACAATCTTACACAGAACAAAATCCTTGTAAGCAAGTGAGAAGAAATATGCCTCCAGCCAGAAGAGTGATGATACGCCATGAACCAAATATGTACTTGTTTACGTATTTCTTCGCCTCAATGCTCCATCTCATGTTATAGTGCTTATTGACGTCTGCTATAACTTTGTCCAGATATTTAACTTCCGTCAATTTTACACATTTATCCATGCCGTTCCACAGGCTTGCCACTTGCCCGTCGTCTGACAGATGATTACAAACAATCCCGCTCTTTGTCAGCAGCCGGACATCTTCGTCTGTGTCGATCATGCCGTTCATGAAATCAGTGTAGCGAGTGAAGATCAACGTTCCAGGCGCCGCCGAAGCCTCAAACGCTACGAGATTTCTGATAACTTCGGTGTTAGAATCCAATCTCACTCTGGGAAGATGAAGAGTGGCAGTGTTGGGGTCGAAGCGAATTGTGGTGAGGTCTCCATCGCTTGGAAGGAATTAACTCCTGCTGAGTACAAATCAGAGACAAAGGGAATCGCCAGTTCGTCCCGCGTATGAGGAGTTTGCACGACGGAGAATCCTTTTTCCTCTTTTTTTTCCTCATCTTTGGGCTGAAATAAGAGATTTTGAAAAGTCGAAACAAGGCCCGTGGGGAGCTGCTTTGCGGAGTGTACAGGCCTTGCTTTTGACAGACGCTGAGGGAGTTCGGAAAGAAGTTTAGGAAGGCCGATGTTTAGCGAGGAGAGAGCCTTGCGTAACGCTTTCAGAACACGTGTTACGTAGGTTAAATCCGGCAACTGCATCTTCTCGTTCTGATTCTTGTTAGAAATGGTATCCTCCATGACCCCTCCAGGGACGATGGAGTAATAGAGAACCTCCAGTATGTGGCCGTTCTCTTTTATACGCAGCTTTGATGTTTCGGTTTCTCGAACATAAGTGGAGACCATTCTTCACAAGCAAGACTTACCAGATTGCGAAACCTTTATTCCGCAATGTCTTTAGAGCCCAATTGTATCTCCAGCAGCTTCTGCAAGAGGAAAAAGGATAGCTGATTTTCAAGAATTATCAGATCTCTCATTATTGCATTGTGCGTTGCGCTCCTGCCAGATGGATCTAAAACTCTGCCAAAACTGTTCACTTTGGACAATACTTGTAAAGAGGCGTGGTCCGCCTGTTTGGCGTAGAACTGCAGGCACTCGAGCACAAAGGAGGCGTCCAAGGCCATCAGCCATGCCAAGGTATCCTCCTTCCAGTCCAGATATTTGTGATAGCAGTTCCTGATCTGCCAGTTATTCTTCTTCACCTCTTCCACTACAGATTCGAATTTACGGTTATCGGTTGTCTTCTGAAATCTTTTCGCAGCAGCAACTTTATATCTCTCCTTTCTGTACAGTTTTGATCTCCAGTGGTGATATGGTCCGATGGAGATGCACTGCGAAATATATGCTTCTGGTTTCGCTGCCAGCAACTCCTTGGGCACACAAAAAATGGATACAGAGATCTCATTTTCTTCTTCGTGGTCGACATGTATTTGCAAGGTTTCCTTTATTCGAATAACCCATCGATCTTCATCGATCTTTACATCATCTGCGTTCATTGTTTCCATGATTCAAAGCGGAAAATGGGTAAAAGATCACTGAAAGCAACAAGACTCAGAGGGGGATGAAAATTTGGTAATCGAAGGCTCAAATATGATAAAAGACTGGGCAGTCGGTCGTATATGTAGCTTCGGCCTCCGAGTCAAAGAACAAAGAAACATTAGTTTCACAGAAATTTCCATACGTGCAGCTTCACATTGTAAATGGTATCCACGAAGGATTCCATTCAAAGTCCAAAGACTGCATGTTACTCACAGATAATTCGCGCACAGTGGTGAGAGGGCAGTATGATAAGGCCCAGCTAACCTAGAATACGTAAAGAATTAAGAGTTTTACTATATAATATTCTATGACGCAAATTATTATTCGTTACCTTTAATAATGCTCATAATGCATTCCTTGCAGGTCAACAAAAAGTAGTATAGTATTTGTAAATGTAATGATTAAATGAAAGTGTAATTTTTAAAATATATTTTAATGTTATTTTTGAATATTTAAATGTTTTAAAAACAAAGTTTTAGATATTGAATTTAAAATTTTAGACATTCAATCTAACCAATAACGGTCATAATTTTTTTTCAGTGAATTACAAATTCAGAAAAGATAATTCAAATTTGCTAAAATAAAACATCTCTTTTCGCTTTCAACAGTGTTTTGCTACTGGTCACTGGCATCAAATTGTCCTCATTTCAAGATTTGACATTCCTTTTCTTGGTGGAAGAATGCTAATCATGAACTTTCGACGTAGGGTTCCAATATTGACACTAATTTTGTGGCATATGTTCCTCCTGGAGCCATTGAGGTGTTACTTCTTGATCCTCCTATGCCACAAGCTATTTCTAATCCCTCATTGGTTCATAAGGGTGTTGTGAGTAAGCCTCCTACAGGTTGATCGATTTCCCCTCTGCATCTCAAGTTCAACTCCTCTCATTGCATATGCTTGTTTTGCTATGATGGATTTGTGTTTTCCCACCTCTCCATTCTCGAGTCTGGGGATAATGGGTTTCAACAATTGTTCATTGCAAGAAGAAAGGTCTTTCTGAAGCGTGTTTCACTTTCAGATGCTCATATTAGGATGCCCATACTAGGGGTATTGTTGGCTACTAGTCTACAACAAGTTTGTCAAAGTGATTCAACCCTTCCCTGTTGCTACTTTTGATCTGCTCAACAATTTGTATACTCTTATCTATTTTTTTGACGAGTGTGATGTATTTTGATTTTCTTTTGAACATTTTTTTTGATAGGTTGAAAGCCTTATTTCCCACTGAATATAATTAGAAAAAAATAAAATATAATAACAACAAATTCAAACCATGAAAAACTACTTAAATCAAATAAATTTTAAATATATTAATTATATTGACCTGAATGTAAAATAACTCAAATTAAATATATATTTATAATAAAAACATAAACTAAAGATATAATATTTTCCATCTTCAAAATACATGTTTTAAGATTATTTACTTTCTGAATGTATATATTAAAAAAAAAAATTAATCTTCAGCATAATCTTTTCGAAACAGACTATTCAAGCATATTTTGACAATATTGAATTCAAATAACCTATGATTTCCTTAGTTCAAATTAATACTTTTTTATTCTGTGCTATCGTAATCTTCCAAACTGGCGTCCGCTAATATTCGGGAAATACAATTCTTTATTTCTGGTGTACATCTATTATCATTTTCTATCCGATCTTTCTATCATTTTTTATACGATTATTCTAAAATTGACAGTTTCCAAACATAGAATTTAAAAAGAAAAAATAAAGGAATTTTAAATCGAGGTCCTTGAAAAGATGCAGACTTTAATTTATTCTAATCGAATAGTGTTAAAATGTGAAAGATAACCGAGACTTGGAAAGTTGTCGGGTCACAGTTTGCAACATGACTGGATTTTCTGTTGCGTTCATCATACGCAGTTATATAATTGCTCAAATTTCTTGTCAAAATTTGTACATACATCGTAACCTCCCCGGGATGGTTCAGCAATTTTCACGTTGGGAAATTTGAGTTACTTTAGTCGAGGCCACTACTTAATACAGTTGTCTAGCAATATATATATATATATATATATATATATATATATATAAACATATATATCTATATATATAATGTATCTTTTCAAATAATATCTCTTTTGATCTTAATATTCAAAGGAACATTCGAAATCTAATTATCAATCTCAATTTGAGTAAAACTTAATTTATATTAGAATCATCTTGTATCACTCTTAGATTGCATCAAAGATCAGCAACGTCATAAGTATTTCTTTCTTCTTTCTTTTTTTCAATATTATCAATTTGTTGTGGGTGCTTAAATGTTGCCATCAAAGTTACACTCCTTCACTGCATAGTAAACTCTTAATAATGGCATTTACAATAACACTTTAACAAAAATAGATATACACCTCAGCTTCAAAAAGTTGTTTGTAATGAAGGCCATATTTTGTGGATGACTGCATGACAAAGAGGTGTTGAAGGACTAGAATGTGTGCATTATTTGATGCCATGCATTTGGATTCTCAAAATTCTTTCATCCAAGGTTTGAAATTAGTTACAAGTTCCTTATAAGTTAGATATCAGCTGTATGGTGTTGTATTCCATGTAGTCAAGATCAACCTTAATGCTATTTATTGGTTTGGGTAAACTTTATCCTATCTTTAACCACTATGTTTAACAATGAATGAAAGTTTCTTAAAATGTATTTTGGTACACCTTGTAGGAGAGACTCAATATAAAAACTGAGTTATCAACAACCTTTCATTCAAATATTAATGGATGGATGAAGGTTTTCACAGATGTGATTATGTCTTTTACACATTATAACCATAATCATCAACTCATTTGGGACAACATTCTATTTTATGTCATTCACGGATATAATATTTCTACGAGGCATATTTCTTTTTGAAGATGTTTTGTGTTCTATTTTATAGAGGCCCTGTACAACCTAATATACACATCTCGTGGATTCTCTATCATAAGAACAATAAATGAATATATCATAATTTTTTGTGAAACATTGAATGTTTTAACTTAAAAAAATAGTAAACTATCTCACACATATAGTAAAATTGCAATTTACATCATGAAGATCAACAAATTCCTCACTTGTTGAAGGCTACGGAAAAAGTATTATTATATTTCAAAATTGATTAATTCAAGTGTTTGCACCTAAAACATAGAAAAATAGGTTAGAGCCCCAAAAATGGTGGCAAAAGGGGGGATGAAGGGACGTTTCTTCAAATTTCATTAAGGAAATGAGATCCAAATAGTGAAATGTCTAACAACCAAGAGGTGAGTCAAATCAATGTGTGAATATGCAAATTTCCTTTTTATGCAAGGACTATGAGTCAAACAACAATTTGGGGAGAAAGACTAAAAATAACAGAACAACTCCAAATTGTGATGTATAAAGTGCATTTAGAAGATTAAGCTAAATTATAATGGAACCTACAGTCAAATTGAAGATTTGAGAATGGGAGAAGGGTGTGTACCAGTAACCAAAAGTGCCTTTCGAAGAAAATTGAGGACTCATTTTCTGTATGGCTAATGGGCCCTAGCCAAGGCTCTTGAAAATGTATTTCTAGGTTTTGTTTTGCTATGTATGCACTCCCAAATGCAAGAAGCTTGTTGTTGAAAAGCCGAGAATAAATTTTGTAGATCAATTTTCATGAAATTGCAAGAATTATGACAACTTCGACAACTTTGCACCTTTTATATTCTTCAATAGATCTTCCACATAAAACCCACAATCACACATCAAGAGAGAAAAAATTTTGTTTGTTAGGTGAATGGGGGTTTCTTGGTCAAACCCCATTTTGGTAATTGAACCTTGTAATGAAATGAAATAGCATGAAGGAATGATGAATGAACAAATACAATCACAACTCACCAAACCCTTGTTTGAACCTGGGAATATGGATCTACAACTTGTAGGAAATGGCTTCAATGGATGTGGATCCTGATCATGAAATTTCATTTGAAACAATGCCTTTGAATGCTTGAATAGATCTTGAAGACTACATCAACATATTATCTCAAATAACATGCATGATGCAACATGACTTTAACATGAAAATGGAATCTTTATTTTTGCAATAATCTTCAATAAATATGCTCTTGAATTGCTCCAATAATGCTCTTGAGCTTGCTCACTTGATCTCATGAAGTCACGTAAAAATTCTAGGATAAAACATAGTGAAAAGACCTCTTATTTATACATATGTTAACATTAATTCTCAAAATTTAAACGAGACAATCCAATATGTAAATACACATTTGAAATCATTGAAAAACCACTAAAAACATATTTAAAATTTAGGTCCTAGGCCTAAACAAGGAACCATTCTCCCTTGGGTGAATGGGTCCCAGGTCGCTTACGTAGGACACACATTCTCCAATGTTAAGTGTTATGTTATAACATTAATGAATGTCAAGTTTTATCCTTTATAAATTTCAATTAACTAGGCTTTGATTTGAATTAAAGGGGCCAATTAAGGCATAATTAACCTCAATTAATTAATAAAGCCCTAGATGAGTGTGAAAGTGTAAAGGTACACTTTACCTCACCATAAATAAGACACAATTAATTCCATTTTAATTAGTTTCATAAATTTAATGTGAATATGCAAAATACATAGTAAAATACTAAATTAAGGCATAATTTAGTTCATTTATTAGTATTAATTGCCAAATTATGTGTGAAAAAGGGACACTTTTTCCTACACTAAATTTATCCCCCATTTTAATGGGAGGATGACCCCATGTCAAACGCACACTAAAGTAGACATTCAAGACACTTATGTATAGAATAATGAAAAAGATACTCAATCATACACTATTAAAGCCTAGGAGATGAGAGGAACATGGTGGATCAATCTTCGACTATCCCAATACAACGAGGAACATGATTGTTCATCCAAGAAAGGGGAGGATCAAGCTATGACTTTTTGAATGCAATGTGGGACATGAATTTTTGTCCTTCTCATTCACAAATAGAACTCAATGTCAACTATGCAAATGACATGCATGCTCACTTCGGGCTAATGGAACCTAAGGGCATCCACTAGGTGCCCCCCTAAGAAAGTGGCTTAGTGTGAAAGTCATGCCTCTATGTTTTCTCTCACTGTACTTACCATACCAAAGCTATCCCTCTGATAACTTCAATAGGGAACCACACATATTTTGGTTTTGAGCTTCACAATGTTAACAAGTTGTATTATGCTAAACACTTATGAACATTATATATAGGTTTGTTCAAAGTGATTTTGCTTAGTTCATTTAAGGTCTTCTTCTTAGGGATCATCATGCCTAATGTCTCCAAAAGAGGACAAGTCCAAGATAAAAAGGTTCACAACTTAGGGAATGTAGTGTGTCACATCACCACTAAGAGGAAAGTCATATGCTAAGAGATATGATTCTCTCAGAGGATGTCAAACCCAATGGCACCACCAAGATAAGATCACAACACAAGAAGTAAGAAAATCACACAAAGAACACAGGGACACTAATATATTCCCCCACTTTAAAAGAATTTCTAACACCATTATTGTGAGCAATAAATTTAAAGTAGAAGAAGACATGAGAACTTACTTGGAAAGCCCTATGCCAAGTCATATGTTTCCAAATGAAGCTGCATCTTGTAAATGGGTTTCCCCCAAAATGAAATCCCAAAATAGAAAAGGGATCCATGGATTCAGGGTCAATATATCTTTGCTACAAAATTGTTATAGAGCTCAGAAACGTCATTGAGCCATCAATTTTGATGCTATATAAACTTCTCTTGCAGGTTTTTCACCTAAAAGGAGATAGATAGAACCCTAAAACTGAGGCGGTTCACTCAAAAAATTGTATGTGTGTTGTAATTATGACTAAATGAAATGATCTAAATGCAACTAGATGATGAAATTGATTGATTTTTAATACAAAACTAATGAAATATTCAATGTTTGAAAACACAATGAGGTATGCAAAAATGAACTAAAAACATAAAGAGATGCAAACAAAACTAAATGAGGTTGAACAGAGTGCACCTGGAAGTTGAATGCTAATCTTGGAAGGTTCTGGAAAATGGAAAAAATTACAATTTATCACTAGTGGGACTCATTCACCACTAATGGCGAATTAGTCCTCCTACTGGTAAAATAACTTGAAACTGCTTTCCAACTATGAGGAACTAAATTATGAAAAAACAAAATTTTCCAGCCTATAGGTAGGAATCATTCACCACTGATGTCAAATCAATCCTCCTCCAAAATTCTACAAGTTCAAAGGTCAATTTTGTAGGTTCAGATCGACACTTGTCTTCTTGTCGGGTTGACATAGTCAAATCCGTAGAAAATAGGTTGTATGTTGTGTCCAAGCTTAAATTAGGGTTTTGTTGACTTGAAACACTTTGATGACTTGTAAACCACTTTCCAACACCAATTTATTTGACAAATCTACCTACAAGACCTACAAACACATATGCAAAGAAGGGGAAAATTGGTTAAGGGTTAGAGTATGGGGATTTTCCTTGGTCAAATCCCACTTTGGTAATCCAACCCTTGGTAAAGAAATGAAATGAAAACAAGAAAGGAACGATGAATAAAAAACATGCAAGTGTCCTAAACTCACCAAAACCTTATTGTAGAAGTCTAGAGATATGTCAATGTCTGCTCCAAGATGCTTGATGATTGCTTGATTGAATGATGCTTTGATGGATTAAATGTAATTGGATGCTTGAATGAACTAGTGAATGAATAGGTGAATGGGGATTGAAATGGATGGAAAAACACTTATTTATACACACTTATGCCCTAATTACCCAATAATACAACATCACAGGCCGACATGAGGTCTTAATGAATAAAAACCTGAAAGTAATTTTGAATTATTTTTAATTTGGAGCCAAGAGGGACTCATTCACCACCCATGGAAAATGGGTCCCACTCTAGGCTTGTACATGGGTGTCAGGAATTAAATTACATTTAATGTTGTTTATCGGGTTTACATTCAAAAATACATTTAAATATGACATTTAAGTGCATAAAGGGGCCAAATAAAGCATAAGAAAGGTGTAAATAGTGATAACATGCCTAGAAAAGTGTGAAAGATTGTTACAAGACTTTACAACACTTTAAAATAGGACTTGGTAAGGGATAAAAAAGTGATTTTTAGATGAATTATAATGAGAAGAGTCAAGAAATGTGTATAAATATGTTACAACACTTCACAACACCTTCACAATACACCATAATTTAAATATTCATGACCTAATGTGAATGCATTAGTTACATTACAACATTAAATCAAAGAAAAATAGACCAAGAATCACAAAAGAGACCTAAATGACCATGAAAATGTAAAATATCCATTTTTTATGGTACATTTAGTTCCCACTTTAGTGAGAGGATGAGCTTGCCTCAAACTCACACTAAAGTAGCCATGCATATCGAGAGGGATCCAAGTGCACTTATGCTAGAAAGATGGAATTACAATGATCAAGCCCCCATAATGAAGATTCCATGGAAAAATAAACATAAGAACAAAGGAAGACAAGTGTGAAAGATAAATAGAGAATCTAGAGAAAGGAGAAGTCAGATCAAGCTTTGATCGTTTGTCTAGCTAGTTGTGGATCAGATCTAGGTTGTTTTTCCAAAAAACAAAGAATACTCACTGTGAGGTGATGGAACTCATGGTAGTCTTCCAGGTGAGAAGGCTCTAAAGGTGAAATACATACACTCAAGTGGTATGTACTCACAAACACATAGGTGGCTATGGGGAAAGTCGTGTTGTGAAATGGGCTTCTCGGTCAACCATATCAAAGTTATAACTCCTGATAACTTTAATAAGGTGCCAAAAGGGAAAATGTTGGTTCGTGCTTCATGAGACAAGAAAAGCTCCATATGCTTAGAACTAATGAACAAACAAGATGGCACCATAGGCATGCAAGTTGTGCTATGCAAGGTGGTCATATGAATGCAAAAATGAAAAATGCAAAAGAAATGTTCAAATGAGTCTTGTTAACTTCATGCGAGGTTTATCACTTAGGGAAAATCGTGTCTAATGATTCCCAAAGAGGACCAATCAAAGAATAGAATATTCACAACTTTGGGGATGTAGTGTGTCACATCAATCCACTAAGAGGAATGTAATATGCTAAGATAGATCATGCTTATGAAGGAAACCACACCCAATGTCATCCATAGAGTGACAAACACATCGTATGAAGTGACAAGGATACACTATGAACCAATAATGCAAATAAATATTGCCAATGTGTGCCCCCACTTTAAAGGAATCACTACACACCATTATGTGAGCAATTAATTTAAAGTAGCAAAGGGAAAAATGGAAAAAAAAAACAAGACATGAGAGTTGTAAGTGTGGAAAATGTAAATAAATACAATTAAATAAACCTCTTAATGAAATATTATAATGAAGATTAATCAGCAATTAAACTAATTTAAAATAGATTAAAATCTTGAAGGCGTCTCATTGTCTCCTATCTCCAAAGATTTATCAAATTATAGAAGCTCTCAGATTTGGAAGCACCGTAACTGTTTAAAATTCCGATCTAGAGAATGGAATGGATGCAAAATACAATGAGTGATGATTGCTAATGATTTCTAGATGATATGGAGCTACTATAAACTATCTTGACATGAAACCTGCTAAATGGAAGCTATAGTAAAAACTAATGATGTTGCCATGATATGAAATATAATAATGCCATGATACTATGATGATAATAAAATGCTAATGTTAATGCTTGCTTTGTTGCTTGAGTACTAATTCCTGCAGAGTAATTTTGCATAAAAGATGATAATTCTCGGATCCTTTTCATGCTTCAGAAGGCTATATATATAGATTTTTGGCAACAATTTTGCACAGGGGTAACACAACAAAGGTTGAGATTAAATCTGGGGATTTTGAATGGTAAGAGATGAGAAGGTGGAGCTGATCATGGAGGATTGTTCCTCCCCATGAAAACACCAGGCAAGATGAGAGGAAAGATTTGAGGTAGAAGATTGAGAGGATTTCCTACAGGTTTGTCCCCAAGGCTTTTCCCGTGAATGCCAGTTGCATTAATTAGATTTGAAAAATCTAATTTTATTGGTGAGTGAATAGAGGGATTTGATTTATGCATTTATTTGAATATATTTGATTTATTCAATTTTAACAAAATAGGAAGATTTAATTAAATAAAACAAATATTTGATATTTACTTATTTATTTAATAAAAGGGAATAGGATAAGATAATTAAATAACACAAGCTATTTGAGTTGTGTATTTAATTTAATGGATAAATTTAATGGATAAAGTATAGAAGAAATAATAATAATAATAATAATAATAAAATAAAATAAAATATTTAATTTTGTTTTACATTTAGAGGTAAAAAGGAAATTAATGTGATTAAAATAGAAGAATTAATAGTGAGAATTTAATATAAATAAATATTTCTATTATTTATTTACTAGAGTAGATAATTTAGGATTAATTAATCAAATAAATCATATTTAATTAATTAGATTCTCTAGACCTTTTTTAGGTGTCTACAAGAATAACTTGGAAGGCCTATACCCAGGTCATATGTTTCGGTAAAAGGTTGCTTCATGTAAATGAAAAAGAAATCAAAATAAATGGAGGTTGCCCTCCAAAAAGGAACACACCAAACAGATAAGGGATATATGGATTTGGGGTCAGTATGTTTGTTACTGCAATGTTTTTATTAAAAAGAGCTCAAACTGTCAATGTTCCCCAAAAAACATAAGACTGAAAGGAGAATGACAAAAGAAATTGAAAACAAAAAGAAAAATAAAAGTCACGGTGTGGAGTCCAGCATGGGAAGAACCTTCTTGATCTCAACACTTTGCATTGTCCCCAAAAGGAAACACAGAGTGAAAAAAGAAAACAAAATGGTGGAAAGGAGCAGGGAAAAGCTTTGGGTCAACATAGAGGAGACATTTGGAGTCTCAATGGCATGTATCCCCAAAGGAAAACACAAGAAAAACTGAGTAACAAAGGAAAAGTGATTGTTTGGATCAACATTGAAAGTATGGGGCATCTCAACACTTTGTGTCATCCCCACAAGAGAAAACACAAAATAAAAATGAAAAAAGAAATTAAAATGTACGACATATAGAAGAATGGAGGTACAAATAGAGGAAGTGTACAAAGAGAGAGAACATCAAACACACATTACAAGGGAACACGATAAGCACTTAGAAGCACACCAAGGAAAAAGGAAAAATATAAAATGGGATAGTAATGCAAATGTAAGTCAACCATTCACTGAGTTATTAACTTCACAATCTCAAGTAATATAAGCAGAAGAAGAATAACACAGTTAAGAGACAAAGACAAATGCATTACAAGGACAAGGATAACAACTTTTCTCCCCCACTAAATGTAAGGAAAGAATGAGCCGAGATAGGTGATGGGAAGGATCACGTAATAGTGAGAATGGAAAATTCTACAGCTATGGCATGATGACGCGATTTGATTTTAGGGAATTATGGAATGATAGGATAACAATCAGTATCAGTGAAGTGATACTTATTTAGTATGTACTTCAATGTACGACATTCATCGCTGCGATGTCCAAGAACACGATGGTATTTGCAATATGGTATGTTAGAGTCTTTAAGATGAATGCACAACTTGTTTGAAGGTGGTAAGAGTATAAGGCCTTTGTTTAAAAGTAGTTGGAGTCTCATTTCACATTCAAGTGGTGGATGGAGAGGGAACTTGAGTTTTTTTAGTTTGTAAGGTTGTTTTCATTTACTAGATTCTCCTTTTTCGTGGATGGAAGGAGGAAGAGGACCCATGGGGATCCTAGCATCCTTGTCATTAGAATCAAGAAATGGTTGTTCATGTGGAAGGAGAACGTTCAAGTCGGGAGGGGAATCAAAGATCACTATACCATCATCTCAAAGTCTCCAATATTCAAAAGGTGGCTTGTTGGTATGAGAAGGATCTTGATATCCTAATCGTGTTGTGTTTTCATTTGTTGGTCTTTGTTAAAAAATTTGGTGAATTTCATGTTCAGTTATTGTATCACATCCTTGTTTGCTTAAGATAGTAAAGCCTTTTCTATAAGTTTCTTCAAGATTGATTGGTGTATTGGTAACTTTGTTATCGTAAAATGATTGATGATGTGGTTGTGTAGAGGAACTAGGTCCACTTGTTGAGGGAAACTCAGGTCCTTCATTGATTTTGGGATGTAGGTATCCAAACATGTTAGGAGGTAAAACAGTAGGAAGATCTTATGAATTCATGGATGGAGAAAACACTAAATTGGCTTCAAGGTTGTCAAGGAATGAATTTAAGAACTTGTTCATGCTATCATCATCTTCACTAATTATGTCAATAGAATGAGATGCACATTCATTTTGAGTTGGAGGAGCATGAGGAAGATCAAGGTCATTAAGATCATAGCCAAAGGAACAGTTTGACATGTCTACTAAGGATTTTAATGAATTCCAAAACTTATTAAAGGAAAAATCCGTGATGACAATGAGTAAAAGTAAACTAATATGCAAGAAATAGAAGAAACCAAAAAATATAGAAAGTATGATAGAAAGTAATAACAAGAAATTGTGGTGCAGAAAATACCTAGAAAATGCCTAAAAATGCAGTTTAAAATGTGTAGGTGGTTTAATTTGCCCAGGGTGGTGAATGTGTCCAGGGATGATTTTTTTTATATTTTTCAAAAAAATTAAAGTGATATTTATGTTGTTTAGATGCAAAATGAAGATGCAAATACATAATTTCAATTTTGGAATGTTTTGGAATGAAAAAATGAAATCTAGATAAGATATTCACTAATGCAAGTTTAGGATTCCTAGGATGGAAAAACAATGCAAAAAGCTAATGCAAAGACTAATGATATGACTCATAGGATGGAAATGTAATGAAAAAAAGAAAGATAATGTGTTCAATATGAAAGTTCACCAAAATGAACCATCAATTTTGATGTTTCTATGGACTTCTCTTGCACTCTGAGGGTTTTTCACCTAAAAGGAGAGAGATAGAACCCTAAAATTCAGGTGGTTCACTCAAAAAAAGGTATGTATGCTATAATTATGACTAAATGAAACTAGATGATGAAATTAATTGATTGTTAATGCAATACTAATGAAATATGCAATGTTTGAAAACACGGTGAAGTATGCAAAAATGAACTAAAAGAATAAACAAATGCAAACAAAACTAAATGAGGTTGAACATAGTGCACCTAGAAGTTGAATGGTGATCTTAGAAGGTTTTGGAGACTAGAAAAAATTACTATTTATCACTAATGAGACTCATTCACTACTGATGGTGAATTAATCCTCCTACTAGTAAAATGACCTAAAACTGCTTTACAACTGTCGAGAACTGAATTTTGAAAAAATCAACTTTTCCAGCCTATAGGTGGGACTCATTCACCACTGAAAATGGGTTGTCTATTGTCTTCAAGCTTGAATTAGGGTTTTGTTGACTTGAAACACTTTGATGACTTGTAAACAACTATCCAACACCAATTTATTTGATAAATCTACATACAAGACTTGCAAACACACATGCAAAGAAGGGGGAAAATGGTTAAGGTTTAGAGTAGAGGCATTTTCCTTGGTCAAATCCCACTTTGGTAATCAAACCCTTGATAAAGAAATGAAGTGAAAACAAGAAAGGAATGATGAATAAAAAAAATGAAAGTGTCCTAAACTTACCAAAACCTTGTTGTAGAAGTTTGTAGAGATATGTCAATGGCTACTACAAGATGCTTGATGATTGCTTGATTGAATGTAATTGGATTCTTGAATGAATTAGTAAATGAATAGGTGAATGGGGGTTGAAATGGATGGAAAAAAACTTATTTATACACTTATTCCCCTAAATACCCAATAATACAACATCGCAGGCTAATATAAGGTCTTAATGAGTAAAAACCTGAAATAAATTTTGAATTATTTTGAATTTGGAGTGAAGAGGGACTCATTCGCCACACATGGTGAATGGGTTCTGCTCTAGGCTTCTAAGTGGGTTTCGGGAATTAAGTTACATTTAAGGTTGTTTGTTAGGTTACATTTAAAAATACACTTAAATATCATCTGTAAGTGCATAAAGGGGCCAAATAAAGCATAAGAAAGGTGTAAATAGTGATAACAAGCCTAGAAAAGTGTGAAAGCTTGTTACAAGACTTTACAAAAATTTAAAATAGGACTTGATAAGGGATACAAAAGGTGATTTTTAGATGAATTAAAATGAGAAGAGTCTAGAAAAGTGTAGAAATGTGTTACAACACTTCACAACACCTTCACAATACAACATAATTTAAATATTCAGGACCTAATGTGAATCTATAAGTTACATTGCAACATTAAATCAAAGAAAAATAGATCAATAATCATCGAAGAATGACCTAAATGACCATGAAAATTTCCAAGATCCATTTTTCTATGGTATAGTCATCATTCCCCAAATACTCGTAGAACAAGAAGAATAACACATAGAGAGTGAAAACAAAGAAAAATATTTTAGGTCAGCATGGAAGAGACCTAAATGTATTGATGCCTTGTTTCATCCCCAAAAGAAAAAAAAAAAAAGACAAGCAAAAGATAAATGTCTATGACATAGAGAGGAATATAGATAAAAATAGAGAAACATACATGAAGAGAGAGATATACATAAAATATAATAGTATGGGGGATCACATTACACACATGCAATCACATAAAGAAACATGAAAAAAATAAAATCAAAATACTAGTAAGGAACATGTGAGTCAACCAATAGTGGGTCATCCACATTCCAATGTTGTTTAAAATATGTGGAAGGAAGACAACTAGCCAAAAGGACAACGACAAGTGTCGAACTAGGAAACACACCAAGTTCAACACTCTTATTAGGAAGATCATCATTTAAGCTCATTGAAGAGGAAAACATTAGATTTAAATCTTAATGCACTTCCTCATCAACTTTATCAATTTCAATGTCATCATTCAGATTAATCACAATGGGAGGTCTAATGACAATATCCATAGGATTTTGTTTATGTTTATGTTGTAGTGAGGGCAAGAAGACATCATGCCTTATGAGAGACAAGTTTGAATTTTTATTTTCTATGTTATGGTGTTCTTATTTTTCTTGTAATAAACAAGCAATAGCACAACATCAATGCCTAAAATCTCTAGAAATTTGATTTATTTTTATTCATTTTCTAAGCTATGTTTGTGTATGAGTGAGTTTATCAACCATAGGTTTATTTTCTTCACATAAGGGAGGAATAAAAGGAATCATGGGAGGTTTTTCAACCACTTTCTCTTTAGCTTTGTAAACTTGTTTGACTTTAGGAGGCACAATGAGATTTTTTTTATTATCTCATGGTCTCTTATATGAAATAGGTGAAGGATTTGTAATACGCTGGTATTGGATATTTAGAAGGGTTTTTGGTTCAATCATGGGTTCATCAAGGATAGGTGGCTCAATCATGGGTTGAGACATATTGGTAAGGGACAATTCTACTATACACTTCACCTTAAAATTTTGATAGGATTTGAAAAAGAAGTCATCACAAGGTCTAATAGGTTCATTAGGCTCAGGAAAAAAGAAATCCAATGAAAATTTCCCACAAGAAGACACAAGATTCAAGACACTATGATGCACTGTAAATATCTTATTTCCAAATGGAAACTTTAAGCATTTATGTAAACCAACAAGATGGCATTCATGGAGTGAAGCCATGGATAGCCTAAATCCACATGAAATTACTCCAATGACGGGATGATGGTTGATGAGATAGTTAATTCTTTAGGTCCAACCTTTAGAGGGAGATTTATTGAGCCAATCGTAGGGAAAGAAAAACCATTACACATTTTTATGAATGCTTTCGGTTTGTCATCTGTATCTTGATAGATTTCATTTACAAATAATAATTCTTCAGTGATCATGTTCTCTACACAAATGGGATCAATTAATATCCCATTAGTATGCTTGTCATTGATTCTTCCTATAGTGCCAAAAAATGTACCCCCTTCTTAGAGATAGTATAATTTCACACTCTACTTGGACCTATTTTATTACCCTTTCATTCAAGTCATTTAAATAATCATTCATAGTCCCCTAAGACCCTATATTATGTATCCCAAGGCTTATTTCAAATGATATCTTGATAAATTTAATAAATACATTTTATATTCTAACCCCCTAACATTCTCTCACCCCAAAAAATTAGGGTGGGACTAATATGCCACCCTCGATGTATTAGTTGACCTAGGTGGGAACTATATGCCACCATTGGTGTATTAGTCCCATTTGGGGCCTTTTTATGGTTGTGAGTAGGAAATCAAGGTTTTAAATTCAAATTTTGCAAATGTCAACATTTGGAATCTAATAAATGGTAAATTAGATAGGATGCCTATAAAACTAAGATTTTAAATCATTATTTCACCAAGCATTTTTTATCTAAGACCTAGAGTTCTCAAGTTTCCAAGTATCCTAGCACATTTATGAGATCAAGAGCATTCAAGATCAAGTTATCAAGCATTGGGAGCAATATTCAAGATTCAAGCATCATGTCAAAATCTTCAGGCATCATGTGTGTTTGTGAACTAACATTTATGATGTAGGTTTCATGATTCATGAAATAATTCAAGACAAATCTTCAAGATTTCAATAAAGAGCCAAGATTCACATTCATGCTAGTCATTTCACACAAGTTTGCAACCTTCATTTCAAGGGTTTGGTGAGTCACAACATTGCATTTGTTCATTCATTACTCCTTCATTATTTTTCATTTCATTTCAAGGTTTAATTACCAAAATGGGGTTTGACCAAGGAAAACCTCCATTTTCTAACAAAATATAATTTTCTCTCTCTCTCTTGTGATGTGTGTTTTGTAGATTTAGGTGAATTGGACTAATTTGACCAATATAGAGATTTAGTCGTTGATATAGCCTTTTGATAGCTATAGTGTAGTAAAATGTATACCCTTGCATTTTCACACTTGTTTGGGTCCACCTTGCTTTATTTATCCCTATTTATGTCTTAATTGGTCTTATTTTGCATCCACAAGCCTAATGAACTACATCTATTTATGGATAATCTCAAAAATCATCAAAAGATAAATGATCATTTAATGATTCTATCTGTGTGTCACTGATTTGTGGATAGGGACTAAAATTCCACCAAGGGCATCTTTTTCCTCCATGGGTTTTGGGACCTTGATTTTGAATGTACCTAAAAAAGTATCTTTTTGGAGTCTGTGCCCTGAGATTTGAGCCTTGGGACTAAGATTCCACCTAGAGCGTATTAGTCCTCAACTTATTTTTGGGATTCAATTTCAAATTTTGGTAGGATTTATCCTCCTTTAATTAATGACTTTATATGTCAGCTTGTTGTGGTGTAATTTGAAGATATTTAGCATGAACAAGTATAAATAGAAGGTTCCTCCACTCATTTTCATAAGAAGCTTTCAATTATTCATTCCTAAGGAAAGTTTATGCATTCAAGAGCAATTCATCAAGAATTTGGAGCCATCATCAAGATTCAAGCATCATGCCAAGGGTTTAGTGCATCCATTCATGTTGTTGAGCCAAGATTGTGGATGTAGCATTGAAGGTCTATTTACAACCATTTTTCACATCATATTCAAGGATCTAAGATCTACATTCTTAATAGCCACTACATGGTAGATTGCATATTTTATTCACAAGACATCATCCACCATGATATCATTTATATATTTCATATTTCATGCTTCATTTCATTGATTTCATTGTTTGGTTTAATTACTTACAAAGGGTTTTACCAAGGGAAACCCCCATTTACTAAAAATCAACAATTTTTTCTGCTCTCACATGTTTGTGTTTGTAGGTTTAGGTTGAAGACTTGAAGAGCTGGAAACCCCCATTTACTAAAAATCAATAATTTTTTCTGCTGTTGCATGTTTGTGTTTGTAGGTTTAGGTTGAAGACTTGAAGATCATTTGAAGTGTAAAATTGAAAAGTTGCAAAGTTGCATTACAAAGTTGTCATCTTCATGGAAACTCACCTATAGGTCAGATCTAGAAGTTTCAGAACCTGAGATCAGAGAAGAAGGAAGTGCAAACATCAAGCCTCAAGATCACACTTAAAAAACTTCAAATTTTTTGATTGGAACTAAAAATAAATAAGGACATATTAGTCCTCCAAGTGGAATTTTGCAGAGATTCTTTCGGATCTTGTTCTGACATCCAAAGATTCTAAAATTTCCCTGAAAAAACAACAAGACTAAGACAATAGTAAGGGTGTCTTAGTCCTCCATAGCATATTTTGACAATATTTTTACATTTCCAGAATCTTCATTACATTTCTAGACTTCCCAAGTACACATATCCTAACTTCCTATTACACAATTTCATCATTTTCATCCTTCATTTAGCTTGCATTACTAGGTTTTATAGGTTGAATGCTTATTTGTCATTTCCAAGCGTTTGCTTGGTGGTGGACCCCTAAAATCTCAACTAACCCCCTCCTAGGTCCTTCTTGGTGAGAATTGAATCACCTTGTGAGGTTGATAGCCAATTCAATTAGGACTCCTAGGACATCCTTGAATGTTAGTTGGAGAAAAGTGATGTTACATATCAATTGTTCAACTAATCATTTTGGAGAACTCGACATTTTTGAGCATTCACTTTCTAACTTGGAGTTCATTAAAGTTCTAGATCTAGGTTGCATTCATTATTGCATTACATCTTGCATTAGTGAAATTGCATCTATGGTTTCTCAAAAATTTTCATTAGTGGAATTGCATATAGGTTGTATTTTTGCTTGCTTGCATCATTTGATCTCATTCAAAAACTAAAAAGTGCATTGTTCATCATCCTAATTGCATTTAGGAACATTGTTATTGCATCAAAATTTGAAAAAATTGCATTCAAATTTGCATCCAATTTCTTTCCACTAGTTACTTTTTCTTGTATTTATTTGCACAATTTTTCATTTCCAAACATCAGGTCCCTAAGTAGGCAATCTGGGAATACTATTAACAACTCAAAATTTGTTTTTTTTCTAACAAAAACCTCCACTAGAAAAAAAACGCCCTTACTGGCATCTTAGTCTCTCTTTGGGTTCTTACCTCAGAATCTTGTTTGAGTTGATTGCATTCTATTCCAGTTTTTGGAACCTTCAAATTCCTTCAGTATGACCAAGACGCCCTTACTGGCATCTTATTCCCTGTTGAGTTTGAAGCTGCAATTTTCAGGGTTTAAGTTTTCTTTTTTGTGCTTCCTAAGCCTCCTACTAACATATACTATAAGACTGGAAAGTTTTGGGAACATCTATTTTATGCATCTAGGTCAAAAACATCAATTTAGGGAACTCATTTTTGAAATTATTTCAATTACAAGTATCATTAGATCTGAAAATGCTCACATTTATGAAAATTTGCATAATATGGATAAAATTATTTTTCACTTTTTCATATACAATGTTTACATTCATAAAACTTTGCATAAGTTTGATAAAAGTGCTTTTCATTTTTGGATATACATTTTTTGTATTCTTAAAGTTTTGCATTCATTGGATAAAACTATTTTGCATCTTTGGATACACATTGTTTACATTATTAAAGTGTTTCATGAGATGGTTAAAAGTGATTTTCATTTTTGTTCAAATAATGTTAGTACCTTACCTTTCTAGGCACGCTAAGAAAAAGTTCATATCCCCTCCCTATGAGAGTGTTTTAGTGAAAGAGAATACAACCTTAGACAATCCTAATGATCATATTCATTCTTCTCCTAATAGCTCTCCTATTGGTGAAGAAGATATTTTGATATGAGAATCTAACTAATCAATGAAAGTTTTGAGAGTCCTAATTGTTTATCTCCTCCTACCTCTCTTAGTGAACACGACATTGATGAACAAGAAGAAACAACCATAAATTATAATGACAATCACATTTGTTCTTCTCCTAGTATATATCTTATTTGTGAAGATGATACTTTGATGTTAGTATATCTAATCTATGAAGGTCATGGGAATCTTGATTTCATCTCTTCCCCTAGAGAAAACATTCTTGAACAAGACAACACCATTATTTATGAACAAGAAAATTCAACCATTGATAACTCCCTTGTGTGTGATGAAGTCATCTTAGGAGAACCAATCCTTGAATGTCAAGAAGATTTGGTTTTTAGTTCTCCTAAAAAATCTCCTACTAGGGAAGATATAAGAGTGGAAGAAAATGAGAATATTGAAAATAGTAATCCCTTAGATGAAGATGATGAAGTAACATTAGAATCCTCTTCACTAAGAGATCATGCAAATAATGATAAGTCTTTTGAGGTTATGCATATTAGATACCCCTTGAATTAATCTCTCGAGCCTAAATTTATCATCCATCCACCCTCTCAAAAACCACAAGTTAAAAATAAACCCATCCTTATCTTTGAACCACCTAAGAAATTTTTTTCACAACAATCGAGTTACAAAACCATTGCTCACACATATAACACTAGGAACAATCCACAACAAAGAAAAAAATCTTCAACATCCCTCCCATTACATAATCCTATTTTTCCTAGTGTTCCCTATTTAACATCGCATAGTGGGAAGGAGTATGATCTTGTTGAAAAACTTAAGAATACTCTTGCTAAGATATCCCTATGGGACTTAATTCAAAATTCACCTAATTATCACACTATGCTTCAAATAGCCTTGCAACAATTTGTGGTTCTCTCTAGTGCAAACTCGAATGACATAACAACCATGATTGAAGGAATAAATGCTAACATTATTTTCCACCAAAGTGAACTCCCCCTTTGGAAGTACAAAAAAAAATGATTCTTTCATGATCATAGCTCAATACAATATGACAAGGATAAAATGAACCCTTGTTTACAATGGATCAAACCTAAATGTGTGTAGTTTAAACCTTTTAGATATGCTTGGTGTTGATAAATCAAAATTCAAACCCTTCTCTTTCTCTATTAATGTCTTCGATAATGTGGATAAACAACCACTTTGTGTAATAACTTTACCTATTAAAGCTGAAAAGGCCACATTACAAACCCTGATCCATGTTATGCCTAATGATATTTCATATAAACTTCTTTTTGGTAGACTATGGATTCATGCAATGAATGTGATTCCTTTCAATCTTCATCATAAAATTCAATAGATCTAAAAAAAAAAAGTGCACACACTTGATGCTAATCATGAGCGTTATAGTGTCTTACAACTTGAGAAAAACAAAGAGAACTCCTTGAAAAAATTAACACCAACTATACAAGTGGAACCAATGCAACAAAAGGACAAAGAAAAAAACATTGAATAAGTCATGAATCTATTAGAAGATGATTGGGTTTCCTTATAGGGTATGTGCAGGATCATCATGGAAAAAACATGCCCTTAACTGGCAAAAAATTTAAAAAAATCAGAATTAGGCAACTTGACGTAAAAATTTGAATAAGTTATCTATATTATTTCAAAAATATGTAAGAATAGAATCTGTAGAAAATTGAATTTAGTTTCTAAACTACTAGGTTTGTTTAAAAAAGAAAAAAATCTATTTGGTGAAAATTTGAAATTTCAATGCAACGGTACTTAAATTTTAGGGAAAAAATAAGAAGTAGGTGTATGTATGACCACCTAAGCCAAAATAAAATGATAATATTTCTTTATAATATCTTAGATATAAGTATACGACTCATGCCTAGATGTGATGCATATTTTTTTGTAATTTTTTCCAAGTAAATAATTAATTATGAATTTTTTATTACAACTTTTTTAAAAATATAAAAAAATCATATGTCTGACCACCTTTACTTGGTGAAAACTTCATGAAATTCAAATTTTCTTTTTTTAATCCTATAGTATGCGAAGCATAGAATGTGATGCATGTTTTGGATTTAAAAAATATGATAGTGTTTGAAAGCTATAGATGTTTTTCAATCAGCCTATCAATCAGGACTTTAGTCATTATTTGAATAGAGAATGAATAATAATTACTTATTAAATTCAAAGTAAAGAATAATTTATATCAATGGAAAGTTGAGAATCTTCTTTAAAAACCCCTTTCGTTGCATCAAGTTTGGGTAAGAAAATAGTCGCCAGCCACATACCCATCATATTGCCACTTTTTGGCCGATCATGATCTTGCACATACCCTATATTTCACACCTAAATTCATGGGAGAATACAAGATCACAATAAAGGACTTTGAAAAGGGAAAGGAAAAAGTAGAACCTTTAGAAACATCCACCTCAACCACTTTAGAAGAAAGGACAACATACATAAACAAACTTTGACAAAACTAACTATCAACTACCTTTGGATCTCAAAGAAATGAAAAAGATTTATGGAAAAGGTTATGAGCTTATGAAACAACTTGGATATAGTGGAAAAGGATGTGGTGCTAGAGAACAAGGTATCTGTGTCCCTATCGAACCTAACACACAAGAAATAACTAATGGTCATGGTTATTGTCCTCTAATAGAAATAAGAAAACCTTCACTTAATATCAACACTCTAACAAAATATTCCTCTAAGACAACTTTAACAGTAGTGCATCTTGAATTGATAGACACTAGTGGTCTTGATTTCTATCCTTTGAACAAAATTGAGAAGTCCTTGGTTAACATTAATTTCATGAAATAAAACACTTATGATTTGAATCTGTTAGATTTTACACCCTTCAATAAAGGAGAGAACAAAATCTCACAATCTAAATAGTCTATGACATCTTGTACTAAGCAAGAGCTATCTTTGTCATAAAATAAAGCAACATCCTCCACTTTTGACTGAGAGAGTATCTTGACGAGACTCCTCCAAGATCGTCTAATCTCTCCCCCTCCAAGAATGTGAAAGAAATTGTACTACAAGAATTCATTTTTCACATATCATAGAGTTCATGGTCATGCTACTAATGAATGTAAGGCTTTAAGCAATAAAATTCAATATCTCAAGGAGTGTAGTGCTCTTCCTTGTGTTGAAGCACCTAATTCCTCTAACTAATACTCATTTTCATCCTATTCAACTCATCCTTATCCTGTACTTAATGAGGGAAAGGGGTTAGGAAGCCTTGTCCTTGTATGCCACTTGTTGTCTCTTTTAGCTAGTTGACCACTTTTCATGTACATATAAGAGCAAGCTTGGGATGTGGATGACATGCCTTAAGTTGGCTCACATGTGATGTACTAAGTTTTGGGGGAAACCCCTTCCATTCTCATGATGTAGCTTATTGGAAACATATGACTTGGCATAGGGCTTTCCAAGTAAGCTCTCATGTCATTCTTCTACTTTAAAGGAGTTGATCACAACAATGGTCTTAGCAAACACTTTAAAGTGGGGGCATACATTGACACTCATGTTTCATTGTGCAATTTTTTTTCTTCACATGTGTCCTTTTCTTGGTGGTTTGTTTGGGTTTGATTTCCTTCGAGAGTGCATGATATTTCTTTGACTTGTCCTCTCTTGGAGATATTAAGGAAAATTTTCCCTAAGATGAGACCTTACACGAACTAAGAAAAATCCCTTCAAACATCCATCTCTTTCTTCTTGCATTGTGTTTTGTGCCTTATTAAAGTCATGGAGGTATAGCTTTGATACAGTTTCCTGGGGCTCACCTAGTGAACAACTGGCTTCACTAGCCCTTGTGAGCATACATTTTATTTTTCTCCTTATCATAGTCATGGGGGTATGACATTGATATGGACCACTTGGGGCTCACCTAGTGGACAAATAGCTTCACTAGCCCTTGTGAGCATGTGTTTTTTTCACATAGTGGACACTGCATTCCACTTGTAAGCCTTTTCGAAAAAACAACCTAGACCCAATTGACCACATTAGACGACTAGTTGAAGCTTGATCCATGGCATTATACTTTTTTCCTTTTTTTTTGTTTTCCTTTTTCTATCTTTGATGGTGTGTGCTTGCGATCTGGTTATGGCTTCATATATTGATCCACTGGCATGTTCCTTTGTGCAAATGTTGGTTTGATATAGGATCTTGATCTTGAGGGCTTGATAATACCTCTTGGTTATATCATCCTATATAACTATCAATTGTACATTTGAACCCCTCTTGATTGCATGGTTGGCCACTTTAGTGTGAGTTTGAAGCAAGTTAATCCTCTCACTAAAGTGGGGACTAAATGTAGTGTATTAAAATGCATACCCTTGTATTTTCACACATGTTTGGGCCTGCATTGCTTTATTTATCCATATTTATGTCTTAATTGGTCCTATTTTGCATCCATAAGCCTAATAAACTACATCTTTTCATGGATAATCCCAACAATCATCAAAATATAAATGATCATTTAATTATTTTGTCTATGTCCCTAATTTGTGGATTGGGACTAAAATGCCACATAGGGCATCTTTATCCTCCATGGGTCTTGGGACCCTTATTTTCAATGTACCTGAAAAGGTCCCTTTTTGGAGTCAATGCCCCGAGATTGAGCCTGAGGACTAAGATGCCACCTAGGGCATCTTAGTCCTCCTTGGCTTATTTTTGGGATTCAATTTCAAATTCTAGTGGGATTCAACCTCCTTTAATTAATGATTTCATATGTCAGCTTGTTGTGGTGTAATTGCAGAATATTCAACATGAATAAGTATAAATAGAAGGTTCCTCCACTCATGTTCATAACAAGCATTCAAGTATTCATTCCTAAGGAAATTTTATGCATTCAAGAGAAATTCATCAAGCATTTGGAGCCATCATCAAGATTCAAGCATCATATCAAGGGTTTAGTGCATCCATTCATGTTATTCAGACAATATTAAGGATGTAGCATTGAATGTTATATGCAACCATGGTTCACACCATATTCAAGGATCCAAGATCTACATTCTTCATTTCCACTACATGGTAGATTATAGATTTTCTTCACAAGACATCATCCAAGGTGATATAATTTATATATTTCATATTTCATGCTTCATTTCATCATTTTGTTTAATTACGTACAAGGGGTTTGACCAAGGAAAACCCCCATTTACTAACAATCAACAAGTTTTCCCCCTGTTGCATGTTTGTGTTTGCAGGTTTAGGTTGAAGACTTGAAGATCACTTGAAGTGCAAAATTGTAAAGTTACAAAAATGCATTGCAAAGTTGTCATCTTCACGGAAACTCACCTACAGGTTAGATTTGGAAGTTTCAAGACCTAGGATCAGAGGAGAAGGATGTGCAGAAATCAAGCTTCAAGACCACACTCAAAATTTTTAGAAATTCAAATTGAGACTAAGATAACAATAAGGGATTCTTAGTCATCTAGGTGGAATTTTGCAAAGATTCTTTCAAATCTTGTTCTGATATATGAAGATTCTGCATCTACCCTAAAAAATAGCACCAGGACTAAGACAGTAGTAAGGGTGTCTTAGTCCTCCATAGCATATTTTGACAACATTTTTACATTTCCTGAATCATCATTACATTTCCAAACTTAGCAGTTACACATATCCTAACTTCTTGTTGCATAATTTCATCATTTGCATTCTTCATTTAGGTTGCATTACTAGGTTTTGTAGGTTGAATGCATATTTGTCTTTTCCAAGCATTTGCTTGGTGGTGAACCCCTAAAATCTTAAAGAACCCCCTCCTAGGTCCTCTTTGTTGAGAATTTCCTCACATTGTGAGGCTAATATTCAATCTAATTAGGATTCCTAGGAAATCGTTGAATGTTAGTTGGAGAAAAGTGATGTTATATATCCATTTTTCAACTAATCAACATCATTCAATAGTGTCAAATTTGGGTTTGGAGGACTTAAGAAGATACTTATAAAAAAACTATAGGTGGACTAAATAACCCAACCTAGCATATTAGTCCCAAGATAGTTTCTGATCAACATTCACCAGATCTTGATAGTTGATAGAAGAATTCTAGATTCTACTCTGAAAATCCTAGAGCAGTACTCATACACCCTACTTGGTGTATTAGTCCCAGTGCAAAACCCTAAAAATAGTTTTTAGAGTTTGTAGATCTTGTCTTGCTATTCCCATTCATCCAAGTACTTTTTTGTTCCATTCAGTTTATCAGTTTGATTTCATGCTTTCAATTTTCTAGGTTTCATAGTGAGTTTTCATAAGTGTTTTCATTTCTCCCTTTTGAAGCTTCATTTAATGGTGAACCCCCATCCAATTACCCAAGGAATCCATTATTCATTCATTAATTGAGTCTCTTGGTTGAGGGATCTAGTTTCCTAATGAATTGAAGTGTGAAATAGGTCCAATTCCATCTCCCAAAAGGTGAAAGCCCTATTTCGCTTTTGTTCATTTTTTGTGAACTTGACCTTTGGAACCTTGAATATATGATTTGGAGAGCATTTTAGTCGTAGATCTAGGTTGCATTAACTTTACAAATTTAGATATGCATTAGTTGAATTTCATTTACGGCTTCTAAATATTGCATTAGTGAAAAGTGCATATAGGTTGCATTTTGCATCATTCAATTTCATTGGAAATCTATAATTAAAAATAGTCAATTGAGCATACAACCTAGAAAAATTAAAATCAACTCATAATTTGTTGATTTAGGCTTAAAACCCCTAATTTGGACTAATTCACCCATGTGGGTGTATTAGTCCCTGTACAAGTCTTTTTTTTAGATTTATCTATATTTTGCACTCTTTATTTTTCACTATCTTAAACTATCTGAATTGTAGGAAATAGGGTTCCACCTTTTGGGAGATGGAACAAGGGTTATGGATCTATTTCACTCTTGGTTCACTAAAGGAAACCCTCTATAGATCCCTCAACCAAATGAACTCAATTGAGGGAAGAGGTGTTACTACTATGGAGGTTTCCTTAGGTGTGATTAATAAGGAGGGTTCACTACTAAGCAAGTGCTTAGAAAGAAGGAAATGAAAGTAATATGCTAATCTAGCTATGTGACCTAGAAAATGAAACTCAAAATTAGAATAATGAACTAGAGATAAACAAAGGTGCACTTGGAAGACTGAAGATGTCCAAAACAAGGTCTATAATCCCAAAATCATGACTTTTGTTGTGAAATGGGACTCATACACTAGACTGGGTGATTCAGTCCCAGTTTAGGGTTATGGGCTAAAATTAGAATATGCAATTGGTAAACCCAAATCTACAGAAAAGTGTTGAAAAGTGGTATACTGGGACTCATATGCCGAAGGTGGTGATTTAGTCCTAGTATCAATGTTTAGTTGAAACTTTGATATCATCTACTGGTCTTCTATAGCTTCTCTCTTATCCGATCTCTGAGTCTGAAACTCTGAATTCTAGCCTATAGGTGACTTTCCATGAAGATGACAACTTCTTGACAACTTTAACAGCTTTCTTCAATCTTGCAACTTTTTATTTAAAGGATCTTCAAGCTCAAAACACCTAGATCTACAATCACACATAAAAGGAGAGAAAAATGTTGATTTATTAGTAGATAGGGGTTTTCCTTGGTCAAACCCTATTTTGGTAATCAAACCTTGAAATGAAATGAAATAAAATGAAGGAATGATGAATGAACAATATGCAATGTTGCAACTCATGAAACCCTTGCATAAAAGGCTACAATCTTGTGTGAAATGGATAGCATGAATTTGGATCTTGACTCTTGATTGAAGGTTATGAGTCTTGACTTGAATTCTTGTTTGAATCATGAAAACCTACATAAAAAATGTTAGCTCAAAAACACACATGATGCATGAAGACTTTGACATGATGAATCTTGAATAGATGCTCCAAAATGTCTGATAATAACTCTTGAATGCTCTTGATCTCATAAAATTTCCTTAAGAATTTTTCATAGGATTGCTTAGAGTGCTCATCAACTTCTTGGGAGAAACTATGTGAAATAACCTTGTATTTATACTTGCTTATGCCAAATTTCCCAAAATTACATCACTGCAAGCTGACATCAGATCTAGGAGAGTAAAATCCCACCAAGAATTGAATTCAAATAGGTCCAAGATAAAGAGATACATATAAGCTAGGTGTGGTGTATGAGTCTTGATAGCTAATCTTGGGACACAAATTTCAAGAAATGTTAAGTTCTATGCAATATTTAGGATCAAGCCTTGAAACCTAAGAGGGACCCATACACCCAAGGTGGCATATGAGTCTGAGATCACTAAATCTGGGACACATAACCGAAAAAAATGAATTATGATTGGTCATTAGGTAAGTGTTGGTATTATCCTTGGAGAAATATATTAAATAATGCTTTTGGATAAAAATTGGACCAAAAGAAGCCATGATTTGATAGGGAGGGCCCAAAAAAGTGTGAAAAATGTAAAGGGATATATTTTTCTACACTGAATTTGGTCCCCACTTTAGTGAGAGGAGTAACTTGCTTCAAACTCACACTAAAGTAAACAAAATCACATCAAGATGGGTCCAAGTATACCAATGCTACTGAGATAGGATGACAACAATGAAGAGGGTTGTGCAAGCCCCTAGGATCAAGATCCTATGACAAACCAACATAGGAACAAAAGAAAAGACATGTGAATAATATAAGGAGCAACAAAAAGGTATAAGAATATACTAATAAAGACATAAGAGGGTAAAAGTACAAAGCTGTGTCACATTTTATAAAGGAAATGGTCAACACTGATCTAACTTTTTAACTTGAATCACTAGAAAGTGGCATATATGTTTTGAATTTTGAAATGATACAAACTAATAAAATATGGATTTTTAAGTATATTTTATGTTTGTATTTTTTGAAAAAACTAAAAAATTATTTGAGGAGTTTTTAATAAATTAACACTATAATTTAGTTGCTGATAAAATGCTGAAAAATGATGTTCCATGAGATGTCAAGCTTTATATAGTAAATTTTCTTCTTTTTTTCCTTCAAACTTTTTGTGTATATTTATAACCTGAAACTTTAAGGCATAGATATTTTTTTTTTGCAATTTTAATAAATATATATTTTTAAGTAAATATTTAATTGCGCACATATTAAATCACAATTATTTCCACTTGACGTTAACTTTTATATTAAATATTTATCTAAAACCAAAAAAAAATTATGCTATCTTAATCTAGATTGTTTTATCCTTTTTAAAAAAGGGGTAAAAACTTTATTGAAATCAAGAAATAAACAGTTCAAAGAGATCAGGGAACCCATAGGACCGCAATAAATAAAGCACCAGAACAACCATCCAAGACAAAAACCACCATCTATACAACCACCAACACCTTATCCCTCCATATCATCAGCAATGAACCTCTCTAATTCATGAAAATAATTAGGGGATAACTCTCCCCACCCCTCAACCTTTCAATCATTTGCATGCTCTGAAGCCCACTTAGCCAAATAGTTAGCAGCCCTATTCTTGTCACATGGAATGTGGGAAAAATACACCGCTTCCAACATAGAACACATCCACAAAATCTGTTGAACCACTAACTCAAGCTGCCAATTAACCTCAACCAGCTTTTTCTCATGCAACATATTAACCATAATTTGTGATTTATATTCACGGATAATCCTATGCCAACCCAAGGTAAAAGCATACTCAATAGCCCAAAGAATTTCCAACCCCTCCATAAAGCTTTTATATTTTTTCCCTTTATGAATGGAGGAAAAGAAAATAGCCAAGCCAAAATGGTCTCTTCCAACTCCACCAATCCCAGAAGGCCCAAGATTACCCCTAGAGGAACCATCTGTATTGATCTTTAGAAATACATCAGAGGAGGCATCGATCTTCCAACTGGGTATGTGCAGGATCATCATGGAAAAAACATGCCCTTAAGTGGCAAAAAATTTACAAAAATCAGAGTTAGGCAACTTGACATAAAAATTTGAATAAGTTATCTATATTATTTCAAAAATATTTAAGAATAGAATATGTAGCAAATTAAATGTAGTTTCTAAACTACTAGGTTTAATTTTTTTAAAATCTATTTGGTGAAAATTTGAAATTTTAATGCAAGAGTACTTAAATTTTAGGGAAAAAATAAGAAGTAGGTGTTTGTCTGACCACCCTAACCACAATAAAATGATAATATTTTTTTATAATATTTTATATATAAGTAGAGAACTCATGTCTTGATGTGATGGATATTTGTTTGTAATTTTTTTCCAAGTAAATAATTAATTATGAATTTTTTACTACAAATTTTAAAAAATATAAAAAAATCGCATGTCTGACCACTTTAACTTGGTCAAACATTATGAAATTCATTTTTGTTAATCCTATAGTATGTGAAGCATAGAATGTGACACATGTTTTAGATTCAAAAAATGTGATACCATTTGAAAGCTATAGATATTTTTCAATCGGCCTATCAATCAAGAATTTAGTCGTAATTCAAATAGAAAATGAATAATAATTATTTATTAAATTGAAAGTAAAGGATAATTTATATTGGTGGAAAGCTGATAATCTCCTCTAAAAACCCTTTTCGTTTCATCAATTTTGGGTAAAGGAAATTTCGTTAGCCACATACCCTACACATACCCATCACATCACCACTCTTTGTCCCATCATGATTCTCCACATACCCAACCCTTTGAACCTTCTTTTTAGCTCATCTACCTCTTTTGAAATAAGAATATACCAAAGTAAACCCTTGCAATCCCAATCTATTCACAATCTCATCATAACTCCTTTCCAACGGATAAGTCACTTCACATTTGGCTTCCACCGTCTCTTGGATCATACCAACAATTATGTGCCAAATCTGTTGAACTACCATCCTATCCCCACAAGAAATACTATGATTCCTTTCCAACCAAATTTTCAAAAGGATGAACATAGGACCAATGCACCACACAATCTGGAGGAAAGAGGCCTTGGAAGGGGGTCTTCTTAGAATACTCCAAAACTCAACAAGGGAAGAAGCATGAGCACAAGGATGTTTCCAAACACCCCACCATAAATGTTAGAGTGAAATAGAGAAAGAAAAATGAAAAAATAAATGGGAAGAATCCTCCTCACTACAAACACACAAAACATAAATAGAGGGACCCTAGAATCCTTGCTTCCGAATACTATACCAAGTCAAACATCTATTCCAAGCCAGACTCCACACAAAATAATTAAACTTTGGCCAAGAAAACTTGTTCCACACATATTTCCACTAAGAGACCTCCACCCCACCAAACTTATGAGACATCAACTCTTAATACCCACTAGCCATAGCGAAAGCACCCTTAAGATTCAGGTTCCAAGCTAGAATATCCTTATCCTTAAGGAACTGTATTGTTTACTAGTCAAAATATTTTGATGCTCAACACAATCCTCCTCCAAATTAACAATAGGCCACTCGCAAGGATCCTTCTACCTAGCCACCTACATCTGCACACGTGGATAAGAAGTCTAAAAATCAATCAACCTTGACCAACCATCCTCTAAGAAGCACTGGTAAATATTCAACAAATTAGGATGTTAGCACAAAATGGGGGTAAATCCATCACAAGAATTAGACCACAAGAGAGCCTCTACCCCCTATTGCATATCTAGAACAAGCCCTACTTGATCAGAGTATCCCCTTTCTTAAGCGTTCCCCAAATCAAAGAACCTTTCCCCACCAGAGGATACCTAGGAACCTCCTTCTTCAAAACCCCCAAAAAGTACTTGTGAGATAAAATATTGGCCCAGATATGATCCTACTCCACACACCACCTTCAGTAAAGCTTTGCAGTGAATGCCAACCTAGAGCAAGTCAACTACCACAATCCAAGACCCCCAAATTTCTTTAGTTTACACATAATATCCCATTTAACTAAGCTTCACTTTGAAGAGTACAAGCTACCCACCAATAAGAATTGTCTAGCCAAAGAATCCAACTCCTTCACAAACCCAACCAAAGTCACCTATAGCATGCATCGATAAATAGGAAGATCCTGCACCATAGATCTAAGCAACTGAACATGCCCTACAAAGGACAACCATATTTGAGTCAAATGATTAACCTTTGCATGAAACTTTTCCAAAATATTCTACCAAGACTCCTTGGTAAGACTACCAAAAGAGATATGAATTCCAAGATAAGTTAATGGGAGAGAACCAATTTGAAACCCCAATATACAAGCAATCCTTTGTTGAATAAGCCTCAGAGTATTGAAAAGAAAATAGAATAATTATCTTCATTAATCCCTTGATCAAAACTAATAAGATAGATATCCAAAGCCTCACACAAATTCATAGCATCTTTGATCTAGCCATACCCATCAAGGTAGTATCATCCATAAATTATAGGTGAGATTGAGGAGGAAAACTATTTCCCCACCCCCATCCCTAGATTAAACCCAACTGCACATTATGCTTCACTAGTCTCCCTAGGAATTTAGCAAGAAGAAGAAATAAATAAGGATAGAGAGGATCCCCTTGATGAAGGCTTCTAGAATCACTAAAAAGAGAAGAAGGCTCACCATTTATCAACACTAAGAAATAATTGGAAGTAACATAACACATAACCCACTAGACCCACTCCTCAACAAAACCAAAATCAATAAGATTTTTTTGCAAGAAGGACCACTTAACTCAATCATAGGCCTTTGCCATATCCAACTTGATGAACATAGCCTTTTCTTTTAAGGATTCAATATAATGAATGGTTTCAGTAGAAATGACCACCCATGCAGAATTTGTTGATCCTCTACAAAACCACTCTGTTCCTCATAGATATGCCCACTAATCCATCGCTTCAGCCTTTCTACAATCAACTTGGAAATGATTTTATACACCACATTACAAAGAGAGATAGGTCGAAATTGACTCAGCCAATCCGACCCCTCACATTTGGGAGTGAGAGGAAGGAATGTAGATTTCAAAGCCCATAAAATTTTCTTATTCCTTTGAGACTCATGAACCACCTCCAAAAGGTCTAGCTTAATGATATCCCAAAATTACTGGTAAAATTTAACTGGAAAGCCATCAAGGCTCGAGGCTTTGCCTTTATTCATCTAGAAAATAATGGCCTCCAATTCATCTAATGATATATAGCCCAAATTATGCTCATTCATCTCCCTAGTAACCAAAGAGGAGATACAAGAAAAAACATGGTTTTCTTCTGCCAAACCATCCTGAGAATCATCTCTAAATAATGCGGTAAAGAAATACGAAGCTTCTCTACAAATATCCTACAAAGAATATAAATGCACACCCCTATCATTCACAAGAACGGCCATAGAATTACCATGTCTCCTAGCTTTCACCGAGTTGAAGAAGAAAGCAATGTTCCTTTCTCCCTCCTGTAGCCACTTAACATTAGCCTTTTGTTTCCAATAAATTTCCTCACACAGCTCACACTCTTTGAAAATTTTTGAAGCCCTTTACTCCTCCTTGAGTAAATCCTCAGAAAGACCAAACTCCCTTATCTCCCAAGAAATGACATCCAAGTTAGCTTAAGCAACAACATGTTAGCTTGAGAAACAACCTTAACATGAAAATATTTCCAAAACACTACCTATTCCACCTTTTGAGGTAATATTTCACATATTGTAGCAGTTTGGAAAAATAATACATGGCAGTGCCATGAGCAGGTCTTCTCTTCCACCACCATTCAACCACATATTCCTACAAATAAGAATATATTAACCTCATAAGTTTGAACTTGAAAGAGGGGGACCGAGAAACATGCACCGAGGTAGCAGATAAATTAATAGGTATGTGATCCAATCCCCTCCAATCAAAATTATTAGAGTAGGTAGACCACAATCCTCCAACCCAGAAATAGGAAACCAAGAAATAGTCAAGTCTCTCAACAATATAGTTCTCTCCCATTCTCCTATTGTTCCAAGTAAATTGACCATTACAAGGCTTAATGTCTACTAGGTTCAAGGAAGAAATGTTCTCACAAAGAAGGAAAGTAGAAGGCTCTAATATCACAATACCACCCTTTTTCTCATCCAACTCAGTAATGGCATTGCAATCACCCACAATAATCCAAGGGAAAAGGGGCAAGGCTTCAAATGAAACTAATATGAGACCACAATAGCTGCTGACTGTTGGCCTTCTACAATGATTTTATAACTAAGCCCTTATAGCCATGATTCAGAGATTGGACATCTAGCCTAAATAGCTATTTCAATCATCATGAAGGTGCATTTAACCTGTCAACCTAGAGACGTGAACTTGAAATGGGTCAGCATAGTATGTGTAAGTTAGGAACTCAAAGTAACCATTTCTATCTATAGCTAAGGAACACATAATGCTGAAAGTAAATTGTTTAGAAGGGAACACCACAAATACCAATCATCAATCAACAAATACATCAAACTATAATTCAGAACATGAATGAAAATATGAGCAACAAATAGGGAACTACTTTGTCTACCTTGGCTTTAGGAATAGTCACATAATGGAATTCTAGTGGTTGTAGGAATAGTCGGTCCCAAATTTCTAACTAATTACTAAATAGTAAGTAATACTAAACTAATACTAAACTAAGAAGATGAATTACTCACCAAGTGGCCCCCCATGGATAAGTATCTTCTAAAACTAATGAGAACTCAAATGCTCAAACTCAAAACTTTATTTTATTCACTAGAAATCATGAGTACAAAAGAGTAATGTATAATTTGTATTATTGAAAACTTAGGAGTGCAAGTATAATATCAAATCGTGCAACCTCCTGAGAAAGGAGCATCAGATCTTTACTTATACTATCAGCTAAACAAGGCAATCAAATCCATGACTCGGAAGATGCCATTTAGGGAAAATAGAGTAAATGGAGTGATGGTAGTTATGCGTGCATGGAATCTGGTCAAACATGCAGGTTCAAACATAGATTTAGCATAGCAGTAATTCTCGTGCATGCTCAATCATTAAAGTCCACTACAAGGTAGTTACATTTGGTTGCATGAGGAATCTTCTACCACTGGCCTTGTTTGACCTTGAGTGATTCCTTTGTTGGACGTTATGTTGCATGCCCAGATGGTGATGTCTTCCTCAATTCAACATCTTTAAATTAAATTTGCATGGCAATGTTAGTACACACAATAATTGCACATCTATAACCACCTTAAGGAACATTCATTAACCACATGCAAAATCAATATAGATAATCCACATAATATGCCAATGTCATTAAAACTTGCAAAGATAGGATTTAAGCCCAATGTCTATGGTTTGAGGGAAACTTTATGAAAATATCAGTAGTTAATATCAAAGTCCATGAAAAATGCGAGCAAATAAACTATATATTCTACCCAAAATTGGAACAAAAACTAAGCTCATCACTTCCCCCAACCTAATGTTTTTTCAGTCCTCCAATAGGGGAAGGGTTGTTCTTCTACTTGGTCAAAGCTCTAAAATTTGCAACTGATAGCTGTCCAACATTAGTGGTTGTTGTGTGTGAATTAGGATCCCAATAGAATCCTCCTAATTTGGAAAATCTCTTCCATCTCTATTTTTTTGCAACAATGTCATACTGGTAGAATAGGAAGTTTGGCACGGGCCACATGAGCATGGGTGGCTGGAAAGTTAGCGGAAGACACGATCACCCCTATGTTCTCCCAATTTGAATATACATATCAATACTTTTTAGTGCTGAAAAATAATTGTGGATGGAATGAGGCTCAACCTATTTCAGCTCATTAGTTAGGCTATTCCATCTTTGTGATAGACATCTTCTCATAATTTCCTCCTTTGTTGTTGTCTTTACCTCATACTCATTGTAAACTGCCTCAATCCAAGGCATAATCTTGTTGCCATAACTAGGTCTGACAAGTATTTTGTTCCATTCTCTGTAAATATCCCTTGGGTTGCTTGATTCAGCCCTAACCAGCAGAGGGATGTTAGACTCCAATTTCTTATAAGCCCCATGTTGTTGTTCCCAACTAATCTCATTTTGTACCCAAGACATTTAGACATCTCCAACATACAACAACGGATTCCAATCATGGTCTTGAGTTACAACATGATTATGCAAATAAAACTCACACAACAAATTCTTCATTTCAGCTAAGGCAATCCTATAAGCATTGAAAAATTCAATAGGGGTGTCAATAGAAGGATTCAAACCTGAGGCAATCCTTGATAGCTTATAAGAGAGATATTTCTCTTTCAGAAGAGGAGCATAGACCCTTGGAGGGGTCCTACTTTCCAAAATATGTGGTACCAAGATTGCCATATCATCCACCCTTTACTTTAAGGTGGCAATTTATGCATCCTTATCTTCAATCTCCTCATCCCTCTTTTGAATTTCCTTTTTCAATTTCTATTTTTCATTTTTCCATTCTTCCTACCTCCTTTGTATTTCTTTCCATAAATTTCAAAATTGCCATATGTACTATAAAATCAGGAGGATTATGAATTGCTACTAGTCTTTTTGTCAATGGCGGCTCCTCATATGGCACTATTTGCATGGACTGAGGCTGTCTAGTTATCTTTGGTTGCAGGGGTACCATTTATTCTTCCACTTCTTACTATAGGGGCTTTTGTTCTTGTTTTTTCTATGGATACATGGACTCCTGCTTTGGCTTTGGCTAATGCTATAAGACTTCTTGGTGCAGGACTTCCTGCTCATGTTACAAGAAATCCTGATTTTCCTCAAACTCTTCTACAATGTTAGCAAGATCGGCTAGTGTTATATTTTTTGTTCTCCCAAATATGTCTTCTTCTTCGACATTATCCTATCCCATTGGAACTTTAGGGTCCTCATGTGATGTCTTATTAGTCTTAAGGCTTTCTTGTGGAGGCATACCAATCACAGGCCCAACTGGTCTTGATTTCCTAGGAGGTCTCTTACATTTTTCTTTGGCTGCAAGATGAATAGTGTCAGCCTTCCTCTTCTTAGAACTTGGCACCTTTCTTTCTATAAGTTGTGTTTTAGCCTTCTATTTTTTCATTTCTACTTCTCTCTTATATTCCCTAGTTTTCATCAGGGTGCCAAGTGGAATGTCATCATCAAAATCTAATGAAGAGATTTCCTTTTTTGAGTGCTCTGTTCTAGAAGAACTAATTTCTATGGTTTCTTCTACTAAAGGAGGATTCACACTAGAGCCAACACTAGAGATTAAAGTGCCAAGAGTGGCTTCGGCCATGCTCAATCTCTTGCTAGACCTATTGGGTTGAGGTAAAGCCCTAGGTTGTAAGTTCTTAGGTCTAATTTGATCAACATTTATAAATTCTTCTCAAGTCATTCTAGATACATCATGCAAAGACTTTTCAACTAGAAATTTAATCAGGCAATGGTGGGAAAATAAATTATCACTACCTTTTTGGGTCTCGGCCACCATGATTGGGAAAAGATTGTATAGCACATTAAGAACATTCATCCTCCTTCTGTGCCTCACGTGATTCAAAAGCTTGAAGTGAATGAAATGAAAATTTGACTGGTGACCCTCACAGGTGATTTATTTGATAAAATAAACAACTATCTGCTTCCATGGATCAGGCATAGACATTCTCTTTGCACCCTATTTATCTATGCTCAATGGGGGGTCTTTTAGATCTGTAAATTCAACCCTAGTTGATCTGGAGTCTCTGGAGGTAGGGTAATTTTCACCATCAATCGGTAACCCTATGACCTTTGCAATTCTTTCCTCAGTTGCCACAACTTCCAACCCTTTTACTATTGCTTTTCCTTTAGAAAATGTCTACATGAATTCAAGGGAAATGCTTTCATCAAAGCCATCTAGCTTCAGGAAGTAATCTAACCATCCACAGTTTCTAAATTCGTCCAGGCATTATGGATCCTACAATAAAACATCATGCATTGTGGGTTCATTTTGAATTAACCCACCTCCCATTGTCTGCAATCAAACAAATGATCTGCAATTTCTTTCCTACAATTCTTGTCTAAAAATAAAGTTCACTTTCCTGCAATACCTACTAAATTTCTAGTGCCTCTATCGACTGAATTTCCTTTTCTTTTGTTTCACCTTTTTGCTTGCAACTCAATATTATGACAAGGTCAATGGTGGAAAGAAAAGGAGTGATAAAGGAGAATTATGATGCGAAGAAATGGCGGTTGCAGTTAATGTCATGAAAATGGGTTGCCCCCAAAATGAAATCCTAAAATCACATAAGGTATCCATGGATTCTGGGTTTGTATGTCTTTGCTACAATGTTTTCCTAGAGTGTGAAACTGTCATCATTCCCCAAATACTTATGGAATAGAAAGAATGACACAAAGAGAGGAAAATAAAGGAAAATATTTTGGGTCAACATGGAAGAGACCTAAATGTCTCAACACCTTGCATCATCCGCAAAAGGAAAGCACAAGAAAAATAAAAGAAAAAGGTTTATGACATAGAGAGGAGTGTAGATACATATATAGGATTGTCACAAAGAGAAAGATGCATCAAAAATAATAGTATGGGGAGATCACATTACACACATGCAATAAAACACATGACATGAAAAAGGAAAAATGCAAAATACTAGTAAGGCACATTTGAATCAACCTATAGTAGGTCATATGCATCCTAATCTTGTTCGTCATATATGGAAGATAAACAACTAGCCAAAGGGACAAAAATGAGTGTGGTTCTAGGACAAGGTTATCAAATTCTTGCCCCCATTGTGTGCAAGATAAGAATGAGCCAAGGTAGGTGATGAGAAAGAGCTCCATGCATTTTGAAATGATTTTCAATGAATGTAAATCATGCAATAGTGAGTATATTATCATCATACAACTATTACATGGCAAGGAGCAAAAGGACATGCTTTAAGGGATTATTTCTATGATATCAAACTTTTCAAATATTTGTTTTAATTCATGACACTGATTAGTACTATGTCCAAGAACTCTATGATATCAACAATGTGGAATATTTGTGTTCTTAGGATATGGTTTTGGATTTTCTTTCATGGGTGGTAATGTTATAAGTCCTTGGCTTAGAAGTATGTGTAAGGTTCTTTTAGTTGCATATGAAAGACAAGTGAATTTCAACTTCTTTAGTTTGTAAGGCATTTGTTGCTTGCTAGATTCACTAACTTCTAGATGAGGAGGACCTAACATGATCCTATCATCCTTGTCATTGTTACGAGACATTATTTTTTCTTTAGGAAGGACACTTATATCAAGAGGGTGATCATGTGATATCCTACTCCTTTGGTATCTTCAGTCAATATTTATTCTAAGGGTTGATGAATTTTATGTTCTCTTATTATGTCACTTGTTTTCTTAAGATCATGAATCCTTTTCCATATGTCTCTTCTAGGTTGATTAATGTATTGGTTACTTTTTTAGTGTCGAAAAATATTGTCAGTAACATTTTCACACTTTTTTGGGCCCTCCTTGTAGAATTGGGCCTAATGATGCCTTGATTTAGTGTTGTAATATTTCTAACATATTCATATTAGGTATTGGGCCCTTGTGAGCTAATGAACTTAAATGGTACCTTGCTAGAGTGTTGTGAAGTGTTGTAAGACAATTTCACACTTTTCTAAGGTTTTATCAATTAATTAAACATAATAAACCTCTTTCTAACCATAGTGTACCTTAATGCTACCTTATTTGGAGTGTTATAGTAAATTGTTGTAACATACTTTCAAACATTTCTAGGGTTTCCATTAATAAGTGGGCTTCTTTATGCTTTAATTGGCCTTATTTTACATTCAAAAGCCTCATTTAATGCACATTTTCAAGGATAATCCTAAAACAAATCAATATCCAATCAAAATTCAAGTGTTTTAGGTTAAATGGCCCAAATTTAGTGATCTGGGACTCATTTTCCAGCTTGGGAGAATGAGTCCCACCAAATTTTTTGGGTCCTGAACCTGATTTCACACCTTTCTAAGCATTTTTAAAAATAGTCCAATAAATTATGCCTAATGGGACTCATTTTCCACCTTAGGAGAATGAGTCTCGTGTGTCCCAAAATAAAAATTAATTTAATTTTTGTCGGTATTTTATCCTCCTAGATCTGATATCGGCTTGTAGTGTTGTAATTTCAGGAATTTTAGCATAATTAGGTATAGATACAAGGTTATTTCACTCATTTTCACCTAATACTTTTGTGAGATCATTCATAATAGAAATTTTAAGTTCATAAGAGCATTCAAGAGTCTTCAAGAGTAGATTATCAAGAATTTTAGAGAAACATTCAAGCATCAAGCATCATGTCAAGGAATTCATGCATCATGTTTGTTTTTGAGCTAACAATTGTGATGTAGTGTTTTATGATTCAAGATAGCATTTTACTCAAGGTCTATCCTATTCAAGCAAGAATCAAGATGTACATTCATTGGAGCCATCCCATACATGTTTTCAGCCTTCTATTGGTAGGGTTTAGTGAGTTGCAACATCATATTTTGTTCATTCATCATTCTCCATTCCTATTTAAAGGTTTGATTACCAAAATGGGGTTTGACAAAGGAAAACCCCTTTCCACTAACAAAATAACATTTTCCCCTCTCTCTAGAGTGTGATTTGTAGGTTTAGGTTGAAGAAACATTGAGGATAAAGTTGTCATCTTACATTGGAAATATTTGGAGAGATTCTATAGGTTGCAAATAAGGGCTTCAAATCTTGAAATCAGCTAGGAAGCACATAGAATACCTTGAAGATTAGATTTAGATTTTGAAGTTTCAGAAAACCCTAACTGTAATGATTCACCACTTATGGAAAATGAGTCCCAGTTTAGGTCAAAATTTAGATTTTTATAGATTTAGATACCCATTTTCCAGATTCCTATTCCCGCATAGAAACCCAAATATGGGATTGATTCACCCAATCTAGTGAATGAGTCTCACTTACCATTTAAAGTTAGAATTTCTAGCATTTTAGAGCTCCTTCCAGTCATCTTCAGATCTCTAGGTGCACACATTATGTCCTGTAGCCTTTTTTTTGTTTCATTTGCATTTTTAGGTCATTTAGTGAAAGATTGCAATGAATTAGGGTTAAGTATTTCATCTTGCATTTCATTTTTCTTTCCAAGTCTTAACTTTGTGGTGAACCCCTCATTAGTTTACATTCAACCCGTAGGACATCCCTATTGCAAGATCTCTTTCTCCTTTGCATTGAGATCTTTAGGGTTTGTTCTTGAATGATCTAGAGAGTGAAGATTGTCATTCTAGGTCCCAATCCATGGAAAAAAATTAAAATTTCCACCTTTCATTTTGGTGAACCTTCATTTAGAACATCATAATTCTAATTTGGAGTGCATTATCATCCTATATCTTTCTTACATTAACATTGCATTAGGGTTTGTATTAGTTAAATGGTAGTCGAGGGTTTCTAATTTTTCGTTAGTGAAAGTTCATATAGATTTCATTTTTGCATCTCATTTCATTGAAAATTAAACATAATTTGCATATGCACTTAGTTTATAGATCAAACAACATAAAAAGCACAAAAATCAATTGACATTTTCTAAAAAAAATGAAAAAAATCCCCACTGGGATTCATTTGCCACCTTGGGTGAATAAGTCCTAGTGCAGATTTTGCACTACATTTTCCAGAATTTAAAACACTATTTTTGAGCTTTTGTTTGATGTATATAGATTTATATTTTAGTTTCAAGAATTTATGTTATTTAATCATTTCATTTTTCTTAGCATATATTGCACTTACAAATTCATCATGGATCTTGGGTTGTCTAGCTCTTTCACTCTTAGTATTGACACTAGTACACTAGGATGGACCATACCCTTAATAACTCCTTTCCTTCAAGTAGTGTGATGCAAGTCAAAACACATATTGATAATGTTTTGCAAGAAAGCATAATTCAAATTCATGAAGAATTAGCAAACCTACAACATCAAGTGCAAAATGAAAACATTTCAAATACTACCATCCCTGCTATACGTAACATTCATCACATGCTTGAAAGTGAAGATGGACTTGATGTTGGAAGTTTGTCAGATGTTGTGGTTGTGTTGTTGATATCTGGTTGTCATTGATGTCAACACTATTAGCATTATTGTACTGAAGGCTATATATGTTGAGGATATTGAGAAGTTTGTGAAAGAAAGAGTTGCAGGTTGCCAATGGAATAGTGAAGGTCATGAGGTATTTTGTTTTGTACATTCAAGATCAACTGTTGTGGACCAAAGTGTTTATTGTTGAGAGTATCTAGTTCATCTACTCGAAGTTGTAGAGATATGCATGAAGAATTGATCGTGTTGTGTTCTGACAGTGGGGTATGTGCAGGATCATCATGCAAAATATTTTTCTTGTGCATGTTCATAGCCGACATGATGATGGTAACGTGTTGCAGATCCTTGGAGATTTAAATTTGAATATTTGGTGCACTCATGGATATTGTTTTAGGTCACATCATTGTATTGGACGATGGTGTTTAATTCACATTGAAAATTTAATTGTTAATTTGGGCCGACACTGTAAATATGTTTTATATTTCTAGCCGACTAAGTGGTTGATGTAATTCCATGTTGCAAATATATAAGAGTGAATGTTTGAGTGAAGTTAATGTGCATAAGAGAGAATTTATTCCAGATGTGTGAATAATGTTCTAATCATTCGATTGTAGAAGCAGAGTGAGAAGAAGTTTGAGTGTAGTGTGAAGAAAGTTTTCTATGCTTAACTAGAACTATAATCAGGCTTTTGTAGAAGCTAGTTTCTCAGTTCATACCCTGTGGATCTAATCTGTATTACTATGTATTTTTGGGTAGTGAGCCCTCTTGTATTTTAGTAGTGAGCTCTAGGTAGTGTGCCTGAATGCATGTGCATTCCCATTATTTTTCATTATACTTTTAGCAGGGTATAATATTGTGGACTAACATCCACCGTGGCTTTTCCCCTAACAGGGTTTCCATGTAAAAAAAAAATAGTTTTCTCTATGTTTCTAATGTGTTGATTGCTTATGGTTTATTGTTAATTCATTAGATCTAAGATTAAAAGTTAAGTAAAGATTGACAAGTTTAATATTCGGTGACAACTAATTCACCCCCCCTCTCAATTGTCTTTCCTTGTTTTTCCAACAATTGGTATCAGAGAAGGTTCCTTTGAAGAAGTTTAAAATCTTGAGGTGATCTGAGATGGCATCATACAAGAAGGAAAATCCTAGATTTGATGGAACAAACTACTCACTGTGGAAATCTAGGATGGAGTGTCATTTGAGGTGTATTGGTGAACCCTATTGGAAGATTACTAAGAATACATATGTTATTCCTCATAATGGTCCTTCCACTACTGATGAGATTAAAGAGGCTGAGAATAATGTCAAGGCTATGGAAGCTTTGTTGAGTGCTCTAACAGATTTAGAAATGACAAATGTGATAGGTTTGAAGATAGATCATGAGATTTGGATGAAACTGGAAACTTTGTATAAAGGAGATGTACATGTGAAGATGGATAAGCTACAGAGTTGGAAAGGAAAATATAAAAATTTGAAGATGGGCGAAGATGAAAATATTTCTTCTTTTATCCAGAGAGTAAATGAACTAGTGAAGGGTATTAGATGTGTCAGTGGTAACCTAGAAGAGGAATAAATTGTAGCTAAAATTCTCAAATCATTGCATCCCTCTTACAAAGCAAAAGCTTGTGCTATTGAAGAAACCGAATCATTGACGAATATGACAAGAGATACATTGATTGGTAAACTTGTTGCCTTTGAGTTGAGTGAATTTGGTGAATTTGTTCCAAAGACTAAAACTACATTTAAGGCTACTGTATCCGAAAGAAACAAGTAAAGATATGATCTGGGAGAGTGTTCCAGAAAGTAATTCAAGTATGAGGAAGAAATGAAACAACTTGAAGATGAAGAAAGAGAAGTAGAATTTGAATTAGAAGCACTGATTGTGAAGAAAGAAGGCAAAGGACAAGGTAACTATAAATGAGTGTTACCTATTAAATTTTTTTCCTATAGTAAAATAGGTCATTTTGCATCAAGGTGTCTTGAAAGAGTGCCTAGGTCTAAGCCTAAAAAGTCTAGATTCCAAAAGAAATGTTACTATGCTAAAGAACAAGTGACTGATGATGAGTCTAATAAAGATAATGGAAATGAAAATGATTGGGTTTTCATTGCTACCATTGAAAATAGTCCTATGGCTACTGAATCTTCTAAACTTGAGAAAGCTCTTGTAGCTCAAACTGAAGATAAGGATGAGTGGGTTATTGACAGTGGATGCTCACATCATATGACTAGTGACAAAAGCAAATTTGTAAGTCTAGAAAAGAATGATGGAAAGGTTGTAATATTTGGAGATAACAATGCTAGTGTGATTCATGGAAGATGATCTATTTGTCTTGGTGGTAAGCACAACACTAATGATGTTCTTTATGTTGAAGGCTTTAAGCACAACTTGTTCAGTGTTGTATAGATGGTGGACAATGGTTATGATCTTCAGTTCAAAGATGGAAGATGTAGGATAGTTTGAAGCTCTAGAAAGGTAATTGCTTCAGGTAAAAAGATAGAAGGTAATATTTTTCACTTGAATACTACTAGTGAAAGTTGTTTAATTAGTCAAGTAGATGAAAGCTAGTTATGGCATAGGAGGCTGTGTCATGTGAATTTTGATAACATTGTCAAAGTAAGTTCCACTCAAGCAGTAAGAGATCTACCTAAGCTAGTGTAGCCTGCTAATAGAATCTACAAGGAATGTCAGATGGGAAAACATACTATAGTCTCTTTCTGGAGAAAAAAACATCATACAAATGGTTTGTTGGAGCTAGTGCATACTGATCTCTGTGGTCCCTCCAGAGTTAGAAGTCTTCATGGTGAAAGGTACTTTATTTTTCTTATTGATGATTATTCTAGGATGATATGGGCAGCTTTCCTAAGAGAAAAATGTGAAGCATTAGAAAAGTTCAAAAGTTTTAAAGCTATCACAAAAAATGAGAAATGCCTAAAAATGAAATGCTTAAGTTCAGAAAGAGGTGGTGAATTCACCTCCAGTGAGTTTAATTCCTTTTGTGAAGGGCATGGAATTAGAAGATAGTTATTTTCCCCTCAAACCCCACAATAGAATAGAGTTGCAAAGAGAAAGAACAAAATAGTTCTGGATGCTACTAGAACAATGATAATAGAAGGAAATGTGCCTCACATCTACTGGAGTGAAGTTGTAAGTATTACTGTGTACACTTTGAACTAGGTAAATGTCAATGGTAATTATGGTAAGACTAATTTTGAGCTATGGTTTGGTTATGAGCCTAATGTTAAGTATTTCAAGATCTTTGGAAGTAAATGCTACATTAAGAGAGATGAGGATATAGGAAAGTTTGATGCAAGAAGTGATGAAGGAATCTTTCTAGGTTACTCTACCAAAAGCAAGGCCTACGGGTGCTACATTAGAAGACTAAGGAAAATGGTTGAGAGTGGAAATGTCAAAGCTGATGAGGACTCTGCTAGATCATCTAGATATTGTGGATATGATTCAGATGACCAAGAAGAAAACACAAACAAAGGGAAGAATGCTTAGACACATAATCAACTTCAAATTGTGCCATATGTTCTGGTAAAACAACTTCAACTTTTTTCGGTAAATCAAGTAAGTTGGGAAGGAGAGACAAGTGCAAGTGCAGAAGAAAGAACAGAAGAACCAAAAGCTTGAGAGAGTCCTAAAGTTCCAAGATATGTAAAGCTAAATCATTTTAAAAATCAAATTATAGGAGACAAGAATAAAGGAGTGTAAACTAGAAGAAAAATTGTTGAAGAATATTGCCTGATTTCCAAGATTAAGCTTAAAGATGTAAATGAAGCTTGCAAAGATGAACACTGGATTGAAGCTATGAAAGAAAAACTGATGTAGATTGAAAAGAATGATACGTGGAAACTTGTTCCCAGGCCTAAAGATAAAAATGTGATTGGTACTAAATGGGTATTTCAGAATAAGCTGAATGAATAAGGTGAAGTGGTCTAGAATAAAGCAAGATTGGTATGTAAAGGGTATTCACAAATGGAAGGTATTGATTTTGAAGAAACCTTTTCCCCTATAGCCAAAATTGAAGCTGTTAGATTATTTCTTTCTTATGATGCATATAAGAACTATAAAGTCTATCAAATGGATGTGAAGTTAGTCTTTCTGAATGGAGAACTAGAAGAAGTTTATATTGAACAACCGAATGGATTTCAACTAACTGATAAGGAAGACATGGTTTTCTAATTGAAGAAAGCTATATATGGACTTAAGAAAGCCCCTATAGCCTGGTATGCTATACTAGACAAATACTTACTGAAGCTTGGATTCAATAAAGGTACTACTGATAGCAACTTATATTTCAAGTTGGATCATGAAAATGAGTTAATTATTGAGGTCTTTGTTGATGACATTATTTTTGGAGGAGATGATAATCTATGTATGAAGTTTTCTAATGAAATGAAGAGTGAATTTGAAATGAGTATGATTGGGATCTTCATATCTCAGTCCAAATATGTGAGAGAGCCGCTGAAGAAGTTTTCCATGGAAGACCCAAAGCCAGTTGGTACTCCCATGGTAACTGGTTGCAAGTTAACACAAAATGATGATTCTCCTAAGGTAAATTAAACAAGATACAAGTCAATGATTGGTGGATTACTCTATTTAACTCATACTATACTAGACATAATGAATGTTGTGTGTATGGTTGCTAAATTTCAGGCTGATCCAAAAGAATCACATGTGACTATTGTTAAGAGAATCTTTAGATATCTGAAAGGAACAATTAATTTTGGGCTTTGGTATCTAAAGGATGATGATCTTACCTTGAGTGCATATACAAATGCAGATTGGGCAGGAGATGTAGATGACAGGAAAAGTAATAGTGGCAGTGCTTTCTTCCTAGGGGAGAAGCTGGTGTCTTATTTGAGCAACAAGAAAAATTCCATTTCTTTATCTACTGCTAAAGCATAGTATATTCCTACTACAAACAACTGTACTCAAGTGATGTGGATGAAACAAATGCTGAAAGATATCAGGGTGGTATATGAAGAGCCTATTGCCATATACTATGACAACTCAAGTGCAATAAAAATTTCAAAGAATTTGGTGCTACACTCTAAGAATAAGCATATATCCATCAAGTTTCACTTCTAGAGGGAGAAAATAAATGAGAAAGAAGTCAGATTGGAGCATGCACCTACCAAAGAATAGGTTGCAGACATCTTCACTAAACCATTGTTGAAGGATAATTTTGAGTATATTAGAGAAATGCTAGGGTTGACTACCCCTCCTGATAAGAAATAAGAGATGGATTTACTTGCATCAATATGTGTGTTTCATATATATTTCTTGATCTAGATTGATGTTTATGTGGCTCCTACTCAAGGGTAGTAGTCAGATGTGCAAATATGTGGTTCAAAGCTTGTATGTGGGAAGATAATTCTTATGTTTATCATTGATGTCAAAGGGGGAGAAGAGTCATGTGAAAAATTGTTGCTTATTTGGGGAGAAGAGCCTTATGGGAAGAAGACCATGTAGAAGAGGTTAAGGAAGAAGAGTTAGAATCTAAGGGGGAGTAAGTGTGTCGGGTTGATGGTGTTTTTCACATCATTTGTTGTCATCAATGCTAAAGGGGGAGATGTTTGGAAAATTTGCAGATGTTGTGGTTGGGTTGCTGATATGTGGTTGTCATTGATGTCAACACTATTAGCATTAATGTACTAAATATTGTATATGTCAAGGATATTAAGAAAATTGTGAAATAAAAAGTTGCAGGTTGCCAGTGGAATAGTGAAGGTCATGAAGGTACTTTTTTATGTACGTTGTAGATCAACTGTTGTGGACCAAAGGGTTTATTGTTGAGAGTATCTAGTTCATCTATTGGAAGTTGCAGAGGTTCGCGTGAAGAATTGATCATGTTGTGTTCTTACAGTGTTTCTGTGGTGTCTGTTAGTGTTCCTGATTGAATTTTGTATAAGTCTAGCTATTGCAGATGCCTCTTTGTTAGTTCTTGGTGTTTGTGGATGTTTCTAGATCATTCTCCATCATTATTGTACATCTACATTGATCGGTGTGCTCGTGGTCAAATATTTTTCTTGTGCATGTTCGGGTTTTCATGTTCATAGCCGACATGATGATGGTAACGTGTTGCAGATCCTTGGAGATTGAAATTTGAATGTTTGGCGTGCTTGTGGATATTTTTTTGGGTCACATCATTGTATTGGATGACAGTGTTTAATTCACATTGAAAATTTAATTGTTAATTTAGGCTGACATTGTTTGAGTAATTACATGTTTTATTTTTTCGGTCGACTAAGTGGTTGATGTAATTCCATGTTGCGGATATATAAGAGCAATTTTTTAAGTGAAGTTAGTGTAAATAAGAGAAAATTTATGCTAGATAGAGTTCAAATGTGTGAATAATGTTCTAGTCATTCGATTGTAGAAGTAGAGTGAGAAGAAGTTTGAATGAAGTGTGAAGAATGGTTTTTGTGCTTAACTAGAATTGTAATTGGGCTTTTGTAGAAGTTGTTTTCTCAGTTCATACCCTACAAATCTAATCCATATTGTTGTGTATTGTTGGGCAGTGTGCCTGAATGCATGTGCATTCCTATTATTTTTCATTATAATTTTAACAAGGTATAATATTGTGAACTAACATCCACCGTGGTTTTTTCCCTAACAAGGTTTCCACGTAAAAAATATTTTGGTGTTTTCTATGTTTTTGACATGTTGATTTCTTATGTTTTATTGTTCATTCATCAGATCTAAGATTAAAATTTAATTAAATATTAAATTTTTTAATATTTTGTGACAACTGATTCACCTCCCCTCTCAGTTGTTTGTCCTTGTTTTTCCAACACTTGACCTTGTGGAAAATATAGTTCAAATATTTGGAAAATACCTCACCTCAATCACTAGTTGTCCTTTACCTACAAGTAATGTCAAAAGCCAATGAGGAACTCAAATTCATCCTCTCACAACAATTTCCTCCATATGTAGCAATACCAACCCTCAAGTCACAAGAACAGTGCAACCAACTAGTATTTTGATTCCTTCCTTGGGTATTTATGCTAGCATCCCTAGTAACTTTGTGACATTAAACGTCATATCTCCTACCACTTTACCACCTATAACTATTTTGTATTCTCTTATCGCTCAAACACACACCCTCCACCTTTTTCACTCCTATCTCATAACACAAGCAATGATCCTCTAATAAATAAAATCTTCCAAACCATTTCATCCCTTCAAAAAAAAAATTCTACCATCACCAAAATCAAAATGGCCCACCTACATATTATGTCAAAAGTAGTCCATTTTCCTTGGAGATATTGTTAACACTGATTCCACAAGTTCTAGAGGTGCCTAGATTCAAGAAATATGAGGGAAAGGGCGATCCTTCTAACCATGTTAAAGCTTATATCGCTTTATGTAGTGACTTTTTCCTTGAAGATAAACTCTTGGCTAAGCTTTTCCCTAGGTCCTTGAAAGATACTACCTTGGAAACTCTTGGCTAATCTTTTCCCTAGGTCCTTGAAATATATTGCCTTGGAATTGTTCTCTTCTATATCAAACAACTCAATTCATTCATTCAATGAACTTGTTGAGGTATTTTTCAAACATTTCCAAGTGCATATGAATCCTAAGATGACCTTGGCCGATTTGATGAGATGCATGAAAAAAGAAGAAAAGATAATTGAATTTATATCACACTATCAATCACTTTATTCCTAAATTGATGTCAAGGTTCCCGACCCTCACCCTCCGAAGATGTTCATAGGAAATTTACAAAGAAAGATATAAGAAAAGCTTACCATGATGAAATTTTCCTCCATCATGCACCTGTGTACTACCTTCATGATCATCAAATCTCATTTAGTAGTGGGTATGTGCAGGATCACCATGGAAAAAATAGGCCCTTAAGTGGCAAAAAATTCAGAAAAATCAGAGTTAGGCAACTTGACGTAAATTTTTGAATAAGTTATCTATATTATTTAAAAAATATGTAAGAATAGAATCTATAGAAAATTGAATGTAGTTTCTAAACTGCTAGGTTTATTTTATTTATTTTTAAATCTATTTGGTGAAAATTTGAAATTTCAATGTAGTAGTACTTAAATTTTAGGGAAAAAATAGAAGTAGGTGTCAATTGACCACCCTAACCACAATAAAAGATAAAATTTTTAAGATTTTAGACATAAGTAGAGGACTCATGTCCGAGATGTGATGCATATTTTTTGTAATTTTTTTCCAAGTAAATAATTAATTATGATTTTTATTACAAATTTTAAAATATAAAACTTCATTATCGACCACTTTAACTTGGTCAAAACTTCATGAAATTCATTTTTCTTTTTTAATCCTATAGTATGAAAAGCATAGAATGTGATGCATGTTTTGGGTTCAAAAAATGTGATACCGTTTGAAAGCTATAGATGTTTTTCAATTAGCCTATCAATCAGGACTTTAGTCGTAATTCAAATAGAAAATGAATAATAATTATTTATTAAATTCAAAGTAAAACATAATTTATATTGGTGGAAATCTGAGAATCTCCTTTAAAAACCCTTTTTATTTCATCATTTTTTTGTAAAAAAAAGGTCATCAGCCACATACCTTACAAATACCCATCATATCGCCACTTTTTGGCCCATCATGATCCTGCACATACCCTAGTTGAGATACAAAATCCACTTCTAGCCATACAAAGGAGTGCAAGCAAGCAAACCAAAATAATTCCCAACCTTTTAGAAAATAGAAAAAAGGTTTCCTTCAATTCAATACCCCTCAACAAACAACTTAGAATGTCAATAACCAAGTAGTTGTTGTTAAGACCACGATACTCTTTAGCTATGAAGACTTGAAAGAAAATTCACTCCCTTACCTGATACCCTTCATAACACAATGTCCCAACTTTTAGAACAAAAAATTATTACCTTACCTTCCATTAAAACACCCAATCCTAATAAGCCTCTACCTCTGAACTTTAGATCAAATTCTTATTCCCATTATCATTGACAAAACAAACATGACACAAAATATTGCATCTTAAACGTATTGTGAAAGACCTCATTTATTTTGGTCACCTTTTAGTTGGAGGTGTTAATGATCAAGGAAATAATTTTGTTTCCCCTCCTAATAGAAAATTGCAAATCTTTACCCACCCTATGCCAAAGCATAACATTTCATTTGTCAAAGCTAGTGAAACTACAAAGAATGATGTGATGAATGTTGATATAGATGATAAGAACATAGGTACAATTCAACAAAGTCTTATGGATATTGATCAACACGAACAAAATCCCATCGATGGTTTGGTTGCATTGGTCAAAACTCAACATCGTAAGGTCTAACCTAAAAAGCCTCTTGAGATTGCTTTCTCCTCACAAGATATACTTAAATATGTAGTCGATGGTCCTATTTACATGTTTGGTTGTATCTATGATAAGCCCACTAATGGGATATTAATATATCCCATATGTGGAGAGAATGTGATCACTGGAGAATTCTTTCTTCTACATTAACTCTATCAAGATATATATGATAAATTGAAAGCATGGATCAAGATTCGTAATGGTTTCACTTGCCCTATGATGGAATCAATCAATCTTCCTTTACAAATAGGATAAAAAATACTAGATATCTCATTCTCCATCATCCCACAATCAGACCAACTTCATGTGAAGCTAGGCTATACATGGCTTCACTCCATGAATGAGGTCCCTTCAGTCGTACATAACTGCTTAAACTTTCCCTTTGACAATAAAATTTTCACTATCCACCATAGTGGCTTTAACCCCTTGTCCTCCAATGGAAACTTTTCCTTAGATTTATTTTGGCTTCAGCCTATAGAACCTATCAAACCATGAGAACACTTCTTTTTCAAATCCTATTGAAATTTTAAGGCAAAGAAAATAGTAGAATTATCCCTCTGAGACATGCCTCAACCTACTATCAAGCCTACAATCCTTGACAAAACAATGATTGAACCTAAAGAAATTCCAAATGACCAAAACCAACCTACTTCCTACAAAAGACTGGGAGACAATGAAAACAACCCCAACATGCAGCCTAGAATAAAACAAGTTTGCAAAGTCAAAGAGAAAGTTATTGAACAACTTCCTGTGGTTCCTTGCATTCCTCCCCTTAGGGAAGAGAAGAAACCTAGTGTCAATCAACCCACTCCTACACAAATGCAACTTGAAAAGAGGACTAAAATAAATAGAGGTGCTAGAGAGCATAGGCATAGACATAGTGCCCTTGGTTAAAGGTAAAATGAAGAAATAAACAACAAAAATAAAAATACTAAATTGAATGCAACAATGCATGACAATCCTCCTCCCTCACTGAAACAAAAATATCCTATAATGCAACCCCAACAAGAGTTGAACCCTTCTTTGCACATTTTCATTCAACCTCATGTTGTGGTTAACCTAGATGATAATGAGGAAGCTGCTAAAATTGATGAAGATGTGCATAATGAATTGAATAATTTTTTTTCCTCTTCCATCAGCTTAAACAAAAATTCTCCTAAGTAGAGTGTTGAACTTGGTGATGGCCCTATTTTGGTACTTCCTATTGTCCCTTTGTCTATTTTTTCACCTTGATGAGCACAACTGAGATTCAGATGACCTGCTCATAGGTTGACTCGCATGTGCCTTACTAGTCTTTTACATTATTTCTTTTGTGTGATTGTATGTGCATAATGTGATCCCGTGTTATGTTCTATTTGATGTATCTCTCTCTTTGTGGCATTTCCCTATTTGTACCTTCATTCTTCTCTATGTCATAAATATTTCCAAAATCTTTTTCTTTATCTTTTTCATTTGTCTTGTGTTTTCCTTTTGGGGATGACGCAAGGTGTCAAGACATTCATGTCTCCTCCATGTTGAACTAAATGATTTTTCTTTATCTTTTTAATTTTTATTGTGTTTTCCTTTTGGGGATGATGCAAGGCATTGAGACATTCATGTCCTTTCCATGTTGACCCAAAATATTTTTCTTTATCTTTTTCATTTTTCTTGTGCTTTCCTTTTGGGGATGACGCAAGGCATCGAGACATTCATGTCTCTTCCATGTTGACCCAAAATATTTTTATTTATCTTTTTCATTTATCTTGTGTTTTCCTTTTAGGGATGACCCAAGGCGTCGATACATTCATGTCTCTTCCATGTTGACCTGAAAGGCTTTCTCTTTATTTTCACTCTTTGTGTCATTCTTTTAGTTCTATGTGTATTTGGGGAATGATGACAATTATGAGCTCTCTAAAAATATTATAGCAAAATCCATATATACATTATGTGTTTGGATTTTAATTTTTGGGGGAAACCCCTCCCCTTTCTGTTGCATGAATTATCTCTACTTGGAAACATATGACTTGCCATAGGGATTTCCAAGTTAGCTCTCATGTCCTTTTTATTGTTAGTATTTATCATTCGCTACTTTAAAGTAATTTCTTAGAGTATGGTGTTTAACAATTTCTTTAAAGTGGGGGCATACATTGGCATTATTCTTTTGCATTCTTTTCTTTTTCATGGTTCATGGTGCAATATTTTTACTTTATATGATGCATTTTTTTCTTTGTAGATATCAGCTGTGATGTCTTTCAAGATCATCATCTCTCTCAACATATTATATTCCTCTTAGTGGCTTGATGTGACACATTTCATCCCATATGTTGTGGATCTTCTTTGATTGGTCCTCTCTTGGAGACATTAGGCACAATGTTCCCTAAGTTAAAGACTTCGCATGAACTAAGAAAGATTCCTTTGAACATTCCATATTATTTTTCATTTTCATTTTTAATTATATCGCCACCTTGCACAATACACCTTGTATGCCTATTGAGCCACCTTGTTTGTTCATGAGTCCCAAGCATGTACAAAGTTTTTCTTGCCTCATGAAGCTCAAAATTCATTGTTCATGAGCTCCAATAATACAAATTTTTGCTTGCCTCATGATTCTCAAACTCTTTTCCATGGTTCCTTATTAAAGTTATTAGGAGGTATAGTTTTGGTATGGTTTGACAGGAAGCCTGATTGAGGCATGACTTTCACTTTGTCAATAATCTATGAGTGTGAGTGCATATTGACCATGCGTGTATGTGTCTCACCCATTTTGGATCCTCACCTAGGGGATAGCCTAAAGTTCTATAGCCTCAAAGTGAGCTTGAATTTTTTTCAAACAAACAGACTAGATCTAATCCACATTATGATGTACAAAAAATTGAAGCATGATCCACCCCTTTTCTTTTCATTTTGTTTCATTTTCTTATGTCTTTGATAGTGCATGATTTTTCTTTTTTTGTTCTCCTTATATCATTTTCACGTGTGTTCTTTTGTGCCTATGTTAGTTTTCCATGGGATCTTCATCCTGGGGGCTTGATCACCCCTCTTGATTGTTGTCATCCTATCTTACTGGAATTGGTGCATTTGGACCCCTCTTGATGCAATATTTTTCTACTTTAGTTTGATTTTGAAGCAAGTTCATCCTCTCACTAAAGTGGGGACTAAAAGTAGTTTAAAAAAATGTCATCTATAACATTTTTCATACTTGTTTGGGCCCTCATTGTAGAAATGATCCTAATGATTCCTTGATTTAGTGTTGTAATATGTCTAACATATTCACATTAGGTTCAGGGCCCTTGTGAACTAATGAACATAAATGGTACCTTGCTAGAGTGTTGTGAAGTGTTGTAACACACTTTCACACTTTAGTAAGGATTATCAGTTAACTAAACCTAATAAACCTCTTTCTAACCAAAATGTACCTTAATCCTACCTTATTTGGAGTGTTTTTAAGTGTTGTCATAAATAATTGGGATTCTTTATTCTTTAATCAGCCTTATTTACATCCACAAGCTTCCTTTAATGCATCTTTTCAATAATAATCTTGATACAAATTAATATGAAATCATAATTAAGGTGTTTTAGGTTGAATGGCCTAGATTTAGTGATCTGGGACTCATTTTCCAACTTGGGTGAATGAGTACCACCTATGTTTTTGGGTCCTAAACCCAATTTCACACCTTTCTAAGAATTTTTAAAAATAGTCCCAAAAATTATGGCTAATGGGACTCATTCACCACCTTGGGTGAATGAGTCATGTTGATGCAAAAAAATGCCAAGGAACAACCTTATGAGAATCAATTAATGGGGGGACCAATTGCGCTAAACTGAGCCACCTCTGGGTTTTTAAAGAAGTCATATACATTTGAATTTGGGTGGTTTGGAATGGGAAAAGGAAGTAGATATATAAAATAAAGTTCTAACCTAAGGTGATGTGCCAAGATGTAGGTGTGGGCATGGTAAATCTTCCTTTTAGATGGGATTTAAGGTCCTGTTCAGCAATCTACATGTCTAGAAATAATAGAGAGAAAAAATCAAAAGCCTAAGAAGTTCATTAGATAACATAAAATAACCTCCATACACATTTATTGAAAAGAAGAGTTCATGACATGGTCTAAATCAACAAACTTATATTGAAATTATAGAGGTTCTACAAATAAACTACTCAGTACAATAACAAAACAATATAATGTTTTTACAATTAGATAATAAATAGAAAGGATGGAAAATAATGGCACATTCTATGAATCTTAAAACAATAATCTAAAAAACAATACAAAGGCCATGTGTGTTTTCATAATTTTTTGTGTATTCTCTAAACTTTGAACCCCTTTTCAAAGAGCTAAATTGGTATATATAGAGAAGCATCCTACTACTTGAGAACCAATAATAAAAAATATCCCCTAGCAATAGAAATGATATCTATCACAATGATTTCCTATGGTCATTGCAATAGAAAAGAATTTGAAGCATGGAATGCAGTCACCTTCGAACTAGATGCATTCCCCTATGAATGATTACTATGTTCCCATTGTGGAAGTAGAAAAATTCCTATGCAAACATGTGTCGTTCACCCATAGATTTGGTTTGGACAGATGGCGATAGGATGGGGCTTGTCATTAATTATTTCCTTCTAGCACCAAAAATCACCACAGTGAAGACACATGGGAGAGTCTTCATCTCGAGCGTTGACTGTGGGTCTGCTAAAAGGTACTCATGAAATGATTCTATGTGGCACATAGGCATAGCTCATAGAGCATCAAAGGGAAATAGGATCTCAAAGGCCCACGCTACTGAAACATGGAGACATGGTGGGGCTTGATAGAGTAGCAAGGGAACTCTTTGAAAGGAGCACACAAAACTCTTCAAAAGGGGCCCAAACATATATAAGGATATGAGGCACGGGCTAGAGCTAAGGAAAACAATATTATCAACTTGAAGGGGAGGTCAAGGTATTTTCAATCCATAGTTTTTGAAAACTATCAAGGGAATTTTTCTTGCGGAATGGGAACCCAAAATTTTTGGTTTGAGGGCCAGGGCCTTATCCATTGGGCAATGGATTTAGGGCTTTGAGAGCATGGTTTGTAGAGGCAGACAATCAGTCTCAATTGGTATCGATATGGCATGTAGATTCTCTTGTGTCTCATACAGATTAATCACTTCTTTGAAGGGAAGCTTCATGGATATCTCTATCCCATACTCAAGTTGAAAGAGCAGTCACACTATCTAATGGGTGACGCCTTCAATTTCCTCAGTAGTAAGGGGTTGAATGAAATGCTAAAAGGTAGATAAATCCTATTGATTCTTGTCAATTTTTGTTGCGATGTGCTCTACTATGGCCATTGAATCATTGGAAAGAAAATGGGAGGGTAAGCCCATCTAAGTCAGTTGGGATAATTTCATCCATATACTATTCATAGTCCAATTCAATGTTGTCGAGCAATCACTAGCATGGAGGATGGCCACATGAAATTAGATGAATTCTTTTGTCATCTTAGTAGTTGGCCTCTGATCTTTAATCCCCATGTTCACCAGGTCTTCATTCGCCACCATGTATAGCTTATCTAGCAACTTCTCTACCTTGAGCACCTTCTCTGCAATGAACTATGGGGACTATTCTATTGTTCCACGAACCTCTTTGCTCAAAATTTCCTCTTCCACCATGAATTGAAGCACCAACTGAAGAGTCAAACAAAAAGTCTTGACCTTTTCCTAGTAGATTTATAGTTGCTGGGCTAATGAAAGGAGATCTGGTTGAGTAGCAAGGGGATGGGGAGGATTCTTCAAATCACTAATCTCCATCTCCTTCAACCCGACATCTTGTGTTAGCTCCTCAATTCTCTTGTTTGAAATAGAGAGTTGTTCCTATAGAGTTGCTAACTCAAAAAGAAATCATTCCTTAGCTTGGCATTTGGTTGTAAATTCATTTTCTAGGGAATTCTTTACTTCCTAGATCTCCCTCTCAAATTGAGCTTGTTTGTTCTGGAGCTCTTGATCCTTATGTTGTATTTCCTGCTCTAATTGAGCTCACTATTGCTGAATCTCTTCAGTATTTTGTTGCATTTCTCCATCTGCTTGTGCCAATTGGTCTTGTAACTCCTCATTTTTCTATTGTAACTTAGTGACTAGGTTGGGATCCATAGACTGGAACTTTGCAATTTCTTCCTAGATTTTGTCACTTTTTTCCTGTGCTTGCTAAGATATTTGTGTAGTTTTAGCTTCGCTTTCTTTTTCTTTATTTAGTAGGACCTCCACCCTTTCCTTGAAATTTTTGAGCTTGTCCTCCCTCTTTTTCAGTTGGGAACTACACTTGAGGAATTCAGTAGTCACCACTCACTTGGTTTCCTCCATCAGCTCAATTTTGTCTTATGGTCAGGCTACACACAGATCAATCTCTACAACATGCATCATATATTCCTTAGGCTACATCTCTCCCTATGGCTTGATGGTTTTCAGATGTATAATTACAAAATGCAAGGACTGTTGAGCTTCATTAAGAAGGATCTTCATGGATGGCTATGCCGGCTTTACATCATCTTTTGCTTTCCTCTTCTGGACTCTAAGATCCCATGCCACTCTTGTTTTCTCACCCTCTAACATAAATTATGTTGGTGATTTAATCAAATTTCTAGTGAAGGGCACATTGGGAGGAAGAGAAAAAGGAAAAGAGAGAGTTGTGGTCCCAACTGATGTCTTCTTGGGCAGAGAGACCATTAATGGGGAGAACAGGGGAATGCTATACCAAGGCCCAATCAAGGAAGTGGTGGAAGGACTCATGGGGAGCGGTGGTAGTAGTGGAGATGTAATATATTCCATATGTTGAGCAAGCTAAGTCTTGACCGACATTGTGGGAGTAAAATGGGTAGTAATGGAAAATCCATATTGGGTTGCGAAAAATGGTGGAACCAACCACAAGGGAGTAAAAACTGCATGTTTGATTTAGATGAATTGGGAGAAACCACCCTGATAATGGAAGTAGAAGCATAAGAAGAAAGGTCAACACTCAAAGTAATTGGGAGTGCAAATACGAAAGAGGTAGTAGGAGTAACCAAATATTGTGTAGTGAGAAGAGGGGGAGAGAAAGATACTTGAGGTGCAGAGGACTCCAATCCTTGGCTCTTTACAGGTTCATGTTAGCCTTCTCCAGAAGTTGCATCTATGTGTAGCCTCTTATCGAGTGGGGAATTGTCCACCTCTATGACCTCCAAAGGTTGCTGGGATACCCTTGGGTCTTTTTTTAGTCCATATATGTGGTAGTGAGGCCTGCAACCATGATGCAATTAGACGCACTTTCAATGAAGTCTTGTTAGACTGCTCTGTCACCTTTTCTTTCTTCTACACTTGGCATGCTTTACCTCCTTTCCCTCTATATATTTCCTAGCTTCTTCCCAATCTACATTGTCATCATCACTCATATCAATATCATCATTCCCTCTATTCCATAGAGTATCAAATATTTCATCCTTGTCTAACTCTTGGAACAAAGCATCAAGGCATTTGATCTCCTGATGATAAATCCAGAAGGCTACAATTTTATCTTCACTCCACTACAAATGCTTGAACAAATTATTGTGAAGGGTGGCCCCCATTTGTTGCTTCTCATTAGGATTCACCAAAGTAAAATAGAAAGAGAGTTGCAATGACCTCTTATCGTCATCATGAATATCGGCCAGGTCCACAAATAGGTCATCCTATTTTGATTGCAGATTCCACTGAGCTTCCCTGTAACGCTAGGAGCTATGAGTCACCTTAACGTTTAGGTTCGCTAAGTCATTTTTGGGGTTATATTGACACTTGTCACAAATTAACACCAGTCCCAAATGAGCCAACTTTGCTTCTAGCATACCATGCATCTACTTCTTCACCATTACCATTTTTTTGAAGCTCAAAAGGTGGACGAAAAAACCTTATTTTTCCCTCTACAAAAGTTCTTTTCGATAATCGATAGTTGCCGAAACACCTCGAGGGACAACACCCTATCTGTGAGATATGCCAGGAGTTGGAATAGCTCCTTGGTAAAGACATGCAGCCTAACATGAATGTGAAATCCTCCCTGAGAAACCAATTGCAAGGAGGACAGAAACTCTGCATCCACTTGGTTTACTCGGCGGATAGCCAATAAAGCTTTCCATCTTCACTAAAGTCTTGCAAATTAGAGTCAAGAAGCACCTCAAAAATGCATAGTAATCATAAGTTGTAGAGAGGAGGGGAATCCACATAGAAACTAGCCTTCTTACTCCATTTTCATAAAAATTAGCCAAACCCATGCATTTTGTAAAGAAGTTAGTGTTTTGATGCAAAAACATATGAAAGAGGAGAGAAGAAAACCTGAATTTATGTTGTGTGTTGTATTCTTTTATCTGGCTTAGAATTTCCTAGATAATGACACTTCTATGAAGTCATACTAGAATAAAGAATGTTGTCACCTCAACTAAAAACCTAGACCCATTTGAAACTCTTGCATGTACTTGTCGTTGTCCATGCCACAAACAAAAGCCATCATAGACAAGGCCTCCTGCAAGTCCATGCTAAAAGAAATGTGCACAACAGGAATCTGTGGCAGCTTTGAAAAATATTCTTTACAAATTTTGGTTTCTTGGTTATAAAAGCTTAGTGCTAGATCTTTGTTCTGCCAAAACTCTTCCCCCTTTTCTAGAGTGAACATCTCCCTATTTTCTTCTCTATAGCCCTTTCTGGCAGGGATGCATAACATATCCCTTATAGCCTCCATGTTGATTACAACCCTTAGTTCCTAGCCTTCGAAGGCACCAGTATCTGGATTAAAATGTTGCATGGATTTATGGACTAGTTATGGGTAGTGATGCACAAAAGGAAGTTCCATGTACCATAGGAGACAGCTCAACCATAGCTTCTATGCCAAAGACTATTGGCTAGTGGACTATTTCATTCTCTCACATGATGCTTCCCTAAGACTCTTAGGGTTTGTTTTAAGGATGGGGTCATTAATGCTATCCCATTCCTCTATAATTAGGGTGTGGTGCCTATGAAATTTCTTGTCCACAGCCCGCATGTGGACCCACTTTAGCTTCTTTGGTATCAAAAGCGAAGCATAAGAGATGTCATCAAAAATGTTGGTCACCAGTCTCGTATGGATGGTATTAGATAATCTTTGGGTCGCTTCTCCTTTTGCTTCCATCTAAATATTTTAGGCCATTTCAAGAATTTGTAGACCTTAGCAATCTTCAAACTGTCTACAATTCACTAGGCTCTTCAGAAAATTCTGCACTCAAAGCTCTTCACACTGAATAGCATACTCAAGAAAATTTTCATAGTGTTGTTCTCTCTCATGCTAAACTTATCCTTTTCTCAACTTGGAGTTTTAGATAGCGGTTTCCTTTTTACAATAAATTCAGCATGCACCGCCAACTCTCTTGATCATGTGAAATGAATTCCTTTCCCTTTGAAAAGACAATAATTCATAATGACAATTAGTCATTATGTGCTACAACACCATTTACTAGGAAATTGAGCCAGTGATTGAAGGAATACAAAAACTTTTGCATGCTTTGCAATTAATAACCTAAAAGGAATGATTAGGACAAAAGCATAATGAGTACTCAAAAATATTGAGTTCATCCTTGGAGAAATAAAAATGCCCACAACATGACACTTTAGCACCTGACCATGTGGATGATCAATTGGGACTGCCACCGATTTTAGCTAGTTAATTACTCCTTAACTTTGCAAGCAACAATTCATGTACACAACATATGCAATTGGGTTGGATTCTCAAGTTTTCTCTTGGTGGGAATTTTGAGTTTTCTCTTGATGAGACTTCAGCGTTAATACTTGATCAGCATCATGCTTATTGCATGCATGTACCTTGGCTATTTCTATAAATAGACTCTTAGACAACAACAAAATTGCACTTGGTAACTAGGAAGAATTAGCATTTGGTAGTTGGATAGAGATAGGCGCAATGAATACTCCAATTAGGCTCACTAGCAATAAGTCCCAGACAACCTTTTTAGGTGAAATTTCTAACAGCTGTCTGTAACGCATGATGAAGAACAAGTATTTTTTGGCAATTATAGCAATGAAGTGGATACTGGGGAGGGATTGCATATAATATGAGGAAACGTATAGGGTTATTACTGAAATTTTCTCCCATTTTGTTTCCTCCTTGCTATATATACAAGTACCCAAGCCAATGATCTTGTTACACATTGGAAATCTTCCCGAAGCACTACCTTAGTGGCCTTGGAGAAGTGGAAAATTAGGTGTATGGCCTTGGTCTTCCTATGGTGAGCGACCTTTGTAAACACATTGGAAAACATGTAGTGGTGTCATGAGTGCCATTCCTGAGTAGATTCCACATTCTGATGCATGAAGAGCACCGCTAGAGGGTTACTCATGCCTTCCACTTCCTATTGTGCTGCTACAATGTGGTGTTGTTCTATGGTGTGGAGTAGTACACTAATTTCCAAAACCTAATGTATCTTCCACCACTTGCCATTATTGTTGTTGATGCTCCTGCTACCATTAATGATTCTGTTGCTATTGATGAAGTTGTTCCAGATGTCATTGATGCTACTGATGCTCCTAACTAAAGAATGAAGTCCCTTTTTTCCATTGTTTTGGATATATGTCTCAAGTGAAAGGCTTTTTATACATGCTCAAAAAAACTACATAGTATATATATATGCTTCAAAAATTATGGCCTGAGAGCCATTTTTAAATTGTAATATGAAAGTATATAATACTGTATAATGAATATACAACCTTTTAATCAATTTTTTGCCTCTTTTTCTTTCTCTATTATGGGTTCCTTTTTCTACTTCTTTGAGTTCCTTTCTCTACTTCTACTTTATGGGTTCATTTTAACTTCTACATTATGGGTTCCATTTTGAAAGACCATCTGAACAAAAAATAAAAACACAAAGGAAATTTACATAATTACATATCTACACTGGGAAAATGATTATTGAAGCATAATTGAACAATTTAAGGTGGATTCCATTAATTGTAATCCCCAATGCTTCTTTTTCCATGTTTTCTAGTTCAAATGCATTATGTTGCTTGCATTGAATAATATGAAAATTCACTTCCCATAGGCTATCAAACTTTTAGTGTAGGCTAGGCTTTGCAACTCTTTCATTTAATTTTAGCACTAGGTCTACACATTTAAGACCCTAGTCTAAGGTCTTCTTGTTAAACCACCTTTTCACCAGTAGTTGGGGGTTAATCATGGCTGTTAGGGCCTTTTCTCTTTTCTCCTACACCTCCAACAACTTGGCCAACTAGACCTGCATGGCTCTATTATATTCCACCTCTAGAGACTTGAGAAATTGTAGCATAGGAATTTCCATGGAGATGGGCAATAGTGCTTCCTTCCCATATACTAGCTTGTACGGCGAAGTCTTAAGAACTTGCTTAGGATAATTTATCTGGTCTTCCTAGAGAACTACCTAGAGGTTCTTATACAACTCCTTTTGATGCTCCAACCTGATTCTTTTAATGAGTTGGGATAAATTTTTATTCGTTGACTTGGCTAGGCCATTTCCCTGTAGGTAGTAGTTTGAAGATAATTTTAAGAATATGCCATGATTGAGTGCAAATTGAAATAGCTTTGAGCCTAGTAAAGCCTTAACATTGTCAAAGATGATGGTCTTTGACAGATTAAATCTTGTTAGAATTTCCCCGAGAAAGTTCACAATCTTTGCTTCCATCACATTCTTCAGAGGCATGGCTTCGGTCCACCTATTGAAGTAGCTTGTAGCTATGAGGATCCATTTTTTTCTAGCACTAGAGGCAGGATTAATCATCCTAATAAAATCAAGGCCCCATTACACAAAGGGTTCTTTGCTAACAATTGGATTAGGGGCATTTCTGATTTCTTCTTTCTCCCTATGAAGAATTGGCATTCCTTGCATGACTTAACCAAAGAGTGTGAGTTATTAATAGTGTAGGCCAAAAATATTTGGCACACATAATTTTGATGGTAGTAGTCTTTACAGAGAAGTGTCTTCCAATGGGACTATTGTGGAATATGTCTAAAATTTTATTTGCTTGTTCTATGTTGATGCACTATAGGAGAACGCCATTGAAGTTCCTTTTGAAAAGGACTCCTTTGATGAGTGTGTATCTACTATTCTACAATTTGTAGAATCTTCTCTTCTAAGAAGGGAGGCTCATCAGATATTTCCTGGTCTGCATAAATATCATCCTATCTACCAAATAATAGCCTTCGGACTCAAATTCATTCATTAGAAAAAGCTTGAGTTGTTCCTCTTAAGTTGACATTCTTGATCATGCACCAAATATTCACATAGTCATCTCCCTTGGATGGTCTATGTGGGTCTAACCTCAATGTCATATTCAAGGATCTTAGTAATCTAGTTCGCCTTTTTCTCTGTGATTTCTCTTTCCATAATGTATTCGCACACACTAGAATACATGACATATGCTACCACCTTGTTGTAAGATATAAGGTTTCAAAACTTCTTGAGCCCCTTAATAATGGTGAATGATTTTCTTTCAACAAATTTATAATTCATTTCATAATCCTTGAAGTTTTGGGAATGGAATGCTATCAGATGTTCTCCCTTTCCTTCATCATCCTTCTAGGTTAAAACAATGGCAATACTGTATTTCCTACTAAACACATACATTATGGAATCCTTTGATAGGTCTAGGTTTACCAACACATGAGATGAAGAAATAGCATTCTTAACCTTCACAAAGGATTTTCTAGCATCTTTTTTCCATTTGAGTAATTGATCCTTCTTGAGCAACAACATAATAGGTCTGATTAGTCTTGCAAAATCAGAAATGAATTTTCTCACAAAATTTACCTTTCCCAGAAAGGACTAAACTTCCTGCTTGTTGACTAGTAGGGGCTGCTAATTGATTTCCTTCACCCACTTTGGGTCAATTGCAATTCCATCTTTGGAAACCATGTACCCCAATAATTTTCCTTGTGAGACTCCGAAGAAACATTTTTTTGGGTTCAGGGATACCTCAAACTCCTGGCATCTTTTTAAAATAATTTCTAGATGATCAAAATGATCATCTTTAGACTTAGAGAATATGGTCAGATCATCCAAGTAGATTAAGATAATCTTGTTGATCAATTCTCTAAAAGCAATATCCATTTCCCACTAGAAAGTAGCTCTCACATTTGAGAGACGAAGGGAATTTTCATGTAGGAAAATGTTCCCCACTTGGTAGTGAACGTTATCTTGTGTCATTTCTCCTTTTTACCTAGATCTGGTTATAACCAGAGAATCCATCCAACAAAGAGAACATTTTTGAGCCAACCATTATTTTCAAGATAGACTCCATGAAGGGCAAGGGGTAGTGGTCCTTTAGGGATGCTATGTTCAGGTCCTGGAAATCCACACACAGTATGATGTCTCAATTCTTCTTTTGGATAGGAACCAAGTTGGACAACCATGTGCTATGCTTGATTGGGAAGACGATCCAATACTTAATTAGCTTTTTCAATTCTTGAGCCATCAAGGCTTCAATCTTTAGATTTATTGGTGTTTACTTCTGGTGGATATGTTTTTCTCCTTTCATCAGATCTATAGTATGCTAGATTATTTCGGGGTCATATCCCTTGAGGTAATCATATGACCAGGCCACTACTCCATATTTCTTACAAAACTAAATGAGCATTTCTTTATCGTGTTGTGGGACATCTTTTCTGACCTTGAAATTCCTTCCATCCTCAACTTGAAGGTTTGTATTTTCACTTTTGTTCACTAAAAATTTCCTCTTTTTATTCCTTGCATCATCACAATTGAATTGGTTTTTGAGAGTGACCAATCCTTTTGGAAGTTTGTTGGACCTTAACTAAATAATTTTCCCTTCATAGGACTCAACAATTGTTGGTTGGAGTTGCTCAACAAACTCTCTCGATTGTTGGATGAATGAGGTGATGTGTTCATCACTTTTGAATTCTTGCCAACTTTGAGCACTATCTAGGATTTCCAATGGTAAGATCACCTGTACAGAGTGTGCGTTGTGAATTAGGTTAGGAACATGGTCAAATTGAGATCCAATTTCTACCATGCGATCTGCATCTGCATTTTTCTCTATGGGCACTATCTAAATATTGAAATATTGAAGGCTTTCAATCAGGTCCCAGACTCTATGTCTATAGGATCTCATGTAGACAATCTTGGTAGTGAAGAGCCCCTAGACTTAATTGACCACTAGCTTGGAGTCTCTAAACACTATTATTTTCTTGACGCCCATCTGTTCTGCAAGACTTAGACCTTACACCAGGCCTTCATATTTAGCTTCATTGTTTGAATAGGAAAACTAAAAGTGAAAAGACCCGAGGGTCTCTTCATTTAATGGGGACATCAAACATATCCTGATTCCTTCACCAACTTTACATCTCACTCCATCAAAATGTAGCATCCATAGTTTTGAGGCTTGATCTCCCTCAGGTTCCTTCATGACCTTCAAAATCACTTGATCTTCATCATAGATAACATAGGTTCCCAATCAAGTAGCATGATAATTTTTGAAATGATTAGTGTCTATATATTCACTTAAGAGTACCTCTTCCTGATCAATCTAGTCTTTGGCCACCTTCTCATCTTCTAGTAGATTAGTACAATACATTTCCTCTTTGGTGATAGAGGTATGAGCAGCCTAAAATTTGATCATGGCTTCATCCACCACATGTTCTGAATGTAGAGGCTTAGACACTATCTTCATTTTAGCTCTGTGTTTGGTCCAATGGATTAAGTGTGACCAATCTAAAGAAAGATATTTGCCTATCTTTGAAGTAAATTCCTGGGATAAACAAAGACCAAACGTGGGGGGAACTTCTATGATCATAGTATCCTATGGAACTATGATAGTATGGCAAGATAATAGAGTCAAGGGGAGGTCCTTAATGACACCTACGGTTTCAAACTTTTTCCCATCAAGCTAGATAACCCCTCTTTTTAAAGGTTCATAGCTAGGTCCTAAGGCTTCAACTATCTACTTTGGCATTACTATGGTACTAGCACCAAAGTCAATCATGGAATTATGCAACAATTTCTTACCTACAATAAGAGTCAGGAAAAAGGGTTTCAATTTTGAATTACCTATAACTTTAGTATTAAAGGCTTCCTCGATACATTTTGTGAGGACTTTGGCTGGAGGTGGTGAATCAAAATTTTTTCCTTTGAATGATTGCTTTGTTGGCTCTATACTTCCATGTTTGAGTAGGGCCTTCCGCAGTAATCACTTTTTCTTTGGAATAGCTAAGATATTCAAAAGAAACAAATTAGCAGAGGATTTCTTCCATTGTTCCACCACATTGAATGGTAGCGGATTCAAAGGCTTCTATTCATGGTCGAAATTGTTGTGCAACTACAAAGGTATTGTACCATAGAAAAAATTATTTCTTGCTTGATTTGGGAATAGTTGATTATAAATTGGACTTAAGGAGGCCCTGATTTGGTGTTGGGAGGTGTTTTTCACATCCACACTAGGTCTTGGACCCTTTTAAATGCATTTATTGATGTCTTGTGAAGGTGTTGTACAATGTTGTAAAAGACTTTCACGCTTTTCTAGACTTAATAAACCCATTCCTCCTTAATTAAAAAATATAAAATATATTTAATTGCATCCTCACATCAATCTAGAAGGCTTGTGAATTGAACTTAATGTTAGTCTAGTGTTGTAATGTGTCCTACACATTCACATTGGATGATGTGCCTTCCTAGGTTGTGTGGGCCTCATTTTAGTGTTGTAAAGTGTATTTAATCACACTTTCACATTGAATTATGTGTCCCAAGCCCTAATTGAATTTTACATCATCATTTATAGGTCCCTATTACCCCATATTATGCATCCCAAGGATAATTTGATGAAATACCCAACAAAGTCCCCATATAAACCAATTTCCTAATCCACAAACTGGCAAATGGGCCCCTCCGGATCTAATTCTCCATAAGGTGAATGAGTCCCTACTAGGTGGGACTGATTCACCCAAGGTGGTGAATGAGTCCCATTTGGGCCATTTTGACTTTTGAGAGGGATATTTTGGGATTTAAGTTTATTATTCTTTCATGCCGGCCTCAGGGATCCAATTAATAGGAAAATAAGGTGGATTACCTATAAAAGCAGTCTCTAAACCCTAATTTACATATTTTAACTCATTCACACATCTCTTATCATTCATTCATCATCTATCTTCTCTATCAAGTCAAGCAAGTTAGGGTTTTTGCATTCTAAGTCATCAAGATAGCTTCCAAAATACATTCAAGGGTAGAATCTTCCTCCATTGCTGCAAAAATTCAAGATCAAACATCATGTAAAGGTATTAATCCCTTCATTTCATGTTCATTCTTCATATTATCTATTTTGGTTTAATTAAAAAGGGGTTTGACCAAGGAAAACCGCCATGCCCTTAAAATTCAACATTTCTCCTTCTTTTTTGTGTGTTTGCAGATTTAGACATCTTGAAGGCTTGGAAATAATTGAAGGTCAAGTTGAAAAGTTTCTAAAGACATCCCCTTGTTGATCAAGTTAAAATACCTAGTAAAGTCACTTTCAAACCCAAAAATCGAATTCTTGAAGGCGACACTTGTCGTGAGCAAGTGCGCACCAAAGACTTTAGTTTCCACCTTTGTATTTTTAGAAATTCAAAAGTGGACTGATTCACCATGGATGGTGAATGAGTCCCACTGCTAGACCTCAAACAGGTTTTACAGCTTTGGATACCCATTTTCAAAATAGGTTTGGAAATAATTTCCAAAAAACTAGGGAATAATTCACCCTAATGACTAATGAGTCCCACTAGGCCTAAAAATTAGGATTAGCAGCATTCCAAAGTCATTTCCTAAAGATCTCAATGCAATTTAAGTTTCATCCATTTTTTGTAATTTGCATTCATTTCTAGGTGTTTCTCGCATATCACAATGTGTTTTCTAACAAGTTGCATTTCAATAGTTTTCACTTAATGATAAATAGATTTTATCAGTTATTTGCATTTATTTTACCTCATTTAGACACATTCCATTGATATTTTCATTATACTTGCATTAGGTTGAGTGAACCATCTAGATTTTGTTGTGTGATCTATCTCTTTCCATTAGGTGAAAGACCTTAAAAGAGTAAAAGAGAGACATAATATTTCAAACCATCAAAAAATATGGTTTACATACTAGGAGTTTGGTCAGAGATGATTCTAGGTTATGGGACAATCGGTTCACCCATGAATCTCCTCTTAGAGTGAGTGTTGTAATCGAACTACACTTGTGGGGCCTTGGATGTGGAGGCCTCATTTGCAAACACCACCTCTTCTTTTTTCCATCAAAAGAGCATGTGATCTGGAGCTATATCTATCTCTTGCTCTAGGGATATTCCTTTCATTTGTGTGGTGAGTACCATGTTTTCCATTAATGGAGAGGCATATACATAACCTCCTGAATCTAACACCACCCCTTGAATACGTTGTTTCACTACTCTTTGTTCTAGATTTCTGCATGGGCAATTTTTGGGCATATGTGCTTTGCTCGAAGGGAAGCACCATAGATTGATGTCATTAGTGAGGTTATTTTTTCCTACTGTCAGATCTTTACTCAAGATTGGGTGAGCATTCTATAGTGGCGTAGGTACCAACACCATCTAATTACTTGTTTGAATCTACAAATTTTTGTGAGCCTCCTTGAAACTGATCTTGCTAGTAAGAAGATTTTCCACCTTGATAATTTTGGTAAGTTGGCTTCGAAGGCATGGAATAGTTCTACTTAATGGTAGTTATTTAATTTGAGATGCTTCGCAACAACTCCTTAACAATGCTTCTCTCATCTTTTTATGAATTAGACATAGAAGCAACACTCTGCAGCATGCTCATATATGCAAACATAGATTGGGGAGGAGAGGGAGCACTGGTAGTTTCTATCTCCATGGTAGGAATTGACAAGTCTAGAAATATAGGCATAGCAGGTCGAGGCGGTAAATTTTTGGCATCGATCAAATTATTCACCGCTTAAACAACAATGTTATATGCACCTAGAAAAGTATTCCCATCAAGGGACTAGATCATTACTGAAATGTTGGCATTGAGAGAGTTCAGATAGAACATAAATGCCAAATTTGTAGGTAGGTAGATTGTAGGTTGAATCCTTTTCCAAGTCATGTGAAACTAGGCATTAAAGTTAGTCATGGCCTCTTGAGGGGCCTGCTTTATGGTTGCCAACTGATGATATAGTGAAGATCGATCTACATTGTTTAAAAATCTCTCGTAGAAAGGGTTTATGAGCTGATCCCAGGTACCGATAGTATTCGATTCCAAAGTGAGACACTAGTCTAGCACTCTGCCTTTGAAAGAGGCTGCAAGCAACCTTAGTGTGACATTTTGGTTGGTAACATCATGCACCAAACACACGTTCGCCACATCTTGCAAGTGTTTGAATGGTGTTTTCGAGCCTTCCCTAGTGAATTTTGGTATAAATTTTAAAAAAGAGGCTAGGATAAGGGACCAAACGACAGGTGGTACTGGTGCTATAAGAGGACTTTCAAGATATTGTGCCACATAATTTTTGTTAGCAATCGACAACATGGGTGGTGAAGGGATCAAAACATTCACTAGATGGGTTCTTGTTTGTACTATTACTAGTAGTGGCACTAGTAGGCCAAGGTTATTTGTTGTTTGGGATCTAGTAACAGGCCTATGGCTCATACACCTAATTTAGATTTAGATACATTTAAACTAGTGCCACCAAGCCTACTAGAAAAAGAAACTGTTGATTCCAAAAAATTCCAACCAACAACCTTATGGGAAAATTAGTTAATGTGGGGACAAATTGTGCTAAACTGAGTGACCTCTAGATTTTTAAAGAAGCAAACTCCTATATTTGGGGGGTTAGGAATGGGAAAAGGAAATAGATATATAAAATAAAGTTCTAACCTAAGGCAATGTGCCGAGATGTAGGTGTGGGCATGGGAAATCTTCCTTTCAGATGGGATTTAAGGGCTCGTTCAACAATCTGCATGCCCAGAAATAACAAAGAGTACAAATTAAAAGCCTAAGAATTTTATTAAATAACATAAAATAACCTCCATACATATTTACTGAAAAGAAAAGTTCAAGACATGGTTTGAATCAGCAAACTTATAATAAAATTATAGAAGTTCTGTAAATAAACTACTCAGTACAATAATAGCACAGTATAATGTTTTGTGAATTATCTAAGAAATGAAAAGGCCAAACAAAAATGACACAATCTATGAATCTTAAAACAATAATCTAAAAGACAATATAAAGGCCTAGTGATTTTACATAATTTTCTATGTATTCTCAAAAATTTGAACCCCTTTTCAAAGAGCTAAAGCAATATATATAGAAAAGAATCCCACCGCTTAAGAGCTAGTAACAAAAAGGATCCCCTAGCACTATCAATGTTGTTTGTTACAATGATTTCCCACGGCCATTGTAATGGAAAATATTTTTAAGCATGGAATGCATTCGCCTTCAAACTAGATGCATTCCCCTATGAATGATGACTATGGTCCCATTGTGGAAGAAGAAAAGTTACCATGCAAACATGTGTCACTCACCCATAGAGTTGGCTAGGACATGTGGCGATAGGATGGGGCTCATTGTTAATTCTTTCCTTCTAGCGCTGAAAATCCTTGTGGTGAAGAAACATGGGAGAGTCTTCATCTCAAGCATCAATTGTGGGTCCACCAAAAGGTACCCATGAAATAATGCTATGTGGCACCCACATGGAGCTTGATAGCATATCAAAGGGGAGTAGGATCTCAAAAGCCAGCGCTGCTGACACATGGAGACATGGTGGGGCTCGATATAGTAGCAAGGGAGGATCTCTTTGCAAGGAGTGCATAGTGGACACATGGAGGCAGTGGGTGAAACTCTTCAAAAGGGACTCAAGGATATAAAAGCATACGAGGCATGAGCCAGAGAAAAGAAAAACAATATTATCAACTTGAAGAGAAGCTTAAGGTATTTTTAATACACAAGTCCCGTGTGGCCTAAAATTAAAAATAATTCAAAATTTTGGTGGTATTTTATCCTCCTAGATCTAATGTCAGCTTGTAGTGTTGTAATTTTGGGAATTCCTGCATAATTTAGTATAAATACATGGTTCTTTCACTCATTTTCACCTAAGACTTTTGTGAGAGCATTCATCATAGAATGTTTGAGTTCACAAGAGCATTCAAGAGTCTTCAAGAGCATATTATCAAGCATTTTAGAGAAAAACTCAAGCATCAATCATCATGTCAAGGACTTCATGCATGATGGTTGGTTTTGAGCTAACAATTGTGATGTAGGGTTTTATGTTTCACGCTAGAATTTCACTCAAGATCTATCCTACTCGGACAAGAATCAAGATCTACATTCACTGGAGCCATCTCATACAAGTTTGTAGCCTTCTATTGCTAGGGTTTAGTGAGTTGTAACATTATATTTTGTTCATTCATCGTTCTCCATTCCTATTTCAATCTATTTCAAGGATTGATTACCAAAATAGGGTTTGACCAAGGAAAGCCCCTTTCCACTTAAAAAATAACATTTTCCCCTCTCTTTAGTGTGTGATTTGTAGGTTTATGTTGAAGAAACATTAAGGAGAAAGTTTGGAGAAAGCTATCAAAGTGCCTAAAGTTGTCAAAGTTTTCATCTAGCATTGAAAATACTTGGAGAGATTCTAGAGGTTGCAAATTAGGGTTTTAGATCCAAAAATTAGTTGGGAAGAATATAGTAGACCTTGAAGATTAGATTTAAATCTTGAAGTTTTGGAAAACCCCAACTAGACTGATTTGCCACTTCTAGTGAATGAGTCCCAGTTTAGATCAAAATTCATATTTTTATAGATTCCAATACCTATTTTCCAGATTCCTATTCCCACATAGAAGCCCAAATCTAGGATTTATTTTCCCATATTGATGAGTGAGTTCCACTCAACATTAAAGTAAGAATATCCAACATTTTAGAGCTCCTTCCAGTCATCTTCAGATCTCCAGGTGCACGCATTACATCCTACATCTTTTTGTTTGGTTTCATTTGTCTTTCCAAGTCTCAACTTGGTGGTGAACCCCTCATTAGTTTAGATTCATCCCCTATGGAATCTCTATTGCAAGATCTCTTTCTCCTTTGCAATGATATCTCTAGGGTTTGTTCTTGAATGAGAGATAGTGAAGATTGTCATTATAGGTCCTAAACCCTAGAAAAGAAAAGAAATTTTCACCTTTCAACTTTGTTAACATAGGATGGTTGAATGTTTGCTTGGTTAGAAGTATTAGGTTTACCTATTGTAGAGAGCTTGGGTTTAGTTTGTGTCTCAATGTCAAAAGACTAAACATCTCGAGTTGCATTGGTTGTTTCATACAAGGATAAAGGGATGCATTAGTCTCATGGTATTTAAGGAAATCACTTATGAATTTCAGGCTATCCTCATTTTCTCTAGTGATGTCAATGTCAGGAGGAGGACATGCATTAGGATTTGATTGACCCTGAGAGTTCAATTCATTAGGATCATTTCCAAAAGCACAACTTGACACATCCACTAATTATTTCAAGGACATCCTAAGTTTTCCAAAGCATGTATTCATGATGAAATGAAATGCAATGACCTAGAATGAAATGTGTGAATACATTTTTTAGATTCTAAACAAGGTAATTTATTGATAGCTCACTATGGAAAAATCTAATAATGAAATGTTGTAAATTATGCAATTTTGAATTTACGTAATGCACAAAATTAACCAAGTTAGGCTAGGTCTAATGAAATAAATGAAATCAAAACTCAATAATTTGAAGTAGAGATCTAACAGTAAAAAAATAAAGCACCTGTAAAAACAAAGTTTTTAATGTTGTAAAATGTTGATTAAGACCTGATATCTAGGACTAAATCGCCCAAAGGGGTGAATATGTCCCAATTAGGGTTTTTCAATGGTTCAAATGTGTAAAAATAGACAACTTAGAACTCCCAAAAATATAGAAAAACCACTTGTACAGGGACTAGATCATCCTAAGGGGTGAATGAATCCTAGATTAGGGTTTTTACACTAAATTCAGAAATTTATGAGTTGTGTTTAAGGTTTCTAGTTTGTATGTTGTCTTGACTAATTGAAATTATAAAATTTCAATGAAATTGACTAATTTAAGATGCAAAGATAGAACCTATATGCACTTTTTGCTAATGCAAAGTTTATAAGCACTAAATGAAAATTAACTAATGCAAGATCTAGATAATGAAAAGTTAATGGAAGATAGATCTAGAACCAAAATGCACTCCAAATCAGAAATAAGGTGTCCAAAGGTCGGGTTCACCAAAATGAACTATAGGAAATAAGGTTCCACCTTTTGGGAGATGGAACAAGAGTTATGGACCTATTAGACTATTGGTTCATTAAAGGAAATCCTAGAGATACCTCAACCAAGTGAAATCAATTGACAGAAGAGGTGTGATTAATGGAACCTCTTGAAATGTGGTTATTAAGTGCTACCATATGGTTCAGAACATAGAGCACACCCACTTTAAAGCTATTCCATTCAAGGATAACCTAAGAGATCTAAATGCAAAAGAGAAAGAGGTCTTGTAATAGGGTTGTCCTAAGGGATGAATGTAAACTAATGAGGGGTTCACCACCTAGTTTCCACATGGAAAAGATAATGAAATGAAAGATGCAAAACTAAACCCTAATTCAATGCAATGATCTACAAAATGATCTAGGAAAGTAAATGAAACAAAACAAAAAACTACATAAAGGAATATGTGCACCTAGAAATTTGAAGATGGTTGAATGGAGCTATGAAACACTTAAAAAATTGATATTAATACTAAGTGGGACTTATTCGCCGAGTGGTAATAGGAATTTTCCAAATGGGTATATGAATCTCCAAAAATATAAATTTTCACTAGAATTGGGACTCATTTTACAGAACTGGTGAATTAATCTAGTTAGGGTTGTCTGAAGCTTCAAAGTATAATCCTCTTCTTCTCTTTCTTCTTTTTCCTTCTTGATTGTTTTCTAGATACAAAACCCTAATTTGCAACCTGTAGGTGTTCTATGATGTCCTTCAATGCTTGATGAAAACTTTGACAAGTTTATGCAGTTTGAAAACTTTTCTCCAATCTTGCTCCTTAGGAAATCTGCCACCTAGACCTACAAATCACACACAAAATAGAGGAAAAAATATTTTTGGATTAGTGGATAGGGGTTTGCCTTGGTAAAACCCCTTATTGCTAATTAAACCTTGAAATAGAATGAAATATGAATGGAGAATGATGAATGAAAAAAATAAGATGTTGCAACTCGCCAAACCCTAGAAATAAGGTGTTACACATATTTATAAGATGTCTCTAATGGATGTGTATATTGAATTTAGCTTGAAGGTTATATATCTTGAATGAAATGCTTGCTTGAATCATAAAACCCTATATCACCATTGTTAGCTCAAGAATAAACATGATGCATGAAGTATTTGACATGATGATTGATTATTGAATGCTACTCTAAAATGCTTAATAATCTACCCTTGAATGCTCTTGTGAACTCAAACTTTCTATGAGAATGATCATTCAACTTGCTAGGTGAAAAATGAATGAAATAAACTTGTATTTATACTTAATTATGTAAGAATTCCTAAAATTACAAGGCTACAAGACAACGCAGATCTAGGAGGATAAAATCCTACAAAAAATTTGAATTAATTTTGATTTTGGACCACACACAAATCATTCACCCAAAGTGGCGAATGCATCCTATTAGGAATAATTTTTGGGACCAAATTTAAAATGCTTAGAAATGTGTGAAATCAGGTTTAGGACCAAAAAAAATTGGTGGGACTCATTTTCCCAAGGTGGTGAATAAAACACTTGAATTATGACTCAGTGTCCCAAATCACTAAATCTAGGCCATTTAAACATAAAACACTTGAATTATGATTGGATAATGATTTATGTTGGGATTATCCTTGAAAAGATGCATTAAATGAGGCTTTTGTATGCAAAAAGGTAAATTTAAGCATAAGAAATCCTAATTATTAATGTCAACCCTCAAAAAGTGTGAAATTGTGTTGAACCACTTTACAACACTTTAAAATAAGGCATGATTTAATGTTATTTTGATTAAAAAGAGGTTTATTAGATTCGGTTAATTAATAAAATCTTAGAAAAGTGTGAAAGTGTGTTACAACACTTCACAACACTTTAGTAAGTTACCATTTATGTTCATTAGTTAACAAGGGCCCAAGATGTAATGTGAATGTATCAAGTATATTACAACACTAAATCAAGGCACCATTAAGCTTAATTTATGAGGAGGGCCCAAAAAGGAAAGGAAAAGTAGAAGGGATATTTTGTTTGTTGCCACATTTAGCCCCCACTTTAGTGAGAGGATGAACTTTCTTCAAACTCACACTAAAGTAGATAAACACACATCAAGATGGGTCCAAGTGTGCCAATGCTAGTAACATATGACAACAATGATCAAGAGAGGTGATCATGCCCTCGGGATCAAGATCCCATGGCCAACCAAAATAAGAAAAAAATAACACACATGAGAATGATATAAGATAACAACAAAGAACAAGCATGCACTACCAAGGATTGAAAGAAAAGGTAAAAATAAAAGATTTGAATCAAGCTTCGATTGTTTATCCTTTGTGATGTGGATCAAGTCTAGGTTGTTTGTCCAAAAAATGCATACTTAGTCTAAGGCAACAAAAATTCAAGTTGTTCATTGGGTGAGAAGTCCAAGAAGGTGAGAAACATACACTCATGGTTAGTATGCACTCATGGTTAGTATGCACTCATGGTTAGTATGCACTCATGGTAACATGTGAGTGGCTAAGGGAAAGTCATGCCCTCATTTAGCTTCCTATCAAACCATACCAAAGTTATAACTCTTGGTAACTTTGATAAAAAATAAAATAAAATTGAGCTTCATGAGGCAAGCAAAACTTCGTATGCTTGGAGCTCATGAAAAAACAAGATGGATCTATAGGCATGCAAGCTATGTTATTTAAGGTGTCCATATAACTACAAAATGTACACTGTGAAATAGGGAATGCTCATAGGAGTCTTGCTTAGTTCATGCAAGGTCTTTAACTTAAGGAACATTGTGCCTAATGTCTCTAAGAGAGGACCAATCAAAGAATAAGAGATTCATGACTTAGGGGTTGTAGTGTGTCACATCAATCCACTAAGAGGAATGTAATATGGTAAGAGGGATCACACTCTTGAGGGACATCACACCCAATGTCATCCACAAAGAAAAAAAATTATCAAATGAAATAAGAAAACTACACCATGAAACATGAAAAGGAAAGATACAAAAGAATAATGCCAATGTATGCCCCCACTTTAAAGAAATTTCTAAACACCATACTATGAGCAATTACTTTAAAGTAACAAATGATAAATTCTAAGAAAGAAGACATGAGAGACAACTTGGAAAACCCTATGCCAAGTCATATGTTTCTAAGTAAAGCCACGTCATGTACAAGAAAAGAGAAAAGAGAGGGGTTTCCCCCAAAATGAAAACACCAAACACATAAGGGATCTATGTATTTAGGGCTATTATGTTCTTGTTGCAATAGTTTTAAGAAAGCTTGGAATAGTCATCATTCTGAAAATACACATAAAACTACAAGAATGACATAAAGAGAGACAAAACAAATAAAACCTTTTGGGTCAACATGGAAGAGACATGAATGGCTCGATGCCTTGCATCATCCCCAAAAGGAAAACAAAAGATAAAGAAAAGATAAAGGAAAAGAAAATATTTTTGGTCAATATGGAAGAGACATGAAGATGTATCAATGCCTTGCATCATACCCAAAAGAAAAACACAAGAAAAATGAAAAGATAAAAGGAAAAAAGTTGTACAAAATAGAGAAGAGTGAAGGTACAAATCGAGGAATGACACAAAGAGATAGAAGACATCAAATAGAATGTCATAGGGGATCACATCACACACATGAAAAAATGAAAAAATAATAATAATAATAATGTAAAATAATAGTAAGGCACATGCAAGTCAACCTAAAGTAGGTTGTTTGCATCTCAATTATGTTCATTGTAAACTAAAGGTAGGCAACAAGCAAAAGGGACAATAGAAAGTTTCGAACTAGGACCTACACCAGATTCAACAATCTTCATAGGAGAATTGTCATTTAAGCTCATGGAGAATTGTAATCATCATCTAAGTTAATCACATGTGGTTGAATGATAATGTATAAAGAAGGCTTCAACTTGTTGCAATTGTTGTATTGGATTATTTTGTTTCAGGGTGGGAGTAGAGTCATTGTGCATTGCTTTAGTCATGTTTGGATTTTTATTTTCTTTGTTTAACTCCTCGTGTAGCTTGCAAGCAAGGGCATGCGGTCTGGTCACGCCCAAAAAAGGATATGAAAATCATGGAAAAACCTATCCATGGAATTGGACATTCTAGTAGGTGACTAATATCTTTTCATGGTCATTCATTTACTTGTCAAACCAAGGAACGTATACTTGAAAAGGAGTGGCACTGTATGTGAAATAAGAACTAGTTTCAGTCATAATCTATCAAACATAAATACTTGGAAACAATTCTACCTACGTTATAGGAAAGTAATGCAAAGTTCTCTTAACTCAACCATAAGTTAACCAAATTAGAAATCATAATAGCTACGACTGAGAAACAAACTATGAACTGGCCTTATGCTATAGGAACAGACACAGGGATGGATTCCCGATGCTACGGGAACAATATAAGACTGAGTTTGCACAAAAATTTCAAGAATGAAATCTAACTTATGATTAACAGAAAATGAACGACTAACTAACTAACTACAGATACTTACTAAGTGGGCCCCCTTAGCAAGCATCAACTAATTATGCTAGTATTGAACTCAGAACTTCATCAAATTTTATTCATAAACTCAGAATGGTATACATTGTTCTACTCACATGAAAACTAACAAAAAACTCTATCTCTTATTATCATACTCACTCTTGCATGTTATCCTTCTATATTTGCTATGCTATGCTTTTCGTGCTTCCACTTGTGCAGGAGGAACACTTATTTAAATAAGGAAAACAACTAACTAACTAACCCTAACAGAGAAAGACGTGGATGTAAATGTATCCTAGAATCGAGGAACAGACTAAATAAATGAACTTATCCGCTCAACACGGTTCAGAGAGAATTCAACATTCCACTCTTTCTAAATTAATTGACATGTAAATTACTTCCCAACAATTTTGGTCAAAGAGTCTTTGCCAGAATAACTTCCTCGAAGTCATGTAGGAAATGGACTTTACTACAAGGCCGAGATTAGCTGCCCTTGACTCGTTCATACTTTCTTCAACAATCTGCGAAACACCAAGGAATAGAAGTGAAAGGAAACATGCATGGCAACTACATGATATTCATTTATTAATCACATATCAAATTTACTTCATTATTCAAAAACTACATGCGTTATAGTAGTCATTTAGGAAGTCAAACAGGGTAATAAATATAGACATATCAACATGATAGGCTGTAGGAATATAAAAGTGTATTGCCACAGGATATCCCCCAATAAATGGTTTCTAAAGAGTTAAACAACCAAGAACAACAAAAGTAAGGGTATTAAAAGTACACCATGATACCCAAATTATGAGCATATTTTGGGCTCATCAGGGTCTATGACTATGCTCTCTAGCACCTTTGTTTCTTTCAGTTTTGTTTTCAAGTTTTATTTATGTTGGAGCGGGTTGATCAACCATAGGTTTCATTTCTTCCTTGAGGGGAGGAATGAAAGGAACCACGAGAAGTTGTTCAATAAATTTCTATTTTACTTTGTAAACTTTTTTTATTCTAGTACCTGTGTGACAGGATTGGTTTCATTGTCTCTTGGTCTTTTTTAGGAAGTAGGTGAAGGTTTTTTCCTAGGTTGGTCTTGGTTGTTCAAAATTTTCTTAGGTTGAATCATGGTTTCATCTATTATGGCACGCTCGGTGCTGGGTGGGGACATGTTTTAGAGGGATAGTTTTTCTATCTTCTTTTCCTTGAATTTTTGATAAGACAAGAAAAATAAGTCTTATCATAGTTTTATAGGTTCTATGGGTTCGGGCCAAAAGAATTCTAAGGAAAAGTTTGCACGGGAGGATAGGGGATTGAAGAAACTATGGAAAACAGTGAAAATTTAATTTTCAAAGGGAAATTTTAAGCATTTATGTACAATCAAAGGGACACCATTCATGGAGTGAAGCCATGGATAGCCTAGCTTCACAAAAAATTGGTCCAACTACGGGATGATGGAGAATGAGATATCCAATGTTTTTGGTCCTATTTGCAATCGTAAGGTGATCAATCCCATTCTAGGGCAAGTGATACCATTATGTGTCTTGATCCATTCCTTTGATTTATCATAGATATCTTGGTAGAGCTCATGCAAAAGTAAGAATTCTTTTGTGATCACATTCTCTCTATAGAATGGATCTATTAATATCCCATTAGTGTGCTTATCATAGATATAATCAGATATGTAAAGAGGACCATTAGGTGCATGTTTAAGTGTATCTTGTGAAGATAAAGCAATCTCAAGATGCTTTTTAGTTTAGACCTTATGATGTTGGGTTTCAACCAATGCAGCCAAACCATCAAAATGATTTCAATGTTCTTATTGATCATCATCAATGAACTTTCTTGTATTTATTGCCTTGTCTTCATTCTTAATATCCATCTATATGTCCACCATATCTCCTAAAGGAAGTGCATTTAGTTTTGGAAATTCAGGGTTGTACTCTTCTTTTTTCATGTCATCTTCACTATGTTATTCTTCTTTTTTCTTGGTACCAACCATAACACATGTAAGCCACTTCTTTTTAAAAGGAGTGAATGGTTTATCATAAACTCCTAACATTTCTTTCAAGGCTTCATCATCTTCAAAAAACTCCCACGATTCTTCACAAGTTGTATCAATCAAATTTGAATGGTTCAAGGTGAGAGTTGTTTTAGGATTACACATGATGGTGTTGATGTTTAACAAGTGTCTCTTTGTTGCTTGCATAATCTTAGAAGCACAATATCCCAAACCACTTTTTTCCTCTTGTGTATTATGCTCCACAGGAATAAAAATGCCTTGTTCTTTCTTTCCACACCCTTTTCCACTATAGCCCAATTGTTTCACAAGTTCATAAACTCTCCCACAAAGTTTTTCCATTTCTTTTGGGTTTGGTGGCTATTGATAATCTATCTCATCAAAGTTTGCTATATAGATTGTGTCTTCTCCAAGAGTGGATGAGGTAGATGCTTGTGATTGTTCTTCTGAATTATGTGTTGAAATTACCATTCGTTGTTTTTGCTTCTCATCTTCTTTATTTGTGCTTATGTATTCTCCCATAAACGAGGGTGTGAATTCCAAAGAACCCTAATCATCATCCAATAGTTTCAACACTATTTATGTTTCTTGTTTCTCTTCTTTTATATGTTCTATGTTTGATGTTGGAATTAATGTGCTTAGAAGACTTGTCATTCCTTTTTCAACATGTAAACTATTTATGTTTCTTGTTTCTCTTCTTTTATATATTCTATGTTTGATGTTGGAATTAATGTGCTTAGAAGACTTGTCATTCCTTTTTCAACATGTAAACTATTTATGTTTATTGTTTCTCTTCTTTTATATGTTCTATGTTTGATGTTGGAATTAATGTGCTTAGAAGACTTGTCGTTCCTTTTTTCAACATGTAAACAACTCTAAAGCTTGGGGTCTATTTGAACTTGGTATACCTTGTTGCTATAGATATATTTTATGATATAATGAAAGGTCGAAGGCACCACATGCATCTCATGAATCCTTGGTCTCCCTAAAAGAAGATTGTACAATAGATCATGAGGCATAACATGAATGGGAGTTTGTAAGGTAATGTTTCAAAATATAATTTGTAAAGTAATGAGTGATTGCTTTCCTACATTATCAAATCCTTGAATTGATAAGGAGTCAGGTTCAATTTTTTATTTGTCCACAAGCAATCTATCTAAATTTTTTAAATTGAACACATTAAGGGTTGAGCCATTATCAACAAGGGTCCTTTTTATTCTCGTTCTATTGAATTTGGCTATTATCATGAAGGCATCATGTCTCTTTCTCATCTCCAAGGGAGGGATCTCTTGTTGGTGAAAGGTAATGCCTACATTTATTGTATTCATTCCTTGAATTAGAGCTGCCACATCATTTGCATTTGTATTAGGAGGAATCACAACTTGTAAGGATGTTTGAAGCATAGTGTAATAGTCAAGGGAATTCTAAATTAGGTCCCATAGGGATACCTTTGTAGGAGTATTCTTAAGTTGTTCAATAAGGTCATACTCCTTCCCACTATGCAAAGGTAAATGAGGAGCACTAGGCAAGATGGGATTAGGAAAAGGTAAGGTTGTCAGAGTTGTTTGAGATTTGTGTAAAGGTGGGTAAAGGATAAGTTGAGGTTGAATCACATTAACATCTCTTGTTTTTGGTTTGTCATAACAAGCCTTAGTGGATGGAATTTGTGAGATAAAATCCTTAAGGGATTAATCTAACACGTCAAATTCATCACTACTAAAGAGCTTCAGGGTTAGGTTAACTTGGAAAGAGAGATTTGAGATAGTCAAATAATTATACTTTCTCCAAGTGGCCTAGGTGTTGGGTCTTATTTTCGTTTTTGTTTACTAATGTATGGAAAATATATAAAATAACCTAATTGAATTATGAACTAATGCTAAAATTTAAAAGTGGAAGAATCTAGTTCTATCCACAATTGTAATGAATGTAAATTATGCTACTTCTAATGATTCAAATGTAACAAAAAGTACACAAAATGAAATAGAAAATTTTTAACAGTAAACAAAAAATTTAAAATAGGGATTTAACTTTATATACTGTATTTTAGAATTTTCATTGGGACGAATTCACCCTAGGTGGCAAATGAGTTGCAGTAGGGATTTTTTTTATTTTTTTTTGAATTTTTGAATTTATTTTTATGCGTTTTATGCTATATGATTTAGATCCTAAGTGAAAATGCATATTTTATATCAATTTCAATTTCAATGAGGTGCAAAAATGTAAGTTATATGAACTTTCACTAATACAAAATTAGAAACCCTAGAATGAAAATTAACTAATTCAAATCCTAATGCAATGTTAATAGAATCCAAATCTAGGATGACAATGCACTCTAGATCAAAATTATAATGTTTTAAATGTAGGTTAAAAAAATGGAACCTCTTAAAATGGGGATTATTAATTTATATTGTATGGCTTAGGACATAGAGCACACCCACTTTAAAGCTATTCCATTCAAGCATAACCCTAGAGATCTCAATGCAACATAGAAAGAGATCTTGAAATAGGGTTGTCCTAAGGAATGAATGTAAACTAATGAGGGGCTCACCACTAAGTTTAGACTTGGAAAAGATAATGAAATGCAAGATGAAACACTAAACCCTAATTGAATGTAATGATCTACAAAATTACCTCAGAAAGTAAATGAAACATAATAAAAAACTATAGAAAGGAATATGTGCACCTAGAATTTTGAATGTGGTTGAATTGAGCCATGAAACACTAGAAAATATGACTTTAATACTATGTGGGACTCATTCTCCAAGCAGGGTGAATTGGTTCAAAATGTGGGTTTCTGTGTCAGAGTAGGAATCTACCAAATGGGTATCTGAATCTGCAAAAGATGAACTTTGAGTGGAACTGGGACTCATTCACTAGAAGTGGTGAATCAATCAAGTTAGGTATTTTTCAAGCTTCAATTTTGATCCTACTATTCTCTAACTGCTTTATGATTCCTAATTCTTTTCTGGATTCGAAACCCTGATTTGCACCCTGAAGGTGTTCTCCAATGTTCTTCAATGCATGATGCCAACTTTGACAACTTTAAGCACTTTAACAATGTTTCTCTAATCTTGGTCCTTAGGAAATTTGTAACCTAGACCTATAAATTACACAAAAAGGAGAGGGAATTTTTTTTTTTTGGGTTAATGGATAGGGGTTTTTCTTGTTTAAACCTCTTGTCAATAATAAAACCTTGAAATAGAATGAATTTTGAATGGAGAATGATGAATGAACAAAATAAGGTGTTACATCTCACCAAACCCTAGCAATAAGGTGCTACAAACATGTATAATATGGATCTAATGGATGTGGATCTTGAATGGAATTCTTGATTGAATCATGAAATAGTACATCACAATTACTAGCTCAAGAACAAGGGTGATCCCACAAAGTTGGTTTACAATTTCTAGAAGATTCTTATTTTTGATAAAATCAAATATTTTTAGAAAATATAATGATTTAAGCCTTAAAAAGTTCCATTTAAAGTGCTCCAATTGAAGTGAGTTTGATAAAACTACCTTAGATAAAACCCCCTTGGATAGTACCCCACTAGTTTTCTACCATACCTATAACGAAGTCTCCTTTACACCTATCAAAATTCTGATAAAAAAACTCTTTTGATTTACCTTTTGGGGAATCAAATGAATTGATTTTAATTTTTTTTTGGTAAGTATGTAGTCTTTATTATAAGCTTCCCAAAAAGTATAATTTTAAATAAATTTAATTATATTATTATATTTATTTTTTATTTCTTGTGAATTTATATTTTTCACCGAAAATCAAGCTCTTTGTTTTACACATGTGGAAAAATAGAAGAATATAAAAAAAAATTTGAAAAATATGATTGCAATAGATATTGAAGTCCTTGATACAACAAAAAAAAAATGTCTTAATTGTAATTGGTTTGACTTTGAAACTTGATTAAGGAAAAAATATTCAATAAAATACTATGAAACCAATTGGAAGCACTACATATCATAGTTAAAAATATAAATCAAGAAAAAAAAAAAATTATCCTTCATAGAAAAAAAATTATGTGTTATACGGTGAGCGTCACTCCTTCAAAATGGTGTGTAGTGAATAAAACTAGTTTTTGAAGGAGATGGAAAAAGAAGTGCAATATGATTCTAAAATTTTTGAAAAAAAATATATTTAGAATCTACAAACAAAATGCCACAAATCATTGGTTCGCATCATCTTCAAATTACTCATGGTTTAGCTGGGGTGCCTAAAAGTGAAGATTTAGTTAGAAAAAATCAGTTCAGTGTCTAGTCTAGCCAAAAATTGTAAACCAATATTATGGGATCACACAAAAACATGATGCATGAATTCATTGACATGATGATTGTTTCTTTAATGTTTCTCTAAAATGCTTAATAATCTACCCTTGAATGCTCTTGTGAATTCTTTAATTCTCTTGTGAACTCAAACTTGCTAGATGAGAATGCTCATTCAACTTGCTAGGTGAAAAATGAATGAAAGAAACTTGTATTTACACTTAATCATGCAAGAATTCCTTAAATTACAACACTACAAGTTGAAATCATATCTAGGAGGATAAAATCTGGCTAAAAATTTGAATTAATTTTTATTTTGGACCACATGAGAATCATTCATGCAAGGTAGCCAATGAGTCCAATTAGGCCTCATTTTTTGGACAAAATTTAAAAATTCTTAGAAATGTGTGAAATAAAATTTGGGACCAGAAATTCTAGGTGGGAATCATTTTCCCAAGGTGATGAATGAGTCCCAAATCACTAAATCTGGGCCATTCAAACCTGAAACACTTGAATTATGATTGTCTAGCTATTTTTGTTAGGATTATCCTTGAAAAGATGCATTGAATGAGGCTTGTAGATGAGGCCAATTAAAGCACAAGAAATCCAAATTATTAATGACAATACTAGAAAACTATGAAAGTGTGTTACAACATTTTACAACACTTTAAAATAAGGCATGATTTAAGGTTTATTTTAATTAAAAAGAGGTTTATTAGATTTAGTTAATTAATAAAACCTTAGAGAAGTGTGAAAGTGTGTTACAACACTTCACAACACTTTAGCAAGGTAACATTTATGTTCATTAGTTCACAAGGGCCCAAGACCTTATGTGAATGTATCAAGTACATTACTAAACTAAATCAAGGCACCATTAAGTTTAATTCGTGAGGAGGGCCCAAAGAAGCAAGGAAAAGTAGAAGGGGTATTTTTTCCATTTCCACAATTAATAATGAGGGTTCACCACTAAGCAAGTTCTTAGAAAGAAGGAAATGAAAGTAATATGTAAATCTAGATATGTGACCTAGAAAATGAAACTCAAAATTAGTATAATGAACTAGAGATAAATAGAGGTGCACCTAGAAGACTGAAGATTTCCAAAAAAAATTACAATCTTGAAATTATGAATTTTGGTGTGAACTAGGAATCATATGCTAGACTAGGTAGTTTAGTCCTATTTTAGGGTTTCAAGTTGAAAGTAGAATCTAAAATCGGTAAATAAGGATCTATAGAAAAGTCTTGAAAGGTGGTATATTGGTACTCATATGCCAAAGGTGGTGATTTAGTCCTAGTAGTAGGGTTTGTTTGAAACCTAGATATCCTCTAGTGATCTTTTGTAGCTTCTCCCATGTCCGATCTTTGAGCTTGAAACTTTGAATTCTAGCCTGTAGGAGACTTTCCATGAATATGAAAACTTCTTGAAAACTTTAACAACTTTCCTCAATCTTGCAACTTTCTCTTCAAAGAATCTTAAAGCTCAAAACACCAAGATATGTAATCACACATAGAAGGAGAGAAAAATGTTGATTTGATAGTGGATAGGATTTTTCCTTGGTGAAATCCCATTTTGGTAATGAAACCTTGAAATGGAATGTAATAACATGAAGGAATGATGAATGAATAATATGCAATGTTGCAACTCACCAAACCCTTGAATAAAAGGCTACAATCTTGTGTGAAATGGATAGCATGAATGTGGATCTTGACCCTTGATTGAAGGTTATGAATCTTGACTTGAATTCTTGCTTGAATCATGAAAAACTACATCACAAATGTTAGCTCAAAAAAACACATTATGCATGAAGACTTTGACATGATGCTTGAATATTGAATAGATGCTCCCAAATGCTTGATAATCAACTCTTGAATGCTCTTGAATGTTCTTGAATCTCATAAATTTTCCTTAAGAATGCTTCATAAGATTTCTTAGAGAGCTCATCAACTTCTTAGGAGAAATTATATGAAATAACCTTGTATTTATACATTTTTATGCCAAATTTCTCAAAATTAGAACACTACAAGCTGACATTAGATCTAGTAGAATAAAATCTTGGAAAGAATTACATTTAAATAGGTCCAAGCTAAAGAAAGACTCATATGCAAATTGAGGTGTATAAGTCCCGATAGCCTAAGCTTGGGACACAAATTTCAATAAATGTTAAGTTTTGAAACAAAGAAAATAGATCTTCCACTTTTTGGGAGATGGAACAAAAACTAGATGTTTAGGGACCTAGACCTATTTTCTTTAAGTTTCACTCATGGAAACCCTGGATATCTCATTCCAAGGATGGAATTAAGGAAATGGATATGCTAAAGATTGTCCTAGTATGATTAAAGACTAAAAGAAGGTTCACCTCCAAGCTAGCGCTTGTAAAGACAAGTAACATGCAAGACCTAATGAAAAAACCTAATGATGTGCAAACCTTAAATAAATGACCTAAAAATGAATGCAAAATAGAACAAAAACCTAGAAAATCATAGAGGTGCACTTAGAAACTTGTAGCAGCTTGAATGAAGATTTGAAATGTTGGAAGTCTTGAATTTAAGGCACACTAGGACTCATACACCAAGTTGGGTGTATTAGTTCAAGATTAGGGTTTCTGGGGTGAAACAAGAATCTGATGATGTCAAGTGTCAAAAATCTAGAAAATTTACTATGTTGGGACTCATATGCCAGAAGTGAAATATCAATCCTACTTAGCTTTTTTAGAGGATCAAGATCTAAATATTCTCTTCAATCCCTACTATATCTTCTCAACCTGATTTTTGGATCTAAAATGTCAAATTTTTCTTTGTAGGTGTCTTCTTAGTGATCTTGTAAAAAAGGTGACTTGGACAACTTGCAATGTTGAAAAATTCTTTCCAACATTTCTCTCCAATGTATCTTCAACCTAGATTTGCAAATCAAACAATAAAGAGAGAGAAAAATGTTTTCTTGTTAGTAGAAAGGGGTTTGCCTTGGTCAAACCCCATTTTGGTAATCAAACCTTAAAATGAACTAAAATAGGATGAAGGAATAATGAATGAACAAATATGCAATCTTGCAACTCACCAAATCCTTAAATAAAAGGCTATAAACATGTATGGAATGGCTAACTTGAATGTGGATTTTGACTCTTGCTTGAATGTTGTAGATATCGACTTGAATGCTCACTTGAATCATAAAACCCTATATTACAAATCTTAGATCAAAAGTAAACATGATGCATGATGACTTTGGAATGATGTTTTATACTTGAATAATACTCCAAAATACTTGATAATTAGCTCTTGAATGCTCTTTTAAACTCTAGAAGGCTCTCTTCATAATAAATTTTCTATAATTCATGAACACTTGAAATACAAGATCATATCATGAATGCTTAGGTGAAAATGAGAGAAATAATGCTGTATTTATACTTATTTATGCCAAATTACTTGAAATTACAACACTACAAGCCACCACTAGATCTAGGAGAATAAAATCCTCCAAAGAATTTGGATTTAATTTAGGTTTAAGCCAGGAAAGACAAAAGTGGCATGAGTCCCATTAGGTTGTGCTTTAGGACATATTTATTGATGAATGCTTATATTAATGTGAAATCTAGTTCGAGGCAACAAAACTTAGGTGGCACTCACATGCCAAAGGTGTCATATGAGTCCTAGATCACTAAATCTAGGCCATACAATCCAATTTTATTTTTTTATGATTGGACATTACATATGTGTTAGGATTAATCTCAGAAGGATGCATTAACTAAGGCTTGTGGATGCAAAATAATTCCAATTAAAGCATAAAAAAGCTCAATTAATTAATAAAAAACCTAGATTGGTGTGAAAATGTAAAAATACACTTTACAAAACCCTAAATAAGTGTAGTGTCAAAATATTTCATTGCTTACATTTTCACACTTGATTTTGGAATAATTAATGATAAATTAGACTTGATATTGTCATGATCTAGTGTTGTGAGGTGTTTTGCACTTCCACATCAGGTATGGGGCCCTTTTTGAGCTAAATTAACTTAGCTTTTCCTTAATTTAACATTTTAAAGTGTAATTATTCACACCTTCACATTAAATTTAAGGGACTTGTAAACTAAGGTGTATCTAATCTAGTGTTGTAATGTGTTTTACACATTCACATGGGATTTAGGGCCCTTAAAAGCTAAATAGACCCAATTTTTCCTTAATTTAGTGTTGTAAAGTGTGTTTATTTACACTTTCACATTGGATTTTTTGATCCCTTGGATTTATAACATTAATATCATTATTAATAGGGCCCTATAACCTATTTAGATCAAAAACTTGACAATATCAACAAATAAGCTTAATTTCTGTAAGACCCCGCTTTGCATGTGAATAATACAATCTTAATTTTGTTATATACTTATAGATGCTTAGATATATTTCAGGCAATGCATAGTGTGATTTCATGAAAATGTGCTTGTATTTCATTTTGAAATGTTTTATTATCATTGCCATGAAGGTATTAGGCACTTGTAAACTATGAATATGAACTGGAATTTTAATGAAATTGTTGCACAATTAAATCTTATTTTAGTTACCAAATTAATGTGATATATGATTGTTGCTTATGATTTCATTGGTAATGTGTAGGAAAGAAAAGGGGTGCTAATACGAGAACAGAGAACCAAGGAGAACAAATTGAAAAGACACCCTTTTGTGCTTATGTATTTGATTGCCTTATCTTAGAGCTGAGAAAATATAGTTACTATGTTTATTCTTTTGGGTTGAAAGGTTATTTAATTGTGTCATGTGAGATGTAAGTTGGGGTTAAGGTTTAGGAACCCTTATCCAAATGTGAAACTCGGATACAATCTTAAGTGGGTCTTTAAAGAGGGTTGTTGGTCAATTTCCTTGGTTGGGATGCAAAAATAAATCCCCTAGGGTCTATACCATAGTGGTAGGGGTCAAGTGGGCATGCAATAGGGGCCCAAGGACATGATTTGACCCTTGAAAAGTCCAAATATTGAAGAGTGACGAGTTTTGAGGAGGGGGGGTGAAAAGATTGAGGGATTGTCCAAGTGCATGTATCTTCTTTAATAAGTAAATGACCCTCATTTATGGAGAAAAGGACACTCCACACATCCCCATACAAAAGGTTGCAAGTGGAAACTCCTATATAGTGGGAGAGGAAGAATGAGTAGGGTGTTACCCACTTCTCCTTTTGGAGAACTTTGGTGAAGATTGGAGAGAAGAGGAGAGGAGTTCTCCCTCCTAAGATATGGTGCTCAAAATGTATTTGCTTGGAGAGGAAAGAAGATAGAAGAGTTTAGTTCTCTCATCTAAACAAGAAGATAAGTTTTCCTACTTCCAAACTCCTTTGTTTATTTTGTTGTAAGATGGTAGTATGTTAGTGTGTATCTTTGTTGAACATGGTGAGTGGGGAGGCTATACATATGTAATTTGATGTCATGTTGCTTTTATCATTTTTGTAAAGTTTGAGAAGATCCCATTCATCATTTTGGGGTTAATATAATTCTTGCTCGGGGGTATGGCTAGAGCCCATGAGGCTTCATGATGCCATTATGGTAGGGTGGAGAGCAAGCCTTTTCCATTCATGTGTCATTCATTATAATACTTGAAGTTTTTTTTGTAATATGGAATGCTGATATACTATTGTAACATGAAAGAGAATGGATAAGAGCAAGTTGTTTTCTTTATTGGATTGACATTCATTTTATTTGTAATAGTGTTTTTAGAAAAGAACATTTGTACCTATTGCCCCCTTGAAGGGATTTCTCTTTGTAAATAAATTATGGTGAAGTAAATCAAATTCATGTGCCTTTTATTTACCATATTATTAAGAATGTGGTTGTAATATAACAAATCAAATAATATTAGAAGAAACGATGGAATTGTATAGGTCATTTTGACGGCAAGCAAAATTGTATAATTACAAATTCCCTTGAGAATAGTTTGGGAGTAGTATTCCCACCAGCTCTTAAAGTGATAGGGAGCCTCGTAGGGATTAGGCTTTTGGGCAGTCATCATTTAATAAAATAAACTTGGGATAAAATCTTTAGAACATACCCTGTAATGGTAAGAAATAATGTATTATGTTCAAAGTTTAAATGAGTAGATCATGCTAGAGGCACAAACCATAATGAAGAAAAGTATGTCCATTGTATTAATTTTATATTTAAGATTTTAGAATTACCCATTTATGAGTGTCTTCCTTGATCGCCCATTTATTTCTGAAAAAGGATTTGCATCTTCTTATACATTTGTAGAACAACAAAGAAAGTAGGCGTTTGAGGCTAGCTATAAATAAATAAACAAATTGTGTTTCTATAGGTAAACTTTTGAGAGAAAATCAATGATACATAGATTTTGAAATATTTTGAAACAAAAGAAATAAACCAGAGGTTAAGATTGATAGGCTAAATTGAAATAAATAAATAAAAGTGCGAATGAAGAGAAATTTTTAAAAAATATACATATAAGGGCCGATTGTAATCATCCGACCAAGTAGGCATGGATGTGACAGCCACAGGGCCTGTGGTCCTCACTCAGTTGGGCGAGGTCTTCAGGCTGCAACTCATGTGCTTGCTTGCTACGTGGCCCCAACTTATTGTTTGGCTGTTTATTTTTAGAAGGGTAAAATAAAATGTATATATAAGAGAAAACAGTTGCACGCAATGTCACACTCTCTGTGGAAAACAAAAAAAGGAAAAGAAAAGAACATAACTTAGCAAAGAGTATCTAGCAGAATCAACAGCGACGGGGATGAGTCTACTGTAAGTTAGGTGACTTAGCAAGTTTCGTTATCAGTCTTTACTCGGTAGTGCAACTGCCCACTTACCCCACCAAATTTTCCCAAAGCATTGAGTCACTCACCTTACTTCCCACGCTATCTGCTCAGAAGAAAATAAGTCTCATAAGTTACAGGAGAACCAGGATGAAAATTTGGGCTAGGCTATAGGGTCTCGCTTGGCGCTCTCATCGGGATGAGAAGATTTCCCAGGTTGGCGGATGCAAGTACGCTGCAATGGAGAAAGAGGCAGAGCAAAATGAAGGTCGCCAGGAAACTAATCCTGTGGGATCTCAAGTATTCAACCCCACTCCTGAAAAAGGCATTGATTAATTTCCACTTTAGTTGTTGACTATCCTTCGAGTGTCAGTGTAAATTAGCGCTCCATAATATGCTACAATAAATCCTTTTGGCATCAAGCTTTTATTCCATGCAAGGTATTAATGTGAGAACTAGAGTGTTTGGCATGGTCACCCCCTGGCCTCCTTCAAAATGCGATAGGACAGGTGACTTATATTGTAGTCTTCACTGTAGTTTGGGGTAGCTTTGGAGCCACGTCTCATTATCAAAATGTGAGTGGTATTAATTCATCAGTTCTTAATGAATATGCATTAAATGCTTTATTTGCAAATCTTGATAGGGATTGACATCCCAAGCCTGTTAAGACTTGGAATTTACGACTGTAGCAGAGCATGGCATGGGCGGTGGATCTGGTGGATGAATCTTTTCCATAGCCTGGCTGTCACTGCCCTTTTAACCTAACTCTTGCCAGGCAGTGAGGAGTGTGAGTGTTGCACACGCTACCATGTCTCTCTATGAAGACTGCGATCTACTGGGAAGTATACCCTTTTGTATAACATTTAATGGAAGCAGATTTAGGCAACCAAAATAATAATAATAACAATAAAAAAATAAAGTAAGAAAAGCATTCACTTGAACCTTTTCGAGATCTAGTAGATGATGGTGATGAACTTTTCCTTCTGACTGCAACCTCCTTAGTTTGCATGAGTAAACGCTGTCATCATCTCATTAATATGTTTGGTGTAGATGACTTTCCCATGTCACCGTCTGGGAAGCTTTTGACTCATATTTAATTCTTTCCAAGTTTATTTAATCAATCAACTATCCATGATTAATATTTAATCAATCAACTATCCACAGTTAATATATATGCCTATGTAGATTTCATAGTGGGAGCTATAGTAATGGCGTAAGTACACTTCACCAACTTGGTTGCAGCATGGTATTAGCTTGGGATAAAATATTATTTAGGGAATAGTAATGTGAAAATACTTCACTTTCAAGTTTGGTATAATGTTAATTGCCTTAACTATGTAGATTCGATACCAGTGATGTATCATTGATACCTATGTTTAAGGCTGCTAGGAATATTAAACCAATTTTTTATAATCTTTTGAGAATGGTAATATTCCCATTTACTATGATAAAGTAAAATTTACTGTGACAATAATACCATTAACTTTTAACTGCCATGAAGTGAAATTTATTTAGCGTTATATTGGCAAGGTTCCTTGAGTCTGGTAAAAGCAAATGATAGGTAAATATGTATTTATTGGATAGACCGAGCATAGTTACATAGAATTAAAGTATTTTAAAATGAGGATATTAATATTATAGATAAGAGAAAATATTAGTATTAATAATATCTGATTCTATACAAATATATATATTAGTACAATGCTTATGGGTGGTATCAATAGAGATTATATATATATATATATATTATGTTATTATGTTAATTTCAAAGTAAAATGAATAATAAGACTGTAAATATTATTTTTATGTATAAAAATATACTGTCACTCAATCAATATCTATATTTGTTAATTTTATTTTTTTATATTATTTAATGTTAATGATATCAAGTTTCCACAATCCATAATGTTCTTTGCAATGGTTTCTTGTTTTGATAATGTTCTCACACAATCAAAACCAGAAACCATTCCAAAGAACATTATTTAATTTTGCTGATATATTCCTATATGCACTGTTATTGCTGCACTTTATAATAGTAGCAAATCAATTCACTATCTTAAATAATAAAATTAGTTTTAATAATAAGATGATCTTTCAATCATGATGAATTTGAATAAATATTGTATTTGAAATGAAAATAAATGAGATTAGAGACATTGGAGGAATATGATGTTAATAATATTTTAAAGGAAAGGAAATATAGCATAAGGGGATATTATTATTATTTTGGGAATTGAAGTGAATTAATATATTATAACACAAAAAAAAGAAATTTTTATTCAAGGTTAAAAATAACATTATTGTTGGTTGACTCAGTAAAAAAAATAAATAAATAAAATTCTATTGTAACTGACAAGTATTATTATTGCTATTATTAAGAGGTAAATTTGTGATTAAATATTAATACTGTTATTTCTTTTATAGGTGTTAGTTAGTAATAGTATATTTTTATTACAAGAGTAATATTAGTGGGGTAAATTGAGATTAAACATAGCAATAAAACTAAATTGTCAAATTTAACAGGCATTAGTTAGTGATGTTATTATTATTTTTGGTTTTAGATGGAAGTAATATTAGTGAGGTAAATTGAGATTTAAAATAGTGTCAATTAAGACATTAAGGAAAGTTTTAAAATTTGTGCAATAATACCATGATAATACCATAAGAAATCTATTGGGGGGGATTGTTTGAGCACTAGGTATTCTCATAAATAAATAAGTTATTATTATGTAATTTTTACTACTAGTAATAATATATATAGTGAATACATATAGTATTATCTCCATGGTAACTTTATGGTGTTAATTATTTAAGGGGGGGAATTTAAACGTACATTAAACTCATATAGTAATAACTCTATACCGACTTTATAAAATTAGGTGGAAAAATTTAAGTAATGTTGGAAATTATCCTTACCAACACCATGGCTCAATAAATAGTAGTAGCAACTAATGAAATAAGGTAGTATATTCTTTAACCCCAAGAGAATAAAATAAAATAAGCAATGCATTATTAAAGCATTAATAAAAGATATAATAGGCCACGTGATATCGACAATATAATTAAATAGTGGCATTAAAAGAGATTTATTAGTTTGGGAACTAATAGGGATGATATTAATACCCAAGAATAATATGGGAAATTATAAGAATAATGTTCATAATTGATTAAACAATGATAATGTTAAGTGCAAGCTTAACTTTGAATATTTCTCTATCCCTTAAAAAAAAAAAATTAGTTGAGTTTTTCTGACAAAAATTATGGGCATGACACTTGGTATCAGAGCCCTAGGTTGTAACACTAGGGAACTCTGGGATTAAATTAGGAATTAAGTATTGTGAGCATGTGGATAAATGGGCAAACCACCTCAAATGATAGTTAGAATAAAATTTTGTTAAGGGAAATTCTTAGGGACTTAAATGGTGTAGTAAACAAGAATTTAGTGGTAATTATCCAACCCAATTTGGTTGTAAAATTCTAAAGGCTCAAGAATTGATCATTATAAATGGGTCAAGGAAGTATTTATTTAATGGCATTCAAATTTTAGAATGAAACATGGTTGGTTGTTTTAAGTAAATAAGGTGAATGACTTGAGTAACAAATTTGAACCAGTTAGCAAAGGTTTTGGTGTTGATTAGTCTTTTGACAATAAATTTTCTTAAACCTTAGAAATATAAAATGAGCTTCTCAAGCATAGTTTTTTTAAAATAGGTGAATAAGTCATCATGATGTGTATTGTTAGAGGAACACTACCTTTGTTGACTTCTTAGGACCATAATTCTTAAATATAGTAATGTCATAACTTCTTAAAATTTGGGGTGTTTAGGAAGCAACATATTTTCTTATGCAAATTGTGGTATGAATTGAGGGAACATCATAACTACATGTGGAAACATGTAACTAGCCAAGAGAAAATAATTATATGACCATAAAAGGAGTAATGTGTTAAGGGTTGTAATTAAATGATCCTAAAGTTATAAACCCCTAAATTGATTAAATCAAAATGATAACAAGATTCAAAACAATAGGAAATCTCTTGACTTTGTATTGTGTACAAATTGAGCACCCAATACTTTTTGGATTTAAATTATTATCAAAGATTAAAATTAAACTTTAGGGGTGTAATGAGATGGACCTAAGTTCAAGGACTTGTTCATAATTTGGGTATGGATTCGAGACACTCATGAAATAATAATAATAATACCCTATATGCCTTAGACAAATGTTTGGGCCTTCCCTAATACTCTAGATCTTAATTTGTACATAGTGTATAAGGACTTAACTTGAGTTCTTGTGAAGCAACAAATGATTCACCTTGTAGTTGGTAAGTAAAAATTTTTAAAAAAAAATAATAAAAAAAATAAATAAAAGAAAAAAATTCAAAGACTTTTACTCAATGTGCATCTTTATGAGGTTAGATAGAACTGTGATTGTAAAAATGATGGTTATAACATGTGATTAAATGGTTCAACCCCAGATAGAAAAATGCATGTTTTGTAAAAGGATATTAATGACTAGTAAGAATCACTATTTTATGATTTATCATGTGTTTTATGCATTGAGTGTGCCTTCTTTTCTCATATTGTAATGTTACAAATGAAAATGGTTGACTCTACCCCTTATTAAGTAGGAAGTTATTTTTTTTAGCATGTTGAGAAAATATCATGGAATTACCCATATTGATATGTTGACGAACATAACAAATATAGTTGAATAAAAGGGGAAGAGTGGTATGGATATATATAGAAAAACAATTTCGATCATAAATGTGTTGTTAGTAAGATAGGAAGCATGGTGTACCATGTATTGCTAATTGTAGGAAAATTGAGTATTACCTAAAGTACAATCATGAATTATATGGCAATTTATTTTACAAGTATGCAATGGATAGATGTTAACAAAGTGAACATTGTGTAAAGAAAATAAAGTGTGTATGGGTGTATCAACATTTGTGTTAATAATGTGACGAACCATGCATTGTTAAGTTCTAGGTAATGGGGTGATATACCTAAGCTATAGTTGCATATCTTCTAGTGATTTCTTGTACTTATGCAAAGTCAGTAGATATTTCCAAATTTGACACAAAAAGTGAATATTGTTTATACAAAATAGAATATGTGTAAGTGCACTGCTCTTGTTCTATGGTGAATTCTGTAAAAGCATGTTGTGTTAGGTCATGTAAAGTGAAACCAGTGAATGTATTGTGCCCCAAGTACAGGATACATGGTATCTGACTTGGGATAAGGGTGAGGGAGGTCAAGTACGATCCCTTATGAGTACCCTTTGTGATGGACCTTATGTAAGCTAGCTAGTTGTGTGTTTATGTAAACATGTTAAATGTGTGGATCTGTATTTATTAAAAGAAATGTGATGTATTCCCTTATGTTAGTCTTATTTGTATGGTAAATGTGTACCCATAGTGTTTGGTTCCCCCCTTATGGGAGTGCGATGCCAGCTAGTGTAAATAGGGGTTGAGAGGCACATGTTCTCCCATTGGGAAATTACAAGCTCAGGGTGTTGTCCCTAATCCTGACAAAGGATCTATGTTGAGTCATTGTAATCCTCCCATGGATGTTTACCATAGCCTACTCCCCCACATATGAGAGCCACACTTGTTGGTTCATAGTGCAAACCTTTTCCTTGATGTTATAACCCATGGGTAAAGGATGGAATTTTATGGACAACCAGTTGATTATAATTATTTGGTTGGGGACCACTAATGATTTATAATTATGTGGACTGGGACCACTAGTGATTTATATTTATGTGGTCGGGGACCACCAATGATTCATACTTATGTGGTCAGGGACCACCAATGATGCAGATTTATGTGGTCAGGGACCACCAGTTATTCATATTTATGTGGTCAGGGACCACCAGTTATTGCATGCTATTATACTTATGTGGTTAGAGAACCACCATTCCCCTCCTCCCCCTTAGGTGGCTTGTCAAGTCACATGGTGCTTGTAATGTGCAATTTTATTGTTGAAATATGAATTGTTTGTAATTCTTGATTGATGTTTTATTTTATTATTCACTAGCAGTGTGGAATTTTGCATTTATTTTATTAGGCTATTTAGCCATTTGAAGGTTGTTATAGTCCAAATTGCCTCAAGGACTTATTTAAATTCATTTTTGAATTAAGATTGGAATGTTGAAATGTAGCTGCAATTGATCTTTATTTGGTTTTCTCTTGATTTTATAATTTTATGTTATATTGAAACATTGATTTATGATCTTATGATTTCTTGACTTGAGGCTTTCTTAATGTTTTCTAACTGCTGGTAAACGTGGTGTAATGTGACATATGTAAACTGCCATATCCTAGGGGGTTCCCTGGCAGGTCGTATAGGGGAGTAGACGCGCTGGGAATTATTTTTGAAAAGGGGTTGTGAATGGGACCGGTATGGGACGGTCATTAATCCATTCTTCCCCTCATTCTATGATTATTCTTATCTATATGGAGGAGTCCTTAGAGAAGGGCCTCAAGTGGTATCCAAGAATATCCATCCTTGTAAATCCCATTGAGCCTTGTGATGTGAGCTATGTGTGATTGTTGTGATGTATGGGTAAATTTGTAATAAATGACATGTGAAAGTACTTGGCTGTTATGTGAGAAAGAAAGTGACAGATAAAATTGAAACTACAATTCTTGAGACATGAATTGATGTTAGAATGAAAGTATTTTCTAACATCATGAGTGATGTTTAGGATGCAAAAGAAAACCTTGAAGAGTGTCCAAGGATGTTAAGATGTTTGGATATGTATTCGTGCAATTGTTAATAAAAAGAAAAGAAAAATTTAACTATATGGATAGCTACTAACATTTGTTACACTATGAATATATCAAATAAATGTTCTATGGGGAGAAATTTTTCACTAAGTATTTAGATATTTGATTCATCGAAGGGATGTCTTTAATGTGCACTATACTTGAATGTTTTGATTGTCTCATCAAGAAAGAAAAATAATTAACGCTTTTAATATATTTATGTGCATTGTTATATGAAGATTGTGTTCTAGACCTTAATGACTTCCAAGAGGAAGTCTAAGCTAAGGGGAGGGGGATGTAGGACCCCGCTTTTCACGTGAATAATACAACCTTAATTTTGTTATATACTTATAGATGCTTAGATATATTTCAGGCAATGCATAGTGTGATTTCATGAAAATGTGCTTGTATTTCATTTTGAAATGTTTTATTATCATTGCCATGAAGGTATTAGGCACTTGTAAACTATGAATATGAACTGGAATTTTAATGAAATTGTTGCACAATTAAATCTTATTTTAGTTACCAAATTAATGTGATATATGATTGTTTCTTATGATTTCATTGGTAATGTGTAGGAAAGAAAAGGGGCGCTAATACGAGAACAGAGAACCAAGGAGAACAAATTGAAAAGACACCCTTTTGTGCTTATGTATTTGATTGCCTTATCTTAGAGCTGAGAAAATATAGTTACTATGTTTATTCTTTTGGGTTGAAAGGTTATTTAATTGTGTCATGTGAGATGTAAGTTGGGGTTAAGGTTTAGGAACCCTTATCCAAATGTGAAACTCGGATACAATCTTAAGTGGGTCTTTAAAGAGGGTTGTTGGTCAATTTCCTTGGTTGGGATGCAAAAATAAATCCCCTAGGGTCTATACCATAGTGGTAGGGGTCAAGTGGGCATGCAATAGGGGCCCAAGGACATGATTTGACCCTTGAAAAGTCCAAATATTGAAGAGTGACGAGTTTTGAGGAGGGGGGTGAAAAGATTGAGGGATTGTCCAAGTGCATGTATCTTCTTTAATAAGTAAATGACCCTCATTTATGGAGAAAAGGACACTCCACACATCCCCATCCAAAAGGTTGCAAGTGGAAACTCCTATATAGTGGGAGAGGAAAAATGAGTAGGGTGTTACCCACTTCTCCTTTTGCAGAACTTTGGTGAAGATTGGAGAGAAGAGGAGAGGAGTTCTCCCTCCTAAGATATGGTGCTCAAAATGGAGTTGCTTGGAGAGGAAAGAAGATAGAAGAGTTTAGTTCTCTCATCTAAACAAGAAGATAAGTTTTCCTACTTCCAAACTCCTTTGTTTATTTTGTTGTAAGATGGTAGTATGTTAGTGTGTATCTTTGTTGAACATGGTGAGTGGGGAGGCTATACATATGTAATTTGATGTCATGTTGCTTTTATCATTTTTGTAAAGTTTGAGAAGATCCCATTCATCATTTTGGGGTTAATATAATTCTTGCTCGGGGGTATGGCTAGAGCCCATGAGGCTTCATGATGCCATTACTGTGGGGTGGAGAGCAAGCCTTTTCCATTCATGTGTCATTCATTATAATACTTGAAGTTTTTTTTGTAATATGGAATGCTGATATACTATTGTAACATGAAAGAGAATGGATAAGAGCAAGTTTTTTTCTTTATTGGATTGACATTCATTTTATTTGTAATAGTGTTTTTAGAAAATAACATTTGTACCTATTGCCCCATTGAAGGGCTTTCTCTTTGTAAATAAATTATGGTTAAGTAAATCAAATTCATGTGCCTTTTATTTACCATATTATTAAGAATGTGGTTGTAATATAACGAATCAAATAATATTAGAAGAAACGATGGAATTGTATAGGTCATTTTGACGGCAAGCAAAATTGTATAATTACAAATTCCCTTGAGAATAGTTTGGGAGTAGTATTCCCACCAGCTCTTAAAGTGATAGGGAGCCTCGTAGGGATTAGGCTTTTGGGCAGTCATCATTTAATAAAATAAACTTGGGATAAAATCTTTAGAACATACCCTATAATGGTAAGAAATAATGTATTATGTTCAAAGTTTAAATGAGTAGATCATGCTAGAGGCACAAACCATAATGAAGAAAAGTATGTCCATTGTATTAATTTTATATTTAAGATTTTAGAATTACCCATTTATGAGTGTCTTCCTTGATCGCCCATTTATTTCTGAAAAAGGATTTGCATCTTCTTATACATTTGTAGAACAACAAAGAAAGTAGGCGTTTGAGGCTAGCTATAAATAAATAAACAAATTGCGTTTCTATAGGTAAACTTTTGAGAGAAAATCAATGATACATAGATTTTGAAATATTTTGAAACAAAAGAAATAAACCAGAGGTTAAGATTTATAGGCTAAATTGAAATAAATAAATAAAAGTGCGAATGAAGAGAAATTTTTAAAAAATATACATATAAGGGCCGATTGTAATCATCCGACCAAGTAGGCATGGATGTGACAACCACAGGGCCCGTGGTCCTCACTCAGTTGGGCGAGGTCTTCAGGCTGCAACTCATGTGCTTGCTTGCTATGTGGCCCCAACTTCTTGTTTGGCTGTTTATTTTTAGAAGGGTAAAATAAAATGTATATATAAGAGAAAACAGTTGCACGCAATGTCACACTCTCTGTGGAAAACAAAAAAAGGAAAAGAAAAGAACATAACTTAGCAAAGAGTATCTAGCAGAATCAACAGCGAAGGGGATGAGTCTACTGTAAGTTAGGCGACTTAGCAAGTTTCATTATCAGTCTTTACTCGGTAGTGCAACTGCCCACTTACCCCACCAAATTTTCCCAGAGCATTGAGTCGCTCACCTTACTTCCCACGCTATCTGCTCAGAAGAAAATAAGTCTCATAAGTTACAGGAGAACCAGGATGAAAATTTGGGCTAGGATATAGGGTCTCACTTGGCGCTCTCATCGGGATGAGAAGATTTCCCAGGTTGGCGGATGCGAGTACGCTACAATGGAGAAAGAGGCAGAGGAAAATGAAGGTCGCCAGGAAACTAATCCTGTGGGATCTCAAGTATTCAACCCCACTCCTAAAAAAGGCATTGATTAATTTCCACTTTAGTTGTTGACTATCCTTCGAGTGTTAGTGTAAATTAGCGCTCCAGAATACGCTACAATAAATCCTTTTGGCATCAAGCTTTTATTCCATGCAAGGTATTAATGTGAGAACTAGAGTGTTTGGCATGGTCACCCCCTGGCCTCCTTCAAAATGTGATAGGATAGTTGACTTTATATTGTAGTCTTCACTGTAGTTTGGGGTAGCTTTGGAGCCACGTCTCATTATCAAAATGTGAGTGGTATTAATTCATTAGTTCTTAATGAATATGCATTAAATGCTTTATTTGCAAATGTTGATAGGGATTGATATCCCAAGCCTGTTAAGACTTGGAATTTACCACTATAGCAGAGCATGGCATGGGCGGTGGATCTGGTGGATGAATCTTTTCCATAGCCTAGCTGTCACTGCCCTTTTAACCTAAGTCTTGCCAGGCAGTGAAGAGTGTGAGTGTTGCACACGCTACCATGTCTCTCTATGAAGGCTGCGATCTGCTGGGAAGTATACCCTTTTTTATAACATTTAATGGAAGCAGATTTAGGCAACAAAAATAATAATAATAACAATAAAAAAATAAAGTGAGAAAAGCATTCACTTGAACCTTTTCGAGATCTAGTAGATGATGGTGATGAACTTTTCCTTCTGACTGCAACCTCCTTAGTTTGCGTGAGTAAACGCTGTCATCATCTCATTAATATGTTTAGTGTAGATGACTTTCCCATGTCACGGTCTGGGAAGCTTTTGACTCATATTTAATTCTTTCCAAGTTTATTTAATCAATCAACTATCCATGATTAATATTTAATCAATCAACTATCCACAGTTAATATATATGCCTATGTAGATTTCATAGTGGGAGCTATAGTAATGGCGTAAGTACACTTCACCAACTTGGTTGCAGCATGGTATTATCTTGGGATAAAATATTATTTAGGGAATAGTAATGTGAAAATACTTCACTTTCAATTTTGGTATAATGTTAATTGCTTTAACTATGTAGATTCGATACCAGTGATGTATCATTGATACCTATGTTTAAGGCTGCTAGGAATATTAAACCAACTTTTTATAATCTTTTGAGAATGGTAATATTCCCATTTACTATGATAAAGTAAAATTTACTGTGACAATAATACCATTAACTTTTAACTGCCATGAAGTGAAATTTATTTAGCGTTATATTGGCAAGGTTCCTCGAGTCTGGTAAAAGCAAATGATAGGTAAATATGTATTTATTGGATAGACCGAGCATAGTTACATATAATTAAAGTATTTTAAAATGAGGATGTTAATATTATAGATAAGAGAAAATATTAGTATTAATAATATCTGATTCTATACAAATATATATATTAGTACAATGCTTATGGGTGGTATCAATAGAGATTATATATATATATATATATAGATATTATGTTATTATGTTAATTTCAAAGTAAAATGAATAATAAGACTGTAAATATTATTTTTATGTATAAAAATATACTGTCACTCAATCAATATCTATATTTGTTAATTTTATTTTTTTATATTATTTAATGTTGCTGATATATTCCTATATGCACTGTTATTACTGCACTTGATAATAGTAGCAAATCAATTCACTATCTTAAATAATAAAATTAGTTTTAATAATAAGATGATCTTTCAATCATGATGAATTTGAATAAATATTGTATTTGAAATTAAAATAAATGAGATTAGAAACATTGGAGGAATATGATGTTAATAATATTTTAAAGGAAAGGAAATATAGCATAAGGGGATATTATTATTATTTGGGGAATTGAAGTGAATTAATATATTATAACACAAAAAAAAGGAATTTTTATTCAAGGTTAAAAATAACATTATTGTTGGTTGACTCAGTAAAAAAAATAAATAAATAAAATTCTATTGTAACTGACAAGTATTATTATTGCTATTATTAAGAGGTAAATTTGTGAGTAAATATTAATACTGTTATTTCTTTTATACGTGTTAGTTAGTAATAGTATATTTTTATTACAAGAGTAATATTAGTGGGGTAAATTGAGATTAAACATAGCAATAAAACTAAATTGTCAAATTTAACAGGCATTAGTTAGTGATGTTATTATTATTTTTGGTTTTAGATGGAAGTAATATTAGTGAGGTAAATTGAGATTTAAAATAGTGTCAATTAAGACATTAAGGAAAGTTTTAAAATTTGTGCAATAATACCATGATAATACCATAAGAAATCTATTGGGGGGGATTGTTTGAGCACTAGGTATTCTCATAAATAAATAAGTTATTATTATGTAATTTTTACTACTAGTAATAATATATATAGTGAATACATATAGTATTATCTCCATGGTAACTTTATGGTGTTAATTATTTAAGGGGGGGAATTTAAATGTACATTAAACTCATATAGTAATAACTCTATACCGACTTTATAAAATTAGGTGGAAAAATTTAAGTAATGTTGGAAATTATCCTTACCAACACCATGGCTCAATAAATAGTAGTAGCAACTAATGAAATAAGGTAGTATATTCTTTAACCCCAAGAGAATAAAATAAAATAAGCAATGCATTATTAAAGCATTAATAACAGATATAATAGGCCACGTGATATCGACAATATAATTAAATAGTGGCATTAAAAGAGATTTATTAGTTTGGGAACTAATAGGGATGATATTAATACCCAATAATAATATGGGAAATTATACGAATAATGTTCATAATTGATTAAACAATGATAATGTTAAGTGCAAGCTTAACTTTGAATATTTCTCTATCCCTTAAAAAAAAAAAATTAGTTGAGTTTTTCTGACAAAAATTATGGGCATGACAATTTCTTCACTCCTCGACATTCTAGGAAGAAAAATAACCCCTGTGGGACCCATTCGCCACTTTGGGTGAATGAGTCCCATTTGACCTATTTTCAAGGTTTGAGCAAGAAAAACTAGGTTTTGAGTTTACATTTCTTCTATGTTGGCCTTTGGGATAAAATTAAGAGTCATTTGAGTGCATTTCCCATATAAAAAAACTTTCAAATCATTATTTCATCATGCATTCATGTTATCAAGTCAGGAAAGCAAGAGTTAAGCATTTGAAGTCTTCAGAAGATCATCAAGAGAGCATTCAAGATCATTTCTAAGGAATTCAAGAGCATAATTATTCATCAATTGTTGCAACAATTCAATATCCATCAACATGTTAATGGTTATCAAGCATCAAGCATGTTATCGAGCTAGTGTTGGATATAGCATTGAAGATTCAAGATCAAGCATTATTCTGCTCCCATTGTCAAGATCAAGATCTACATCGTTCATGGTCATTTCATGTTGAGTTGTAGATTTATAGAAATCATTTACAAGACATCATTCAAGGTATCATACAAGTTCATGTTTCATATCCTATGTTTCATGTTTATGTCCTTTTTTTATTATTTCATCATTTGTTTCAATTACCTAAAAGGGGTTTGACCAAGGCAAACCCCTATTCCCTAACAATCCACTCTTTTTATTCATTTATTTAGGTTACAAGCTTGTTGAAGTTGTCTCCCCATTTGTAAAGTCATAATCTCCACTAAAATGTCGTCTACAACCCTGAAGTCAAAGTTTCAAATTTGGAATCCTGAAGGAGTAGATTAAGTAGAATGAGAAGAGTAGATTCAAACCTTGAAGTTCTAGAAAATTCAAACTAGGCTCATTCAACACAAATGGAAAATGAGTCCCACTGTAAGTCTTTTTTAGAAATTCTTACATATTCAGATACCCTTTTGTTTGCAACCTGCTCCTGTGCAAAAATCCAGAATTGGGACTGATTCACCTAGAATGGCGAATGAGTTCCACTAGGTCAAAAAGTCAAAATTTCTAGCATTTCAAGGCTCCTTCCAATCATCATCTAGTGTCCAGGTACACAAATTTCATATTACAGTTTGTTATTCTATTTTATATGTATTTCTAGGTTATTTAATTTAAATTTGCATTTTATTAGGGTTTTGCATTTCATCTTACATCTTATTATCTTTTCCAAGTTCAGACTTGGTGGTGGACCCCTTATTAGATCATATTAAACCCCTAGAACAATACTCTTGTAAGATATATTTCACATTTGCATTGTGTTCTCAAGGGTTTTTTCTTGAATGAAAGTTAGTGAAACTTTTCCCTTTTAGGTACCTAAACCCTAAAGGTGGGAGAGCAACCAATTTTCCACCTTTCATTTTGGTGAACCTGCATTTAGAGCATCATAATTCTAATTTGGAGTGCATTATCATCCTAGGTTTGTCTTGCATTAACATTGCATTAGGATTTACATTAGTTAACTTGCATTCTAGGATTTCAAATTTTGCATTAGTGAAAGCTCATATGGCTTGCCTTTTTTCATCTCATTTTATTAAAAATTAAAAAAAATATTCACTTACACTTAAGATATACATCATACAGCATAGAACGCATAAAAATCCATTGAATACTTTTGAAAATTCTGAAAAAATCCCTATTGGGACTCATTCGCCACCTTGGGCGAATTAGTCCTACTTAAAATTTTGAACTACATTTTATATAGTTAAGTTCCCTATTTTTGAGCTTTTGTTTGTTGTTAAAGCCTTTTTGTTTTAGTTTGCATGCTTTTTGTTACACTCAAATCATTATAAATAGCATGATTTACAATAATTACATTTTTGGATAGAATTATATTCTTTCAGTATTAGTTCATAGTTCACTTAGATCAAATTACATTCATCATTCATTAGAAAATGAAAAAAAAAAAAACTAAAAACATCAAAAGAAACAAACAAAAAATGGTTAACCTTAGAGAAAGCATATCATTCAAACCCTTTAGTAGTGATGAATTTTAAATGTTATAGGAAGACAATGATGACTTCATCTCTACTAGATCATTCACTAAAGGTTTGATATTGAACCATCAATTTTGGGGATGATTCTATGTACTTCTCTTGCACTATTAGGGTTTTTCACTTGAAAGGAGAGAGATAGAACTCAAAAATTGAGGTGGTTCACTCAAATAAAGGAATGTATGATGTGATTATTACTAAATGCAATAATCTAAATGCAACTAAGCATTGAAATTGACTGATTATGAATGCAAAATTAATGGAATATGCAATGTTTGAAAACATAATGTAGTATGCAGAAAATGAACTAAAAACATAAACTAATGCAAACAAAATTGAATGAAGTTTAGCATAGTGCACTTGGAAGTTGAATGATGATCTTGGAAGGTTTTTAAAACTGGTAAAAATCACTATTGATCATTAGTGGGACTCATTCACCACTGACGGTGAATCAGTCCTCCTACTGGTAAAAAGACCTTAAACTAGTTTCCAACTGTCGGGAACTAGATTCTGAAAAAGTCAACCTTTCCAGCCTATAGGTAGGACTCATTCACCACTAATGGTGAATTATTCCTCCAAAAATTTTGCAAATTCAAGGGTCAATCATGTAGCTCCAGATTTGCACTTGTCTTCTTGTCGGGTTGGCAGAGTCAAATATGTAGAAAACGGACTTTAGGTTGTCTCCAAGCTTGAATTAGGGTTTTCTTGACTTGAAACACTTTGATTAATTTTTAACCACTTTCCAACACGTATTTTCTTGATAAATTTTCATATAAAATCTGCAAACACACATGCAAAAGGGGAAAAATGGTTAAGGGTTAGAGTATAGGGATTTTCCTTGGTCAAATCCCACTTTCGTAATCAAACACTTGATAACTAAATGAAATGGAAAAAAGAGAGGAATTATGGATAAACAACATGCAAATTTCCTAAAATACCTAAACCTCATTGTAGAAGTCTAAGGATATGTGAATGGCTAGTCTAAGATGCTTGATTCAATGATATTATGATGCTTCAATGCTTGAATGAGATGATTGAATGGATGATTGAATGCTTTAATGAATTAGTGAATGGATGGGGGTAGAAGTGGATGGAAAAAAACTTATTTATAACACTTATGCCCTAATTACCCAATAATACATCATCATAGGCCAACATAAGGTCTTTTTGAATAAAAGCCTGAAATAAAATTTGAATTATTTTGAATTTGGAGCCAAGAGGGACTCATTCACCACCCATGGTGAATGGGTCCCACTCTAGGCTTGTAAGTGGGTGTTAGGAATTAAGTAGCATTTAATGTTTTTTGTTAGGTTTACATTTAAGAATACACTTAATTAAGTCTTATGAGTGCATAAAGGGGTCAAATAAAACATAAGAAAGGTGTCAATAGTGATAACAAGCCTAGAAAAGCATGAAATTTGTTACAACACTTTACAAAACTTTGAAATAAGACTTGATAAGTGATAAAAAGGTTTTTTTAAGATGAATTATGATGAGAAGAGTTTAGAAAAGTGTAGAAATTTTTTACAACACTTCACAACACCTCTAGAAGGCATCATAATTTTAATATTTAGGACCTAATGTGAATGCATAAGTTACATTGCAACATTAAATAAAAGAAAAATAGGTAAAGCATCACAAGAGAAAGAACTAAATGACCATGAAAAATTCAAAGATCTATTTTTCTATGGGGGTGGTCCCACAATACTAGTTCACAATTTTTGGCCAAACTGGACACTAAACTAATTTTTTCTAGCTAAATCTTCACTTTCGGGCGCCTATAGCGGCTAAATCGTGAGGAATTTGAAGATGATGCAAACTAGTGATTGTGACACTTTTCTATAGATTCTAAATATATATATATATTTTAAAAAGGAATAATATTGCACTTCTTTTTCTATCTCCTTTGAAAACTAGTTTTTTTCAGTAAACACCATTTTTAAGGAGTGACGCTCACCATATAACACATAATTTTTTTTTCCATGAGGGATAAAATTCTATTTTTTCCAAATTTAGATTTGTAACTATGATATATAGTGCTTCCAATTGTTTTCATAGTGTTTTATTGAATATTTTTTCCTTAATCAGGTTTCAAAGTCAAACAAATTACAATTCAAACATAGGAAGACCATATAACACAACTTTTTTTGTTTGTATTGAAATTCAATATTTTTTTTTGGATCAAGGACTTCAATATCTGGTGCACTCCTATTTTAAATATATTTTTTTATAATCTTCTATTTTTCCACATGTGTAGAACAAAGAGCTTGATTTTCGGTGAAAATCCAACATTCACAAGAAATAAAAAATAAATATAATTTAATACAATTAAATTTATTTAAAATTATACTTTTTGGAAGCTTATAATAAGGACTACATACTTAAAAATATATATTTTTAAATTAATTCATTTGATCCCCCAAAAGGTATATAAAAAGTGGTTTTTTATCAGCATTTTGATAGGTGTAAAAGACACTCCATTATAGGTATGGTTTAAAACTAGCGGGGTTCTATCCAAGGGGTTTTAATCTAATGTAGTTTGATCAAACACTTTTCAATTGGAATGCTTTAAATGGAAATTTTTAAGGCTTAAATCATTATATATTTTAAAAATATGTGATTTCAACAAAAATCAAAATCTCCCAAAAATTGTAAACCAACTTTGTGGGATCACCCATGGTATAGATACAAGAGGATGCAAGCATTGACAATTATGAAAATAATAATTGTTCTTCTCTCGATACCTCTCCTATTAGTGATGAAGGTATCTTGGTGATAGGAGATACAATCATTGAGAATCATGAAAGTCTTGTTTATCTTCCTTCTTGGAAAGATATTATGAAACACAAAGTTGAGTTCATGGCCACTACTTTACCTAGTCTCCATTCATCTCCCAACACCTCCCCTACTTGTTATAATTCTCTAGAGAATAATGATACAATTGTCAATGATCATCACAAAAATATTTGTGTGGAGGATATGTTGATATTAAGAGATCCAATAATTGAGAGCTATGATAATCTTACCTCTCCTATTTTTGAAGACATTATAGGACACGGGGATATAATTGTAGATAATCATGACAATCAAAAATTTCCTTCTCCTAATATATCTTCTAGATGCAAAGAAGATAGTTTAGTGTTAGAAGATATCCTTATTGAGACTCATGAGAATCTTATCCCTCCCTTTCCTGATGCTCCTACCATTTGGGAAAACCTATTTTAACAAGAAATTCCAATCATTGGTAAACATGAAACTCATAGTTATCCTTCTCTTGATGCCTCTCCTATGTGTGATGAATCTACTTTACAAAATCTAACCATGAAATGTGATGAACCTATTGTTTGTCACTTTCCTATAAGCTCTCCCACTAGGGTAGATATTATGCAACTAGAGAATTATACCTTAGAGAAAAAGTATGAAATTATGGACAACAATAAAATTACCCTCCTCTCCTAATATATCTCCTATTGGTGAAGAAGATATTATGGTGTTACAGGATCCAATCAATGAGAATCATGAGGAAACCATTATTGAACAATAAAATGCCATCATTGACACACAAAAAGATCCAACCATTGATAACCTCCTTAATTGTGAGGAAGTTATTTTAGGAGAACCCACCTTTGAATGTCATGAACATATAGTTTTTTATCTCCTAAAAACACTCCTACTAGTGAAGGTACCATGGTGCAAGTAAATGACTACATTGAAAAACTTCTTTCAAAAAATAGTAATATGGTTTAGATGAAGATGATGAAGTCAAATTAGACTCCTCTTCACTAATAGATCATGAAGCTATGGATAAGGATTTTGGAATTATGCACATTAGATATCCCTTAACACCAACCACACATGTTGAGCCTATACAAGAGATAGAAAAAAGAAAAAACAACTTAAAGCAACCACAGAGTTATTGGAAGATTCTTGGGAAACCTCTTATTTCATACATGTAGTCATGGGAGAATAAAAGATCATAACAAAAGAGTCTTCGAAGTTAGTAACAACAATACAAAATTCAAAAACATTCACTTCAACCACTTCAGATGAAATGACAACATGCACGATAAACTTTGATGAGGTTGAACAACCACTGAATCAAAAGGAAGTGAAAAATATTTATGGAAGAGGTTTTTAACTTATGAAGAAACTTGGGAGAGGATGTGGTGCAATAGAACAAGGTTCCCAGGTCCCTATAGAGCCTAAAATGTATGAAATGACTAATATTCTTGGTCATTGTCCCTTAAAAGAAAAGCCTTCATTCATTGTCAACACTATTACAAAAGATTCCTCCAAGATAGCTTTAACTTTGATGCATCCAAAACTTATAGATATTTCATTAAATATGTATCAAGTTGACACCTTTACTCATCATAATAAATAACCTTAGTTTTTTCTCCTTTTCATGCAATAGTTGTAGGATCATCACATACTCACTATTGCATGTTTTATATTCCTTGCAAGTTATTCCCTTTTTGAAAGGAGCAGCATATCATCATCCATTCCAGGCTCACCCAAGTTGTCCTACACTAAGTGGGGGCAGGGGTATTAGGAAGCCTTATCCCTATATGTCACTTGTCATTGTCTCTTTTGTCTAGTTGACTACCTTTCATGTAAATATAAGAGAAAGCTTGGGATGTGGACGACATGCCTTTGTTTGCCTCACATGTGACATACTTATTCATGATGTAGTTCAATTTGGAAACATATGACTTGGCATAGGGCTTTCCAATTTGGCTCTCATATCTTCTTTCATGTTATCATTTATCATTGGACACTTTAAATAAATTTCTCAAAGTGATGGTTTAACAACTACTTTAAATTTGGGGCATACATCGATGACATCTTTTGGTAAAAATTTTTGGCACGATTTTTCTTTTTTCTTATGTGTGTCCTCTTCTTAGTGGTTTCATTGGGTTTGATGCCATCCAAGAGTGTATGATCTACTAAAATGCCATGATCTTAATGAGGCATCCCATTGGAAATGATCTAACACTTTTTACTTTTCCTTTCTTGGAGACATCAAGAACAATGATCCCTAAGAGGAACACCGTTACACAAACAAAGAAAAATCCCATTAAATTTTTTTTTTTACAAAAAGCATTACATTGTGGTGCCTTATCAAAGTTATCAGGAGGATAAATTTGTTATCGTTATTATGATGGGAAGCTGACACACTGGCATGAATTCATCATTGTATGGTGGGAAGTAGACACACTAGCATGACTTTCTCACTAAACCACTTCTTTTTGAAAAATCACCTCATGGATGACCTGATGTTCTGTAGCCCCAAAGTGAGTGCATATTTTTTATTTTCACTCATTTTTATTTATTTTAGTTATTGACATTGCATGTCCATGTAACTTTTTTTGTTGCATATTATACACCTTATGCATGTCCTTTTATGCTTATGTCAGTTTGACTCAAGATCTTGGATCCTGGGGGCTTGACTGCTCCCTTGATATTTTTTCATCCTAGACCATCCACATCTATACACTTGGACCCCTCTTGAATGTTTACTTTAGTGTGAGTATGAAGCAAGTTCATGCTCTCACTAAAGTGGGGCATAAATGTAGTGTCAAAAAATGTTTTCGCTTACATTTTCATACTTGATTTGAGAATAATTAATGATAAATTGGGCTCGATATCATTGTGATCTACTATTTTGAGGTGTTTTGCACTTCCACATTAGGTCTTGGGCCCTTTTTGAGCTAAATTAACTTAAATCTCCCTTAATTTAATGTTGTAAAGTGTATTCATTCACACCTTCACATTAAATTTAAGGGTCTTGTAAACTAAGGTGGACCTAATCTAGTGTTGTAATGTGTTTTACACATTCACATGGGATTTAGGGCCCTTCAAACCTAAATAGACCTATTTTTTCCTTAATTTAGTGTTGTAAAGGGTTGATCCCACAATACTAGTAACTTACAATTTTTTGCCAAATTGGACACTAAACTGATTTTCTCTGACTAAAACTTCACTTTCGAGCACCTATGGTAGCTAAACCATGAGGAATTTGAAGATGATGTAAACTGGTGATTTGTGACATTTTGTTTGTAGATTCTAAATATTTTTTTTTCATATTTTTTGAATCAAGTTTCACTTCTTTTTCCATCTCCTTCGATAACTATTTTTTATCAGTAAAAACCATTTTTAAGGACTGATGCTTATTGTATACAACATATATTTTTTTCTATGAAGGATAAAATTCATCTTTTTCTAATTTATATTTGTAACTATGATATGGGTATGTGCAAGATCATCATGGGAAAAAAAGTAGCAATATGATGGGTTTGTGGCTGACGATGTGTTTTTTACCGAAAATTGATGAAATGAAAAGGGTTTTTAAAGGAGATTCTCAGCTCTCTACCAATATAAATTATTCTTTGATTTAAATTTAATAAGTAATTATTATTCATTTTCTATTCAAACTACGACTAAAGTCCTAGTTGATGGACTAATTGAAAAACATCTATAGCTTTCAAACGGTATCACATTTTTTGAATCCAAAACATGCATCACATTCTATGATTCACATACTATAGGATTACAAAAATAAAAATTGAATTTTATGAATTTTTTACCAAGTTAAGGTGGTTAGACATACGAGTCTTTTATATTTTTTAAAATTTGTAATAAGAAAATTATAATTAATTATTTACTAGTAAAAAAATTACAAAAAAATATGCATCAAATCGGGACATGAGTCCTCTACTTATATCTAAAATATTATAAAAAATATTATCAATTTATTGTGGTTAGGGTGGTCAGACAGACACCTACTTATTTTTTTACTAAAATTTAAGTACTACTGCATTGAAATTTTAAATTTTCACCTTGAATAGAATTTTTTTTTTAAACAAACCTAGTAGTTTATAAACTACATTCAATTTTCTACAAATTCTATTCTTACATATTTTTGAAATAATATAGATAACTTATTCAAAATTTTACGTCAAGTTGCCTAACTCTGATTTTTCTAATTTTTTGCCACTTAAGGGCTTGTTTTTTCCATGATGATCCTGCACATACCCATATCTAACTAGTTCATTTAGTTTCATAGTGTTTTATTGAATATTTTTTCCTTAATCTAGTTTTGAAGTCAAACTAGTTACAATTCAGACATAGGTGGACTATGTACAACATAAATTTTTTTGTATGTATTGAAATTCAATTTTCTTTTACTAGATAAAGAACATCAATACCTAGCCTAAATATATATTTTAAATTTTTATTTTGATAATCTGCTATTTTTTCACATGTGTAGAATAAAGAGCTTGATTTTTGGTGAAAAACCTACATTCACAAGAAATAAAAATAAATATAGTAATCAAATTAAATGTATTTAAAATTATAATTTTTGGGAAGTGTATAATAAGGACTACATACTCACAAAAAAGTAATTTTTAAATGAATTCATTTGATCCCCCAAAAGATAAATCAAAAGTGGTTTTTTATCGGCATTTTGATGGGTGTAAAGGAGACTCCATTATAGGCATGGTTTAAAACTAGCAAGGTTCTATCAAAGGGGGTTTTATCTAAGGTGGTCTAATCAAACCCTCTTCAATCAAAATCCTTTAAATAGAACTTTTCAAGGCTTAAACCATTATATTTTCTAAAAATATGTGATTTTAGCAAAAATCAGGATCTTCGAGAAAGCGTAATCTAGTATTGTGGGATCACCTAATGTAGTGCATTTTTACACTTTCACATTGGATTTTGGGATCCCTTACATTTATAACCTTAATATTATCATTAATAGGCCCCTATGACCCTATATTATGCATTCCAAGGCATATTTTGATCAAAAACCTAACAATATCAATAGATAAATTCAATTTCTTCACTCCCCGACTTTAGTGAGAGGAGGAACTTGCTTCAAACTCACACTAAAATAGACAAACTATGTATCAATAGGGGTCAAAATGTACCAATTCTAGTAAGATAGGATGACAACAACTAAGTGGGTTGCACAAGCCCCCAAGATCTAGATTTTATGGAAAACCAATATAGGCACAAAAAACACAAATGAAAATGATATAAGGAGCAACAAAAAGGTACAAGCACACACTACCAAACCCATAAAGACAAAAAAAATGGGGGGAGGGGTGTATCAAGCTTTGACCATTTGTACAACATGATGTGGGTCAGATCTAAGCTTTTTTTTTCAAAAATAGATGCTCACTCTAAGGAAAAAAAACTTCAAGCTATCCTCTAGGTGAGTATCCAAACAAGTGAGACACAAATGTACATGGCTGGTATGCACTCACCCACACAAGCAAGTGAATATGGGAAAGTCATGCCTAAGTTCAGCTTCCCATTCAACTAGACCAAAGCTATACCTCCTAATAACTTTGACAAGGTTGCACAAAACAATTATTGTTGATCGTTATGAGGAAAGAAAAGCTTTGTATGCTTGATATGCATGAACAAAAAAGATGGCTCCATATGAAAGAAAAGCGTGTTATGAAAGGTGGCCATATAACTAAAATTTCAAATTCCAAATAATGTAGGGTGTGCTCAAAAGAGTTTTGGTTGGTTCATGTAAGATCTTTAGCTTAGGGAACATTGTGTCCACTCTCTCCAAGAGAGGACCAATTGAATAATAGAATATTCACAACTTATGGGATATCCTGTGTTACATCAAGCCACCAAGAGTAATATAATATGCTAAGAGAGATCACACTCTTGAGGGACATCAAACCTAATGTTTCCATAAAACAAAAGTTGTGTTGCATGGAGAAGACTACACAATGAAACATGAAATGCAAAACAATAATACCAATGTATTCCCCTACTTTAAATTTTTTTTATAAACACCATGTTGTGAGCAATTAATTTAAAGTAGAAAATGATAAATGCTAGTAATAAAGATGACATGAGAGCTTATTTGGAAAGCCCTATTCCAACTCATATATTTCCAAAGAAAGCTATGTAATGAAAGGGAAATAGGGGTTTCCCCCAAAACACTAAACACATGAGGGATCCATGGATTTTGGGTCATTATGTTCTTGATAAAATGTTATTAGAGATCTTGGAACTATCATCATTACCCAAATACTAATAGAACTAGAAGAATGACACAAAGAGAGAAGAAAAAAAAGAAAAGTCCTTTTAGGTCAACATGGAAGAGGCGTAAATGTATCAACGCATTATGTCATCCCCGAAAGGAAAACTCAAGACAAATGAAAAGATAAAGTAAAAGGTAAAATATTATGACAAGGAGAAGAATGTAGGTACAAATAGAGGAATTTCACAAAGAGAGGGAGAAACATCAAATAGAACTTCATGGGGGATCACATTACGCACATGCAATCACATAAAATAAACATGAAAAAAAGAAAACAAAGCAAAAGACAAGTGAGGGACATGCAAGTCAACCTATTAGCAGGTCGTCTGCATCCCAATCATGTTCATCATATATAGGAGGTGGACAACTACCCAAAGGGACAGCGATAAATGTGGTAGAAGGACAAGGCTATCTAATTCTTTCCCCCATTGTGTGTAGGACAAGAATGAGTTGAGGTAGGTGATGAAAAAGAGCTCAACTTGCATTGTAAATAATTTGCACTAAATGTGAGGCATGTAATAGTGAGAATGTTATGATCCTACAACTATTACATGGAAAGGAGGGAAAGGACATGCTTTAAGGAAATATTTCTATGATATCAAACTTTTTGAATTTTTTTTTTAAAGCATGCTACTCATTAGTATTATGTAATAAGTCCTTGGTGTAGAAGTATCTATAGAGTTCTTTCAATTGTTGTTGGTGGATAAGGAAATCATAGTTTCTTTATTTTGCAAGGCCTTCTTCACTTGCTATATTCACCAACTTCCCATGTTATATGTTCAGGAGGGAGACCTAAGATGATCCTTTCATCCTTATCATCATTACGAGGCACTGGTTTTTCTTTAGGAAGGAGGGAACTCATATCGGGAAGAGGATCTTGATATCCTATCCCTTTAGTATCTTCATTTGTTATTTATTCTAAGAGTTGATTAATTTCATATTCACTTGTTATATCACACCCTTGTTTTCATAAGATCGTGAATCCTTTTCCATATGTCTCTTCTAGATTGATGTGAGTGTTGGTCACTTTGTTAATGTAGTTCATGGTTGAATGTTTGCTTGATTAGAGGAACTAGGTTCAATTATTATAGGGAACTTAGGCTTGGATTGTGTCACAATTTCAGCATGTAAGTAACAAAACATCTCAAGTGGTGGTATTATAGGGGGTGTTGGTTGTTTCATGGATGGATAAAAGGATGCTTTAGTCTCAAGATTATTAAGTGCACCATAGAAAAAAGTAACCTTTGCTTGACATGGGATTAATTCATGGTAAATTGGACTTAATGAGGCCTTGATTCAGGCATTGTGAGGCATTTTATGCATCCACACTAGGCCTTGGACCCTTGAAAATTGAATAAAATGATTTTATTAATGTCTTGTAAAGGTGTTGTAAAATAATTTCATGCTTTTTTATAATTAATGAACCTATTTCTCCCTGATTCAACATTATAAAATGTGTTTAATGACATTATAACATCAATCTAGAAAGTTTTTGAATTAAACTAAATGTTAAACTAGTGTTGTAATGTGTCTCACACATTCACATTGGCTCTTGTGCCTTCCTAGGCTATGTAGACCTCATTTTAGTGTTGTAAAATATATTTAATCACAATTTCACATTGAATTCTAAATCCCAATCCCTAATTGAGATTCACATCATCATTAATTAGCCCCTATTGACCTATATTGTGCATCCCAAGGAAAAATTTGATACAATACCTGACAAAGTTGTAATTTAAACCTTATTTCCTTATCTCTTAGCATCATAGCTGTCAATTTGGCACCTGTGGGACCCATTTGCAATACATGGTGAATTAGTCCCATCTATGTGGGACCCATTCACCATGGGTGGCGAATGAATCCCATTTGGCTTAGTTTTACTTTTCAGCAGGAAAAAAGTGAAATTTAAGTTTATTATTTCTTCATGCCGGCCTGTGATGAGGTATTATGGGTAAAATAGGTGAAATTTCTAAAAATACAACCTTCTAAGCCCTAATTTACATCTATCAACTCATTCACACATCTCTTATCATTATTCATTCACCAATCTTCCATCTCAAGTCAGTCAACTTAGGGTTTTATAATTTCAAGTCAACAAGATATAAATTTTCAGACCTTCAAGAGAAGATCCTTCATGTTTTGTTGTAGAATTTCAAGATAAAACATCATGGAAAGGTAATCAAATCCATTATTGCATGTTTCATTACATCCTTTCTCTATTTTGGTTTAATTACCTAAAAGGGGTTTGACCAAGGCAAACCCCCATGCCCTAACATTCAACATCTCTCTATCTCTCTTGTCTTGTGTGTTTGTAGATTTAGGGCTCTTGGATGATTGGAAATCATTGAAGATCAAGATGCAAGGTTGATCACGTCTTCTCTTCATTCAATAAGTCAAAATATCAAAAAAATCTCACTTTCAAACTCGTAAATCAAAGTTTCAGAAGCAGACACCTGTAGGAAGTCAAAGTGTAGACCGAGAGCTCTAGAATGCACTTTTGAAAATTAAAAAATGGACCAATTCACCATGGGTGGTGAATGAGTCTCACTTCAAGGTCAATTTTGATTTTCCTGCAGATTTGTAGACCCTTTTGTCAAAAATAGGTTTCAGCACAGTTTTGCAGAACTAGAACTGATTCGCCTAGAATGGGGAATGAGTCCCACCACGCTTGAAAACTAGCATCAATAGAATTTCAAATGTCATTTATAGCCTTCTTCAATATCTGAGGTGCAAAATTTTAGTTTGGTTCATTTTTGTTAAGTTTTGCATCCATTTCTAGGTCTTTTTTTATTACACAATGTGTTTTCAAACAAGTTGTTTTCCTTTAGCTTTCATTCTTTAATCAATCAACCTTATCATTAGATGCTTCTAGAACATTTCATTTAGATATTTCATCATACATATCTTAGATTGAGTGATCCACCTAGATTTTGGGTGCGGGATCTATCTATTTTCATTAGATGAAAGACCCTAATTGAGCAAAAGAGACCTAACATTCGTTTTCCCAAAAATCTATGGTTCATTAAGGTAGTAATTTAGGAATTTTTTCATATTTTAATAATCTTCTCCAATGATGTAAACATCATAAGGAGGACATGCATTAGGAGTTGAGTGAGCATGTGTAAGTTAAATTTCACTAGGGTCATTTCCAAAAGCATAGCTTGACACATCTACTAATGATGTCAAGGACATCCAAAGATGAACAAAGCACATATCCATTATGAAATGTAATGCAATAAAATGTGTAGGTGCAATTTTGCAAGAAGGAAATGCATGAAATGAACCGAATGAAGCTAGATGTAATGAAATGAAGAAAACATAATCTCTGCAAACTAAAATAGATAATTATCAACAACAAAAAAATACATAGAAACATAGTTTTCAATGATAGAAAATATAGTTTAAAATATGAAATGGGACTAAATTGTCTAGAGGAGCATATGCATCCCAATCAAGGTTTTTTAGGGTTTCAAATATGAATAATAGTCACCATAGAATACCAAGAAATTATGAAAAACCACCTATAGTGGGACTAAATCACCTAGAAGGGCGAAGGGGACCTAGATTAGGGTTTTTTTGCATCATTTTAAGAAAATTCTTTGTGAATTTTATGTTTTTATTGGATAATGTATAAACTAAGTGAAAATTCAGATTTAGATGAGATTCAATGATGCAAGATGCAAAAATGCAACCTATATGCACTTTCACTAATGCAATATTTATAAACCCTAGATGCAAATTAACTAGTGCAAAACCTAATGCAAAGCTAATGCAAGCTAGATCTAGGATTTGTGGTTACTAAACCTACAAATATTTCAACTTCAATGAACATTAGTAATAATGCCAAATCAAATACAACAAATCAAGCATCCATATGAGATATTGAATCATGCTAAATAAGCAAAGTGATAAAATACCAAAAAGACTAAGCATGCTCAAACCTATCCCATATTGGATTGGTGCTATTGTGGAAAATAGCCCTTTCCCAACCCTTGATAATGCCAATGATGATGATGCAATGGAAAAAATCAGTTCTCCAATGAAGAGAGATACTTTGCATAAGCTTTTATAGATCATTTGTTGAGAATCAACCCCTTATTTATAGATTTTCAAATTGGAACAATGCTCATAAGAGAGCAATGTGGGATAACAATTGGAAAAATGAGATGAGGCCACTTTTCAACTTGTCATACGTTGAGGAATGTGCAGGTTTTGGCCAATATTCCTATTGTCAATAGATTTGCACCATGCTGAATGCAATATTCAACAACTTATTGAAACATGGAAACCTTCTTCAGATGTGGGTGATTTGAATGAAGAAGGAATCTCCAGAGTGAGTTGGTTCTCTGAATGATAAATCCTATTCTAAAACTTCAGAGGAAAAGGGGTAGAAAGATGGATTGAAAACAAAACTTGAATCTAACTGATGATTAAATTATTACTTTTGACAGAAATTAGATCTTGACACTCACATCAATTTCTCTACTACAATAGTTTCGACAATCTCACCAATACATGATTTCATCAGTAATTCATATGAAGATTCAGAGACATTGAATACACCATATAACCTGAAAACATGAAACCCTATGCATAAAACTCATAAAAGTAGGACATTAAGGCTTCAAATCTGAAAACACAAAGCATCAAACTATTGTTACTAGTCTTGAGACAAGAAAATGGAAAGAAGAACTCTACTGTATTATTGAAACTGAAAGAGTGTCTATTTGCCAAAACTGAGTACAAAAGTTCACAAGCTCCAGATGTGTATGAGCTGGAACTGAAATCTAAATTGAGATAGAGGAGGTAAAAAGATCAATCTTTTGAAGGACATAACCCTCAAGAAACCCTAATCTGAGCTCACAAAGAAGCTCAAGGAAGAAAGCTTCAAATTGTCTCAAAAAACTATATAAAAGCAAAAAAAAGCATATTACTTTTATGATGAACCTGTCAAGCCTCTAAAAATAGGCTAAATCTACTTTAAAAGCCAAAGAAACACCTTATCTCTCCAAGATAAGACTCAAATTCGACCAAGAGAAGGAGTCAACAATGAATCTACTAAAAATAGCAAGAAATGATAAAATAATTTATAAAAGATTGCTTTACGATTATGCTTTATATGATTGCAGATCTTAGAATTTATCTATTTTTTGCAATTAAAGATTAAAAAATAATTTGCAAAAAAAAAAATCTTATTTCTCCATTAGAATACTTTTATTTTCTCAAAAAATCATAAAAATATTAATGCATATCATTATCCTCTCATCAAAAGCTCCAATTGATTTCTTTAAAATCAATTAAACATAAACCCTAAAACCTTATATTATCCCTAAGTCATAAGATATTCATTATTGATTTTCCTCAAATCAATCAAAAAAAAAATCCATAGGTTAAGACATCCTTCAACCCTTGTACCCACATTTTCCCTCAAAACAATAACATTAAGATGCTTAATTCTCCTATTCATTTTCCCTAAGGCATAAGATAAATTTTAGCTCAAACCCTAAAGACCCTAAACACAACTCTAGGCATAATAATTTTGGCCTCCAAACACATTTTGAACTTTAGACTTTAATAAATTCCAATGCAAGGATTACCCATTTCAATTTCCCCATGTGCCTTTAACTGAATATTCTAGATAATGATAAGGCTCAAATTAGGGTTTGAACAAAACAAGGTCAAACCCTAATAATGATTCATTTTGCAAATGATCACTATTGAAGAAAATGAACTTTGCCAGTGAGCACGCTGCCATGACTGACCTTGAATCTAAGCTCATGTTTTTTGAAAATCTTAAATACTTCCTTCAGATAGTTAAATCTTCAATGGGTAAGCTCGCTTTCTAAAGCATCGTAGTTCTTTTACTTCAGTGTAAAGCAAGAATATCACTAAGGTCGTGGACTCTCATGCTTGTTTATGATTTTTCTTACATCCATGTGCTTCATTCCTCTCAGCCATTATGAACTTGAACTCAACTTTCGTCTAGGAAACTCCATGAGGGTGGTTGTTTGAGGGCTCTGTTGTTCTTGTATCATGCATAGGGTAAGCCTCTTGTTTGTCTTTGAGACCTTAGCTGCGATTGAGATAATATATAATGCATTTGTTTTTACTCTTTGTGCTTATTGCTTTCTTATATAGGTTTTTGGTGTTTTCCTCCAGCTGCCATGGTGAATGCTCTAGAATTTTGAACCTTTTGTGAATGCTCTAGCAGTGACCTGTGTAATCTTCTGCAAGCACAAAATGGTGAGCCATTGTTCTAAGTGTATAGTTCTCCTCTTCAAAAGCTCAAAACAATTCCAGTGTTCAAAACTAAACCTCAAATGTGGGTATATGAGATTCAAAACATGCATATTCACTTTATATGATTTTACGGGCTCAATCCAAAATATCAATTGTCTTTTTAAACAATTTTGAAACAAAGAAAAAGTGACATGGGTATTCATATTTTTTAAAGAAACCATGTCTATTCTAATTTCTCTTGCAGAGCTCAACCACCACTACCTTGCATTAATTCATGTTATTTACTTAAGAAACCCTCTCATGGGTACCACTGCAATTTGAAAGCTCGTGGTTTTAATAGAAACGGTCCTATCATGGGTACCACTAGAAATGGAAAATTTTTGTGTGTTTTAACATTCTGAAGCTCGACCCAAAAAAAAATTCTTTTTTCCTTCAAATTTTAATAAGACCCTTCATGGGTACCGCTGTTAGCTATATTCCTTGCTTTTAAAACGAGACCCCACATGGGTGTATGGGAAAAAAAATATGTATATTTGACTATGCATTCAGGTTTTGGGTATGCTTGAAAGATAAGTAGGAAATATATTGCTATTTTCAATTAGGTTAAACTCACCATGAAATTTTTCCTTCTCAGTTCTCTCCATATGAGTATTTGACATCTATGAAAAGAATGCACTTCTATTGCATCACCGCTGAAAACCATCACAAGGCTATGACTGTATAGAACCCTACTCTGCTGTTATGATAAAACACCCAGCTAGAAATAATGGAAAACGATCATTCACTTGAAACCCCAACATGGGTATATAAAAAACAAAAATATTTTTTGTGCATTCAATTTATATGTTCGACCCACTATTTCTTTTTCACTTTATGTGAAATCCCACCATGTAACTCATTTGTGATATAATAATATCTACACATTCAGTACACCTCGTTGAATCATCTCTATATTTCTATACTTGTCTCTTTTGTGAAGAAAAGAACCATAGATGCATAAAAAATTGGAAATTATGTATCCTTTGCTTGTATTGTAGCCATGAGTTCATTCATGTAATAAGCAGGATTTAGCACCATAAATGCAAACCCCAATGTGGGTGCATGAAAACAAACAAGAACTATATTTCTATGAACAATCCTAGCTCCCTTTGGCTTTCGAATTTTCAATAACCAACATACATATATTTAAAAAATTAGATCAATTTGTGTCATTCCATTACTTAGGTATACTAGACTACTGTTCCATACTATTTTCTTTGCACACATAAATTTTTTGGACTCTTTCATTCCACTATACAACAACTCTTGCCTTTTGCTCTTGGACATATGCACAGATCTTAAATTGAAACATTGCAACACTATGGAATACATCTACTCATTTGTTCCTATGCATAACTAACACCCAAGAAACACCTTTTGGATCGAAACTATTATCTTTTCTTGTCGCTCTGGAAAAATAATTTTGCACCTTATGATTCTTAATGTTATATTTTCTTATCAGTCAACTAAAACTGGTTATTCATTTATCACTTGAATGCATTGTCTATCTTTCGTACTCTTGAGCTTCAACATGGTAATCTTCATGCATTTTTATGTTCTAATTAACAAACTATTCTTTAAATCTTCTCTCTTTCATGATGAAAATCAAAACAAAACTCTTTATTAAGGCATAATGTATGCCTGTTCACTATCCTTGACTGTGAAAAGAATACTGATGAACTGGAACTTGTATGACATATATGATTATGATGATTATGATGATTATGATGATTATGATATAAATGTACTCACTTAAATTAATTGAGCGAGTTAAACTCACTTTTCACCTATAGCCTTCAAAAAATATTAACTTGATCATTGTGAATGTGCAATTGGTTTAATAGATTGATAGATAATTTTGTTTACTCTTTCAGTTGTATCTCATTCCTTTCAATGAATATGATGATGCAATTTTTAAATCAACCCATTGTAAGGAGTAGGGTAGCATGTCAAGCTCTACCCTTGTGGGAGCCCGTTTTTCTCCACATGCTTGGTCTTTGAATAATGATTAGCTTTGTGATTTTCCCTATACCTGCATAAGGAAACAAACAATGTTAGCATAAGAAGAAAAAAATGATGCTCATGATATTTCTCCTTTAGCTCATTTCCTCTGCACTTCTTTGATTGTTTCAATGTATGATTAATAGTAGCATGTACTATTGTGGGTGCCTCATATAGGTTTCTTCATAATCAGAGCCACTGACATCCCCTCGTTTCTCTTACAGGTCAACGGAGTTCGAGAAGACAAAGGTGCACCATTCATCATCGACCATCGATAATTAGGGAATGATAATTATGTCGATACTTATGTGAATTTTCTTTCGCATCTTCCATAGTGTAGTGTATTATTAATGGTGCATTGTGATAGTCACATCCATAGCTTGTGTGGATATTTGATTTCATCTTTTATGCTTTTCATTTGAAAAGAAAATGCATTCCAATGCAAATGTTGTAATATCATTATGATTCTTGCAATTAAATGAAGCCTTGTAAATATTAATCTTTTCATGAAATAAATGAAAGCATCTGAAAAGCTTTGTTGTTTATTTGCTCAATTCTATACTTCATTTAATTAGGGAATATCTAAATATCCTTTTGAAATTCCATTCTCTCCTTTTAAAATGTACAATTGTCACTTAATGAGTAATGATAAAAGATGCAAACAAGACTTAAACTCAATCTAAAATTTCACCTCATGATATAATATTGTTTAGCTACCTCTGCCAATTGAGCTATGGCAAAAAATTGGTAACATTTTGGTGATTTCCACTATATGCTTGCCTACTAAGCATAGATCAGTGGCCTTTAAACAATTAATTGGGCACAAAGTCAATTCTGCCCCTTCTTGAAACTCAGAACTTGAATAGCAACACTCCAAACAACAGTAAAGAAAAACAAAACTGAACTGAAAGTAAACTGACAAGCCCAAATGGCCAATAGAAACATGTGCAATAACACTTAGGGAAAGAAAAACTACTAAAATTAAATGTGCGGAACACACTTATTCAAAAAATACTCTACTTAACTACGAGATAGCTTATCTTAGAGGTAGTGCTTGAGGTGGATCCCATTAACTTGGATAGACAACACCTCACCAGTCATTTTGGAAAGTTGGAATGAGTTGTGCTCCTTGCATTCTGTGATCACATAAGGCCCATCCCACATTGCATTAAACTTGGAATGTCGTCCAGGTTTGCTTTTAAATTCATTCCACTTGAAAACTAGATCTCCAACAATGAAATCACGTGGTCTTGCCTTCTTATCAAAATAATTCTTCATCTGAGGTTGATGTATTTCCAGTTGTCTTAGAGCTTCCTTTCTGGTTTTTTCAAGCTCTACCAGCTATGCAAACCTCACTTCAAGAGGCTGGTCATTTAGCAATTCCAGATCTTTAACATAACTTAACGTTGGTAATTCAATTGAAATAGGTAACTTAGCCTCTTTACCATAAGTTAAAGCAAAAGGTGAACAACCAGTGGCCCTTTTAGGAGTTATCCTATTAGCCCAAAGGGCTAGCTTTTCCTTTTCATGCCATGTCCATTGATTATCTTGGGTAGTCTTCTTAATTATCTGAATCATATTTTTATTTGTAGATTTTACCTGACCATTGCCCTGTGGATAATAATTGGAAGATGTGTTCAAGTAGATGTTATTTCTAACTGACCAGTCAGAAATCCTCAAACCAATAAAAGCTAAACCATTGTCAAAAATGATTGAATCTAGAACACTAAATTTTGATATGAGATCTTGATAGAAATTAAGCATTGAAGTCTCGTTTGCTTCCTTTAAAGCAACGACTTTGGTCCACTTTGTAAAATAATCTATGGTAGTAAGAATCGACTGATGACCCGCACTTGAAGGTAGATTGATAGGGCCAATAAAATCTAAGCCCCACTTAGCAAAGGGTTGTTGTACCTGAATTGGATGCAGGGGCAGCGGTGCAAGCCTCTGTTTACCAGCAAATAAAGCATATTTCTCACACTTTCTAAGCCAAGCAATAGCGTCCTTAAACAAATCTAGCTAGTAATAACTAGCTCGCATAATTTTTAGAGCTATTGTTGTTGTAGTGAAGTGACCTCCTGAATGTCCATCATGAAATTATGCTAAAAGCTTGTCAACTTGATCAAGGGTATGTGCAGGATCATGATGGGCCAAAAAGTGGCAATATTATGAGTATTTGTAGGCCATGTGGCTGACGGCTTTCTTTTTACCCAAAATTGATGAAATGAAAAGGGTTTTTAGAGGATATTCTCAGCTTTCCACCAATATAAATTATGCTTTAATTTGAATTTAATAAATAATTATTATTCATTTTCTATTAGAATTATGACTAAAGTCCTGATCGATAGGTTAATTGAAAAACATCTATAACTTTCAAATATTATCACATTTTTTTAATTCAAAACATGAAACATATTCTATGCTTCACATACTATAAGATAAAAAAAATAAAAAATAAATTTCATGAAGTTTTGACCAAGTTAAGGTGGTCAGACATACGATTTTTTATATTTTATAAAATTAATAATAAAAAATTCATAATTAATTATTTACTTGGAAAAAAATTACAAAAAAATATGCATCACATCCAAAAATATGTCCTCTACTTATATATAAAGTCTTATAAGAAAATATTATCATTTTATTATGGTTAGGGTGGTCAGATAGACACCTACTTCTTATTTTCCCCCTGAAATTTAAGTACTACTCCATTGAAATTTCAAATTTTCACCAAATATATTTTATTTATTTTTAAATAAACCTAGTAGTTTAGAAACTAAATTCAATTTTCTACAAATTCTATTCTTACATATTTTTGAAATAATATAGATAACTTATTCAAATTTTTACGTCAAGGTTCCTAACACTGATTTTTCTAAATTTTTTGCCACTTAAGGCCATGAGTTTTCCATGATGATCTTGCACATGCCCTCAAGCTCAATACAATGTAATAAGATACCTTGAAAATATCGCCTATAAAGAATACCATCAATGATTGCATAAGGAATGGCTTGTAATTGGTAATACCTTCGTTTTGCACTATCTAAGCCTTTGGGGCACTCACCAGTTTGTAGATAATGCATCATCTGCTACAACCATGTAGCAGGAGACGCTAGAATATCACCTGCAACATCATTATTTAATACTATTTTTGTATTTGTAGCCTCATTTAAGCTGTTGTTCTCATTTCTAGTAATCTGTTCACACAAAAATTTGCCTCTAACAAGCTTCGTTACTTTTATATCAACATCAAACTCCATTACTTTGGTAATCTAGCCAACACACTTATCATTAATATCTTTGTTAAGCAGAAAATCCTTAATAGTTGAATGAGCTACCAACAAATGAATCTTGTTGTCAAACAACATATGCCTTTACTTCTTCAAACTTCTTACAATAGCAAAAACATGCTTCTCAACAAAATAATATTTTACCTCGTAATCATCTAACACTTGACTAAAAAATGATATGGGCTACTCTAAACCTTCTTCGTTTTGCTGGCATAACATGGCTGAAATTGTATCAATCGCTCCAAAAGCATACATAATAAAGTCTTTGTGAAATTTTGGATTAATGAGAGTAGGAGCGGTTGCGAGTGCTTCCTTGATCTGCTCAAAGCTCCTTTTACCTTCCTTGGTCCAACTGAATGGCATATTCTTCTTCAGCATAGAAGTGAGAGGCTGTAGCAGGGTTGCGATATTTGGTATGAACCTCCTCACGAAATTTATCCTTCCAAGAAAGCTTTGCAAGCCTTTCTTGTGAGTTGGTAGTGGCAATTCAAGAATTGCAGAAACTCTTTCAGGATCAATTGAAATATCTTGCTTTGAAATAATATGTCCGAATAGTTTTCCTTCGTGCACTGCAAAATATACACTTGTTCGGATTGAGAGACACTCCAAACTCTTTGCACCTCTGAAAAGTCTGCTCCAAATGATCAAGGTGTTCATTAGCATTTCTAGGAAAAATAGTAATATCATCTAAGTATACTAGAACGAACTTGTTCATGAGGTCGTGAAAGGCCATATCCATAGCACACTGAAAAGTTTCTCTAGCATTGGATAAGCTGAAAGACATATTCTTGTAGGCCATCGTGCCTCACTTGGTTGTAAAGGCAGTTTTGAACTGATCTTCCTGCTTAACCATAATCTGGTTATAACCTGAGTAACCATCTAACAAAGAAAATTTGTAAGAACCAGAAACTACTTGTAAAATTTGCTCCATGGAAGGGAGTGGATAATGGTCTTTTAATGAAGCTCTATTTAGATCTTGGAAATTGACATATAATCTGATTTCCCCACTTTTCTTCCTGACTAACAGTAAATTTGACACCCAGGAGGTGTGTTTGATAGGAAAAATAATACCACTCTCAACTAGCTTATTCAGTTCATCCTTCATAAGGTGCTCTAATTTAGGATTAAGCGGTCTCTGCTTCTGCCTTACTGGTTTTGCATTAGGTTCAAGCTTGATGGTATGTTGGGCTAGTTTGAGGTGAAAACCTCTCAAATCCTTGTACTCCCAAGCAAAAACATCACTAAATTTCTGACATAACATAATAAAGGCTTGTTGTTCATCTTAACTACATACCTTTCCCAGCTTGAGAAACTTTCCTTTGCAGATTTCAATGCCTGCATAATGTTCCTCTTTAACAGTCAAGCTACATTTGTCCTTTTGTACTTGATCATCTGAGTTAAACACAAATTCCAAGGTCACCAATCCTTTTGGCAGCTTATTGGTCTATAATTGAACAATCTAGTCCTCATATTGTTGTTGCCATTTTTGTTGATTTCCATCTGTGAGCTCAGCTTCAGCAATCAAAAAATTCATGATTTCCTCATCATTGTAAAAAACCTGCCAACTCACATTATTGTCAGATACAGAAGGCCTAACCACTATTTTCACGTATTGACGTGCTTCTACCTTTTGAATCTCCTTGGGAATATCAAACTGGGCTCTTATGGCAACGAGCCTGTCAACATGCTTATTTTGATTCTGAGGAATCAACATGATGTTAAAAGCATTAAAATCTTCCATTAAATCCCATACATGATGCTTGTATTTTTTAAGCAAGTCATTCTTAGCAGCATTTAAATTTATGACCTGATTAACAATCAATTCTGAATCACCAAAAACCTCCAAGCATCTAATACCTCATTTACGGACCCGTTCAAGGCCATGCACCAACACTTCGTACTTGGGTGTATTATTCGAACAGCTGAAAGAAAATCTACAAGCTGAAAAGTATTTATCAGTGCCTTCGGGTAATATCAACATAGCTCCACCCCTAGCACCAACACTACTCGAACGATCAAAGTAAAGCTTCCAAATCTCACTATCCTTTTCTATAGATGGTTCATCCTCTTTACAAATAATAGGCATATCACAATTAGGCTCTCGGATCATATTGAATCCTAATCCTATCTCGTTTGTGTTATGAAATGGATCAACCTCGTGATCTTCGGCTGCCCATTCATCTAGATTGATATTGTCTACATGGGTGCTATAGTTTGAGGTCATTGTTTGCTCCTTCATTGCAGAGGTAGCGTAGAGGTTAGCATTTATAGGATTTGGCGAGTATGGTTCGATATGGTCTTTGGAGAGAGGCTCAGACTTTATGGTCACTTTCATACCATACCTCGTTCTAAAAAAAAATGAGACCAATCAGATGACAAAAACCCATCTAATTTGGTTGTAAAATCTATTGAGAAAGAAATGGCAAAGTGTCGCGGTAAGTCTATGACATGAATATCCTGATGAATAGAAAAACTTGGGGATGCATGCAAGGTAAGAGCTAAAATCTTGACAACACCAGCAATCTTAATAGTAGACCCATCTAATTGCACTATGCATTTTTGAGGATTAGGCTCATAAACAAGACCTAACTTATCAGCTAAACTCTTAGGCATGACTGAGCTACTTTCACCTAAATCAACCATACAGTTATGAACAATTTTATCACCAATGATCAAAATTAAATAGAACAGAGAGGGATTTACCTCTTTTTCTTTCTATTCACTCTTATCCTCTAGGTCATTAGCAAGCACAACCTTTGTAATTCCTTGGTTAGCGTTGTCAGAAACAGACAACTCAGCCAAAACACTCTGTAGTAAATTTTTATGCCCTGGAAGCTGTAAAGCATCTAATATCAACATATTGACAGTGGTTTTCTTGAGATGCTCAATAATATTAAACGATGAGGAGTCTACCTTCTGCTGGATTTTTGTGACAACAACTTCATTTTACCTCTACAAAGGCTAAGAATGCATTCCTAGTTGCTCCTTGTTGGGTATCTCCTGCCCTCTTTGCAGAATCTACATTTTGGGTTGCATTACATCATTAACCTTTGATGAAACGGGTTGTTTATTGATTACAGGCTGGTGTTGTGAATTACCAGCTTGCTGTCCTGGATCCATAGCTCTCTTTTTTGACCTGGTATTAGTAGAAATAGGAGAATCTTGCTGACTTTGGCCATTCACACCACAAAATTCATAACTCTGCCAGTTCAGTAAGGTGACTTCCCCGTTATCTTGCTATTCTTGGTTTTGATTTGCAACATTTTCTGAACTAGCATAGCTATTTTGAACTATTAAAGCTCGATTCCTCATTCCATTGGCGCACGCTGATTGTCTATGGGGCTGATTACATAGATAACACCAATCACAATCCTTGGCAACATTATTTTGCAGCACAAGTTCCTTTGACGAGCTGCCTGTGTTTGGATTGTATGGCTAGAATGGCCTAGGGTTAAAATTCCTCTGTTGGGCTTGATACTCATTTTGAAAAGTGGATCTATTTTGTTAGTTTTGCTGATAAGGGGCTTGATATGGCTTACTTTCTTGGCCAACATGCTTTTTAATAGTCACGAGATCATTTATGAAGGTCTTTAATATTCTTTTAAGCTCTTGCATCTTCAGATTTGGGGTTGGAGCAGCAACCTCTTGGGCTGTATTAAGATAACCTATCACTGGAACAAGCAAGACATAAGTTAAAGGAGGTATATCAATAAGAATAGGTGGTTGTATTTCTGGAAACAAATGCATAGGAGGTTTAGGAGCTATGTCCTTAGCTTGGATGAGGCAATTTTTAGCGTTAATGGCTATATTGTAAGCATTAGGAAGTGTTAGTCCACCCATAGACTGAGTCATAACAACAATCTTACTGTTCAAAGCTTTTAAATAAAACAAAAAAGCATGTGCTAGTAAGGGCTTTACCATTGTAGGAATCTTGTCCCAGGTTCTCTCAAATCGGTAGTTGAAGTCAGCCAAGTGCTCATGTGGCGCCCTCTGGATGGTGCTCAGCTGCTCTAATAGAAATAAATTGTCAGATTTATTAGCAAAATTTTGGTATAAGTTGTTATCTAAAGCATCCCATGTCACGATTGAATTGGCTGCGAGGTCTCTAAACCACTGCAATGCTTTTCCCTTAAGTGATGTAGCTAACAACCTTAGTGTGACGTTCTCCTATGTGATATTGGGCACTAAGTATAATGTGGCTACGTCACCAATGTGCTCGACTGGTGTAGTGTAATCTTCCTCGATGAAGTATGGCAGACCTCTAAGGGCTACAACTAGAATATCATCGTGTTGAAGTATATTTAATGGAGTATTTCCATTGAAGGGCACGAACGGGTGTTGCCTTAGTGCTGCCATTGGCGGTATTTATGAGATCAAAACTGGTACACCTAGAGATAATGCCAAGGAATTGAAAGTGGGAGGTGTTGACTTCGATCTCATGGGTGCTTCAAAAATCCTCCTTGTTGTCCTGCCTTTTCTTCATGATGGGGACAACTCTCGATACTTGAAGGGTGCAAAACTTGATCTTGTCTATATCATTCTCATGTGTGGGTTGCACTAGCATGCAAAAATAGAACTAGAGTCGCCAGGTATATTGTAATAGCCTCTAGAAGGCTAGAAAAATATGCTGCATACACCAAACAACAAACTGAAAAGATATTAAAATGGTCTCAATGCCCAACCAAGCATGCCAAAAACTATTGTCAATAGATTTGCACCCTGCTAAATGCAATATTTAGCAACCTACTGAAACATAGAAACCTTCTTTAGATGTAGGTAATCTGAATGAAGAAGGAATCTCCAGAGTGAGCTAGTTCTCTGAATGATAAATCTTATTCCAAAAATTTAGAGGAAAAGGGGTAGAAAGATGAACTAAAAACAAAACTTGAATCTAACTGATGAATAACTTATTACTTTTGATAGAAATTAAATCTTTCCACTGACAACAATTTCTCTACTATAATAGTTCCTACAATCTCACCAATACATGATTTCATCAGTAATTCATATGAAGATTCAGAGACATCCAATACATCATAAAACCTGAAAACATGAAACCCTGTGCAGAAAACTCATAAAAGTGGGACATTAAGGCTTCAAATCTAAAAACACAAAGCATCAAACTGTTGTTACCAATCTTGAGAAAAGAAAATGGAAAGAAGAACTCTGAGCTATATTACTAAAACTGAAAGTGTCTATCTACCAAAACTGAGTACAAAAGTTCACAAGCTCCAGATGTGTATGAGCAAGAACTGAAATCTGAACTGAGAAAGAAGAGGTAAAAGGATCAATCTGTCAAGGACATAACCCTCAAGAAACCCTAATCTAAGCTCACAAAGAAGCTCAAGGAAGAAAGCTTCAAACTGTCTCAAAAAACTACATAAAAGCAGAAGAAAACAATTGCTTTTATGATGAACCTATCAAGCTTCTAAAAATAGGATGAATCTGCTTTAAAAGCCCAAAAAATACCTTATCTCTCCAAGATAAGACTCAAATTCAACCAAGAGAAGTCAAAAATGAATCTGCTAAAAATAGCAAGAAATCATAAAACAATTTATAAAAGATTGCTTTACAATTCTACTTTACAGGATTGTAGATCTTACAATTTATCTATTTTTTGCAATTAAAGATTAAAAAATCTTTTGCAAAAAAGGAAATATCTTATTTCTCCATTACAATACTTTGATTTTCTCAAAAAATCATAAAAATATTAATGCATATCATTATCGTCTCATCAAAAGCTCTAATTGATTTCTCTAAAATCAATTAAACAGAAACCCTAAAACCTGGTATTATCCCTAAGTCATAAGATATTCATTATTGATTTTCCTCAAATCAATCAAAAAACAAATCACTAGGGTGAGACATCCTTCAACCCTCGTACCCATATTTTCCCTCAAAACAATAACATTAAGATGCTCAATTATCCAATTCAGTTTCCCTAAGGCATAAGATAATTTTTAGCTTAAACCCTAAAGACCCTAAACACAACTCTAGGAATAAGAATTTCGGCCTCCAAACACATTTTGAACTTCAGAATTTAATAAACTCCAATGCAAGGATTACCCATTGGAATTTCCCCATGTGCCTTTAACTGAATATTGTAAATAATGATAAGACTCAAATTAGGGTTTCAACAAAGCAAGGTCGAACCCTAATAATGATTCATTTTGCAAATGATCACTATTGAAGAAAATGAGCTCTACCAGTGAGCACGCTGCCATGATTGACCTTCAATTTGAGCTCGTGTTGTTTGAAAATCTTCACTATTGCCTTCAGATAGTTAAATATTCAATGGGTAAGCTCGCTTTCTGAAGCATCGTAGTTCTTTTAATTCACTCTAAAGCAAGAAAATCACTAAGGCCGCAGCCTGTCATGCTTGTTTCTAATTTTTCTTACATCCCTGTGCTTCATTCCTTTCGGCTATTATGAACTTGAACTCGGCTTTCGTCTAGGAAACTCCATGAGGGAGCTTGTTCAAGTGCTCTATTATTCTTGTATAGCACACATGGTAAGCCTCTTGTTTTTCTTTTGAGGCCTTAGTTGTAGATGAGATAATATCTAATGCATTTTTTTACTCTTCAAGCTTATTGCTTTGTTATCTAGGTTTTTGGAGTTTTCCTCCAGCCACCATGGTGAAAGCTCTAGAATTTTGAACCTTCTATGAATGCTCTGGTCGTAGCCTAGGTAATCTTGTGTGAGCACAAAATGGTGGGCCACTATTCTAAGTGTATACTTCTCTTCAAAAGTTCGAAACAATTTCACTGTTCAAAACTAAACCTCAAATGTGGGTATATGAGATTCAAAACATGTGTATTCACTTTATATGATTTTATGGGCTCGACCCAAAATACCAGTTGTATTTTTAAACAATTCTAAAACAAAGAAAAAATGACATGGGTATTTGTATTTTTTAAAGAAACTGTGTCTATTCTGATTTCTTTTGCAGATCTGAACCACCACTACCTTGCATTAATTCCTGTGATTTACTTAACAAACCCTCTCATGGGTACCAATGCAAGTTTAAGCCTTGAGGTTTTAATACAAACCCTATCATGGGTACCACCAGAAATGGCCCATTTCCATGTGTTTTAACATTCTGATGCTTGACCCAAGAACAAAATTCCCTTCTCCTTCAAATCTGAATAAGACCCTTCATGGGTACTTCTGTTAGTTGTATTCTTTTCTTTTAAAATGAGACCCCACATGGGCGTACGGGAAAAAAAATCTGTATATTTGACTATGCATTCAAGTTCTGGGTATGCTTGAAAGATAAGTAGGAAATATATTGCTATTTTCAATTAGGTTGAACTCACCATGAAATTCTGCCTTCTCAATTCTCTCCATATGAGTATTTGACATCTACGAAAAGAATGCACTTTTATTGCATCACTGCTAAAAACCTTCACAAGGCTATGACTGTATAGAACTCTACTCTGTTGTTATGATAAAACACCCAGCTGGAAACAATGGAAAATGATCAAATGGGTTCACTTGAAACCCCAACATGGGTATATAAAAAACAAAAATATTTGTTGTGCATGCAATTTATAAGTTCGACCCACTATTTCTTTTGCACTTTATTAGAAATCCCCACCATGTAACTCATTTGTGATATAATAATATCTTCACATTTAGTACACCTCGTTGAATCATCTCTATATTTCTATACTTGTCTCTTTTGTGAAGAAAATAACCACAAATGCATAAAAACTAGAAATGATTCCTTTTCTTGTATTATAGCCATATGAGTTCATTTGTATAATAAGTAGGATTCAGTACCATAAATGCAAACCCCAATGTGGGTTCATGAAAACAAACAAGAACTATATTTTTATGCACAATCCTAGCTCCCTTTAGCTTTCGAATTTTCAATAACCAAAATATAGATATTTAAAAAATTAGAGCAATTTGTGTCATTCCATTACATAGGTATACCAGACTACTGCTCCATACTGTTTTGTTTGCACACAATTTTCTTTTGGATTCTTTCATTCCACCGTACAACAACTCTTGCTTTTTTCTCTTGGACTTATGTAGAGATCTGAAATTGAGACATTGCAACACTATGGACTACATCTACTCATTTGTTCCTATGCATAACTAACACCCCAAAAACACCTTCTTGAATGAAACTGTTATCTTTTCTTGTCATTTTGGAACAATCATTTCTCACCTTATGATTCTTAATGTTGTATTTGCTTATCAGTCAATTGGAACTAGTTATTCATTTATCACTTGAATGCACTGTCTATCTTTTGTACTCTTGAGCTTCAACATGGTACTCGTCATGCATTTTTATGTTCTACTTAACAAACTGTTCTTTAAATCTGCTCTCTTTCATAATGAAAATCAAAACAAAAATCTTTATTAAGGCATAATGTATGCTTGTTCACTATCCTTGACTATAAGAAGAATACTAATGAACTAGAACTTACATGATATATATGATTATGATGAACATAGAACATGAATTATACAACAATGTTTGATATAAATGTACTTAGCTGAATTAATTGAGTGAGTTAAGCTCATTGTTCACCTGTAGCCTTTAGAAAACATTAACCTAATCGTTATGAATGCACAGTTGGTTTAATAGCTTGATAGATAATTCTGTTTAATTTTTTAGTTGTATCTCATTCCTTTTGATGAATATAATGATGTAATTTTTAAATTAGCACATTGTAATGAGTAGGGAAGCATGCTAAGCTCTAACCTTGTGGGAGCCCATTTTTCTCCTCATGCTTGGTATTCAAATAATGATCAGCTTCGTGATTTTCCCAATACCTGCACAAGGAAAAAAAATGTTAGGATAAAAAAAAATGATGCTCATGATATTTCTCCTTTAGCTCATTTCCTCTGCACTTCTTTGACTGTTTCAATGTATGATTCATAGTAGGTTGTACTATTGTGGGTGCCTCATATAGGTTTCTTCATAATCAAAGCCACTGACATCCCCTCTTTTCTCTTACAGGTCGACAGAGTTCGAGAAGACAAAGGTGCACCATTCATCATCGACCATCGATAATCAGGCAATGATTATTATGTCGATACTTATGTGACTTTTCTTTCGCATCTTCCATAGTGTAGTGTATTATAAATGGTGCATTGTGATAGTCACATCCATAGCTTGTGTGGATATTTGATTTCATATTTTATGCTTTTCATTTGAAAATAAAATGCATTCCAATGCAAATGTTGTAATATCATTATGATTCTTGCAATCAAATGAAGCCTTGTAAATATGAATCTTTTCATGAGATAAATGAAAGCATCTAAAAAGCTCTATTGTTTATTTGCTCAATTCTATAATTCATTTAATTCTAGAATCTCTGAATAGGCTTCTGAAATTACATTTTCTCCTTTTAAAATGCACAACTGTCACTTAATGAATAATGATAAAATAAGCAAACAAAACTTAAACTCAATCTACAATTTCACCTCATGATATAATATTGTTCAATCAGCTCTGCAAATCGAGTTGTGGTGAAAAATTGGTAACAGTTCCCAAGAGAGGGAGATTGAAATTCAAATTTGTGAAATAAATGTTGAGTGGGGGACATGGAAATTAGAAGTTAATGCAATGTTGGAAGGGACAAGTCAACTTCTCATCATTTTCAAACTTAAGGGAATATTCCTCAAAGATGCCATGTTGATGGAAATTGCTGATTTTAATAAATCAATAAATTTTTTTATTGGTGCAAGTTGGAAAAGCTAGATGATGTTATGGGTGGTTAGGTTAGGTAAATTAGGATGGTTTGACCCTTTTGACTTGAATATTTGATTTATTTAAATCAAAAAGGGATGAAAGGTGAGTTCAAACTTAATTAAATAAAGGATTGATTTATTTAATCAAGGAGGGTGATGTTAGGATAAAGTTGATTTATTTAATATAAGTTGGTGAATTTAGGAGATTGATAAATAAACTTGATTTATTTGTTGAATGGATGAATATGACCTAATTGAATGCATTATGCCAATTTTGCATGTATACATTTTTCCCCTCTTTGAAGGAATGTACTTGCTGTGTTGGTTCAAAGAATAAACTTGCCGCGATCAAAATTAAAAAAAATTATGATTTTTCAGATGCCCCAGCAGAAATAAGTACACTGGTACATTTCCCCCTCAAGAGATCGAGCGAAAAGATTCGATTTGAGGGTTGATCTCACGATAAAGAGGTTCAAGATGGATGGTTATGGATGATGATGCAAATGAGATGGTTTTAAGATGCTTAGAATAACAAATCTATATTACCTTAAACAACTTAAATGATGATATGATGTGAGATGGATGGGATGGATGATGTGATATGCTATGATTATGCAATGGATGTTTTATGCAAATATGTGATTTATGAGATGCTTAGACTAACAGATCTATATTATGATGATGAACATTCATGTGAAATGATTGATGTTTCCTATTATGTATGAAATGATATGTGGCATGCTGATGGTTTGTGGATGCAGGATGGATGCATGATGGTGATGATGATTAACTATTAATGACGTGATGTTAGTATAGAAAAGAAGACACCAAGATGATGGCAAGAGGATCCAACAAGTCCATGAATTGATGAGACTTTATTAGAGATGATGATAATGATAGATGATGATGATAGATGGATGATTTGCTTATCAAGGATTGGGATTTTAAAAGGGCTACTTACCTTATGTTTGATTACACATGTAGATGCAATGCATCAAGGTATAAAGAACCAAGATGGCATTGTACCTAGTGTGATGGACTTTGACTCAACAAACAAATAGGAGTATTCTTGCTCACACTTGACATACAAAAACCTTGCTAGGACGTACCTAACCATGAAAGTATTCACCAAGTTATTTTACAAGAACGTCCAACAAGTACAATAAACAAAAGATAATGATCGTTGCCCCATTTCTATCTCTCTAAATCCTTTGTTCGGATATCATCGAGAGGTCCTTGGAATGAGCTCAATAAGATAAATCAAAAGAAAAGATCAAGTATGCAAACGAGCCAATGTTCTTCATACCTCTAGCCAAAGGGATTTGTTTTGATAGGATAAGAATCCAAGTGATATCCAAAATGATGCCCATTGTCGGAATGATATATCCTAGGACATGCATTGTATAGGATGATGATGGTTTGATAAGTTGATTGATAGGCTATTGATATAAGGTCAATTGACATATTTGCGAATGATCAAGAGTTTGATTTTGTTTTAACGGTTTGTTGCTTCGATTTAGATTTTACGATTGAAGTTTTATTTTGCCGATTGTTGTGATTGTTTCTATTTTTTTTTTCCAAAGGAAGAAGGTGATGATTAGTTTATTATGGATGATTGATTATTACGGGTGCAAGTGAGATGAGAGAGATGGATTTTTTCAAATATTTGGATGTTTTTGACATTTTGAAATGTTTTGAGGCTATTTTTGGTATTTTCAAGATTTTACAAATGTTTTGATTTTTTTTTTTGAATGTTTTGGGGTTTTCTAAGATTTTATGAATGTTTTTGCTTTATTTTTTTTAATGTTTTTGGATTTTGATGTCTTGGGGGTTGATCAAAGATTATCCTTGCCTACATTTAAGCTCACAGACAACATAGTTCAGATTCCAATTGTTTTTGATGTTTTATGTTTTCAACTTGTTTTTATATTTTTTTGCATGATTTTGATGATTTGGATATGGACATTGGTGACAATATCAGTTCTTTGTTTGGGATTTTTTTTAGAACCAAGCTAAGGTTGACTGATCAAATTGATGGATTGATGATGATGATAACATTGTTGAGGATGCACAACAATGGAAGGATTGATTGATCAGGATTGATGATGATAACATTTTTGAGGATGCCCAACAATGCAAGGATTGATTAATCAAGATTGATGATGATAACATTGTTGAGGATGCACAACAATGCAAGGATAGTGTTAAGCAACACAAGGATATCCTGATGATTTTTTGATTGGATTTGATTGATCATGATTGATGAAGCTTGGTTTGAAACAAAATATGTTTGAATGATTTGATGTGACGTTTGAAGTGAAACTTAGATGCAACTAATAGTGATTACTTGGATTGATGTTTGATGAAAGATGAAGACTGATAAGGAGTGTCTTCTCATTAAAATATGCCATGGGTTAGTGATTCAGACTCTAGATCACAAATGCTTTGATCAATTTGATTTTACATTTGCCAATGTTTGGATCACAACATAAGTTGGAGGACATAGACCAAGATTTATTCTTGAAGCAAGATGTACATATCTATCCCCAATGTCTAGCAATGTATGGAATGTCATGGATAGATGCCTAGATAGAAGTATGGATGGAGGGATATGGTAAGCACACAAAGGATGTCAAAGATTATCTTGCAATAAGATAAGGTGTTCAGATATAGAACATGCTCATTTGGATAATGCTTCATGGCTCAAATAACTTTGGATAGCATAGGATCAACGAAAATGACCCATGTCAATATGTTTACCATAAGCAAGCGTAAAGTGTGCCCCAAAATTTCATCAAGATCAAGATAACTTGGATGATGGATTTAGATGGATAAAGATGGATTGGATAAATTGCTCATGGATAATTGGATTTATTATGGATGTGATGGATGGAATGTTGGATTTATTATGGATGGGATAAGATGCTTTCATCTAAAGTGATGCACATAGATGCTCAATTCTACACATGATGCCTGTTTTCTAGGTTTTCATCATGGTCTTGCCCAAAGTGCCACACATGCGGTTTTCACTAGAGGACACTTTTTTTTCTTTACTGTTTTCAATCCTTTTTCTGATATTTTTTTGGATTTTCATATTTTTTTATTTTTTGGTTTTTCTAAAAGATTCATGCTGACCTAGATAGTGGTGTCAATGTAGATGCTTCTGTCATAATGTTCCATCGGTATCCTGCCTGAAGAAGTTGCTTTGCTAAGATATGTGTGCTTGAATGCAACTTTTGAGATTCTTGATCTACTTTGTTGATATCGGGGTTAACTTTGTCTTTGTCCGTACATCACGATAAAGTGCCTTTTGAATCCTTATGATGAAGGGTCATTGCCAACAAATGGTCAATTTGAGAATGGGATATCATGCGTAGAGGCATGGATGGAGTGTGTTTAGGGATAAGAGATGGATTGCTTGACAATTTGGAACCTTTGACTCTCCAAATTTGGGAAGATGAGCAATGATAGGTGGATACAGAAGTGTGCATGGAATTAGGACCAATTGCTCGATACACTTTGTACGTCGCTTGAAAAGTATGATTTTTCTTTTTTGTACATCTTTGATAGATACCTTTCCCTTTTTTATCTTGCCCCATAGTTTCTTTGACTAATGGAGTTTGATAGGGATAATCTTTCTTTGTATTCTTTGGTATCCATGTGTATTTGATTTTTTTGATATGCTCTTTAGCTTCTTTTTATTTGATAAAATTCTTTGTGCTTTGATTTAAATCTTTCTTTTGATGTTTTTCCCAATTTGTGGATAAGGTGATGGGTGGATGAAGATTCATGATGTGGCTAGTTGTAGTATTGGCATCACTTTCTTCATAAGGCTTCCTCATGCTCCCTATGTTGACGTTTGCTTGAGACAAAGTTACCCCCAATATTGTGGAAGTAGTATCTTCATGCTTTGATTTCGCTTGTTCTGAGAGCTCTTGATTATAATGCATTCTCTAATAAATGACCACCATAGGTGACATTTCAATTTTCTCCTCTGCTAACTCTTCAGATTATACTGTTAGGTCTGACTTGTTTCCTCAAGTGGATAATGTTCAATGTCTTTATTCATGATGTCCTTAGTCTGAATTTGCGATATATCTGATACTGTTGTTGACAACTCTATTTGATTGTACGAATCAATAACCTACTCCTTTTGTGTAACAATGTTAGGAATAAAGGGATCCTATTATGAATGAAGATCATCTACGTGTCCATCCACAAAAAGCATCTCATGGGTAGATGGATGAGTATATGCTATGTGAACATCATTTGTGACATCTCGTATAGATAAGAGAGTGTCCATGAGATTATTGTAGTATCTTGGAGATACAAATTCTTGATCTTGAATGATTTCAGAGTTGCTTTCATCATGCTTTGGATCAAGTTCTTGACATGGGTTAGTTTCAAAGGATGGATTGCTTACAAAGGGTTCTTGGATGTCATCATTAGGCATGGGGAATGGCTCAATATCCTCTTGATCTTTTAGTGGACTTGGATCAAGTTTCAAGTTGAGGATTCCTTCAGTATTTGTAAACATGAGGTCAAAGGGGGTCAATATTTCTTGGAAAGGATCACTGCTAAACTTTGGTGAAAGATGTTGGTCATGCTTTGGAATGAATTCTTGAGTTATGTCCTCTAACTCATAAGGTGATGTAGAGACATTTTCAACATGATCATAGGTCAACGGATCGTGCATTATGTTAATAGGATCAAATAATCTTAACACTCCTTGAAATAGATCACTAAAGAGTGGCTCTTGATGTATGGTGAGTTGGTCATCGAATGAGGTGAAAACATCTTCAATGTGCTCATTGATGGATAGCTTTTGATCATTGTTTTCAACAATTGTGTTGGAGGCATTTCCAATGTCTTCAACCATAGGGTCAAACGATGTTGACATTTCTTGAATTGGATCATTATTGGTTGGTATATTTTGATCATGATTGAAAAGTGACTCTTGATGTATGTTGATTTGATCATTGGATGAAGTAGACATAGCTTCAAGGTGCTCAGTGATGGATTGATCTTGATCCTTGTTCACAACAGTTGTCATTTTTTGTGTATGTGCTTGTGTTCATTGGGTAGCTTGAGAGGCTTGTTGCACTTGTTGAGCTTGTATTGCTTATTGTGTGGATAGATATTGTTGGATGGCCTTTTGGTAGGCCTAGTGAGCTTTTAGTGCAATGTTATATTGTCTTGCTACATTTGGTTTTGGTGGTAGTGGTGGTGGATTTGGAATCATGTTGGATGTAGTGATGAGTGGTTGAGATACGTTTGGAGTGATCATGATGGTTTGAGATGTTATGGGCATGATAGTGGTGGTTGGAATGATCGAAGTGATAGGGATGGTTGGAATGAACGAGGTGATAGGCCCTTGGGAGACCATATTTTGATTGGTTGGGATCAACATTGTTGCTTGATTGAATACCATCCATTGGTGTGATGTCGATGGTATATTCAAAGGATTTGATGTGATGGCTTGATTGATGTTAGGTGGATTGATTTGGATGGAGTGATTGTTGCTAGGTAAAGGGGGAGTCCCTAAACCAAGGAATGATGTTGATATGGGTAATGGTGGTGGAGATGTCTCTTGGCACAACGACTCAACTATTTTGGTAAGTGTAGCAATTTGATCTCACCAAATCTGATCTTGATTTTGATCTTGACTCCCTTGATATAGTTGATTTTGTTTTTGTTCACGCAGATTTGGAATGCATACTTGTGATTTTTGAATGGGATCATGGAAAAATTGATTTTGGACATTGTTCTGATTTGGCATGATAGGTTGAAATTGAACATTCTTGATGTTGGGAATCACATTTCCTTGTTTTTGAGTCGTTAACATCTTGTTTGGATTTTGAACAATATTCGCAAGATTTGCAAACATATTTATCCCAAATTTTTTTGGATTCATGTCTGGAAAATTTGTACTTGGTACATTCTAATTTGGCATGTAGAGATTTTATAGGATGACATTGTTCATTTGAAGGCTCATGCATTGATTGTTTGGTTGGAGGATTTGTAGGTTTGGACTTGGATTTAAATCTACCATTGCGAAAGGTGTCACAAACTTTGATTTGGGAATACTCACATTTTTTGTACTATTGACATTTCTCGAAGGCAATGATCCCATGTATGGTTTGTATAGAAGTGAGTGTTGATAATCAATTGGCATTGTAAGGCTTTGATAGATTAGTTGACTTGGATTACTCATGATGTATGGATCAATTTTATATTCCATGTTCCCCTTGTGTTTTGACTTTGTTGCAAAAGTGACCTCTAAGGTTCTTAGGACTAATGACGAGATGAAAGATGAGTGTTGAATGATTAGGGACCTTGGATCAATGCTACACTTAGATTTTGATTTTGATTGTTTTGATTTGGGTATTGAACTTGTAAACCCTAAGATGTAAGATGTTATCATAGGATGAACTTGTTCAAAAGATTGTTGATTTAATTAAATGTATGAGAAAGGATGAATTCCCACACACCTAACTAAACAAATGACTTTGATTTGATTTAAGGATGTATCCAAGTCTAGATAATGATGCTTCCAAAGTTCTAAAGTTTTTTGGTGGGATGGATTTTGACAAATGTTTGGGATGGGTGAAATGTTTGATTTTGATCCTAAATGAACCTAGGAAGGACTTGTTTACTAGACCAAGATAGTGAAGAACATGCCTTTCTCTAATAGTAATTCAAATTCAAAATACCAATGTTTTCATGAAAACCATATGACCAAAAGATGCCAAGAACATATGTGGGGTCCAATTGATTTAATCTTTGCTTAATGAGTTATTTTTATAACAAACACTTCTTGATTAGATTTTGAATCTATATGTCTAATGTCTCAAGTTTGTATTCCATGTTCTCCTTCTGTTTTGACCTTATTGTAAAAGCGACCTCTAAGGTGTTTAGGACCAATGATGAGATGAAGGATGAAAAGGGGTGAATGATATGAGTGTTGAGCATTTAGGAACTTTGGATCAATACTAGACTTAAGCCTTGAGTTTGATTTGTTTGATTTGGATAATGAACTTGTAAATGCTAAGATGTTGGATGCAATCTTAGGATGAATTTGTTTGAAGGATTGCTAATTTAACTAGAGGTATGAGAAACGATGCATTCCCATACTCCTAACTAAACAAGCTGATTTTGATTTTGATGATTTACCCAAGTCTAGAATGATACTTCAAAAGCTCTAAAGTTGTTTGTGCGATGAAGATGATAAATTTTTGGATGAATGAAGTGATTTGATTTTGATCCTAAATGAACCTAAGAAGGACTTGTTTACTAGACCAAGATAGTGAAGAACATGCCTTTCTCTGAGAGTAATTCAAAATCAAAAGACCAATGTTTGCATGAAAACCATATGACCAAAAGATGCCAAGCACATGTGTGGGGTCCAATTGATTCAATCTTTGCTTAATGGATTCTTTTTACCACAAACATGCTCTTGATTTGATTTTGAATCTAGATGTCTAATGTATCAAGTTTACCCTTATCCCGCAAAGTGTATTATGCGGAAATGAAGGAAATTTGAGGCAAGAGTTACCTATTGTTGACCTTAGTAGGAGAAAATTGAGATGAAATCCAAATGCTTAGAAGCCTCTAAGGATACAAATTCCAAGGGAAAGCAATAACATGTGAATTTTTTCAAGGATATTTTCCTCTCCTAAAGGGTTTGCATTTTTGATGATTCATTGTTCATGTTGGTTTCGATGTTTTGGATACAAGCACTGTGTTTTCAAACTGACTCACAAGCAATATAACACCCTGTCTCAATTGGTATGTTTTTCTTGGTGGGATTGCCTCATGCCCTTCGTAGAAGAGATGATTTTACATGCAACCAAGGAAAGAGTATAAAGGTATGTTAAGAATGAAGTCTTAAGCTCTATACTTTAACCAAGATCAGACATGGCAAGTAACTTCTTGGAATCTAAGCTCCAATGCACCACTTTGATAAACTCGATGAATGGGTTAATAGGCCACTACAAACAATGGTTTTAGTTCGGACTTTCCATTCATGAAGATTGACCCATACAACAAGAGTCCCCTTTTTGATCGATCTTGTCATAATCAACTACGTGATATTGGCATTTAAACTCTAATACCCACATTTATATCTCGATTGGAAATACTCTTGGCTTTAGAGTGTTACCAGTTGAGTCGTTCCCTTGGGTGAGTACTTTTTCCCCAAGGCAGGCCCTCTAGGATAAACAAAAGTGACTACAGACAAAATTTGTAACTCGATCAATCTTTGATGGCAAAAAAGAGAGAGAATATACATGATAATGCCCCCACTCACACTTGCGCAAGATCTTGTTCAATTTTAAACACAAATCGAAGTGTGGAGGAAATATTTTATGCAACATAATGTCATCAAAAATACTTTTGGTTCTCAAGATCACCATGAAGTGTGAGAGAAGTGCATATGCCTTTTTAAATGAGATTACTTTGCATAAGATATTATGAAACACGAAAACACATGTTCATTTTAAGCACCGAAGGAAAGATGAAGTTTTTAATTGTTCAATTTGTTAACTTTAAACCAAATCTAGTCAATGTTGCCTAAAGTTTGTTTTAACCCTTTGCAATGAAAAATTGAAGTGTTCTTTTTAGAGCCCCAAAGAAAAAGTGTGAGTTGATTCAAAACAGAAAATTGAAGCACAAAATGGAATTCTTAAGCATTTAGAAATGCTTTGTTGATTTCAAGTTTAACTCCCAATTATTTTTCAACTCCAATCTTTCTTTTTTCTTTTCTTGATTCCAATGCTTGAGCAAAACCACCATTTCTTTCTTGATGCAAAACCCTTGAGCAAACAAAATCCCTACAAGATAAAAGGAAAATATATCAGAATTTGTTTAAGAAGCAATTTAGAGAATCAATTTCACCCTATGTAGTTAATGAAATTCAATTTATCATCTCTCTTTCTTTCTAGCATGATAAGATTTGTAAAATCTAATTAATGAAAAGACATTAAAATTATTTGCAAAAAATTATGCTAAAAGTAAAGAACATTTTACAAGGCCTCAAAATAATTTCAGCATATTTGACCTCCCTTTCACCTGCAATCGTAAATGTTAGACATTTTTTAAGCAATTTTTCAATAACTTAGCTAACAAGACATTTGTGTCAGCATATTTACCCCAAGGAATGATGACCATTCAAAAATATGAATGAGATCTCTTCACCAAATAGGAAAGCAACAAAGGACTAAATAATTAATAGACCTTCTTGCTTTGATATTGCAGTAAAAAGAAATCAACTGTTGGGCCGAAATATGAAAAGACACATAAGGACCTCTTAAACAAGGTAGGCGTATTGAGGATCACAATAGCTCTGCATGAGAATCAAGGAAGAAACACCCCATTAATGCATTTAATGACATTCAAGGCATGCAGTCTTATCCCTGTGTCTTTGAAAAGTATGAGCTAATAAAAAAAAAAAGGTAGGTTTTTTACTGTTAGCATTCAATGACTAGAGGATTCCAAAATAGATTTTAATGACCTCAAATGTGGATGCTTCTAGGAATCTTCTATTTTTTCATTTGGTAGGCTTTCAAAACAATTGGAAGGTGTAAATTTAAATTCCACAAAAAAAAAATCTGACCAACAGTCTCTTCCTGCACCAAAATGGGAGCATTCAATAAAAATTATAGCAGCCCCAACATGCTATAATGTTGCTGCGTAGATCTGGAAGTAAATTTCATTTCTTTTTTAAAAATTCATGAGAGGAACAAAGAGGAGTAAATATTCAACAACCAGTTCTTTGTTTTGACTTTCCCAAAGTAGTTCTGCAATGAATTTCATGTTTCATTTAATGCAAGATGAAGTCCACAATACTTATTTGTGTATCATTCTCTACTGCATTGCTATTGTACACTATCAAGATCTTTTGATTCTTATAGACCTTTCACTTCTCCACTCTGATGCAAAGCTACAACTAATAGTAAATGATAGCCATCAACCTTTTTCAATGTGGGCCTAAAATTTTTCTCCTACAAGGATGTAGATTAGCTCGCCTCTTAGTTAAAGTCTTTGTTTGAGTAAATTTTGTTCCAAACTAGGCCTTATTTAGTAAGACATGAATATTTGTATACCGTCCAAAGTGATACCACACCTCAAATATTAAAAATACATTGGATGTTTAAGTGGATTAATAACAATCATAAAAAAAAAGAAGGCATCTACATTCAAAGCACAGATCTGAAATATAGATAAATCTTGTTAGAAAAGTCATGAATATTCAATACATTCAAAGTGATGTGAAAAGCTGGAAATTTGTCTATATAAAGCTAGTTTCATGCTAATCAAAGTTGCGTTGGAGGTGTTTTAAGTCAATTTAGCAGATAGAGGCTACCAACATTTACACAGAAGCCATGTAGGAGCTCACACTACAAGGATTAGTGATAGGTCCTTGTAGAGAATGTGGCAGGAAGGAAATAAAAAGATGATTCATGTCGCTACTAGAATACTTCCTAAGCTTAGTTTTCTCTCCTATCTTTGCAATTAATATCATCATGGGAAGAATATTGCAATACTCTTGTCGAGCTCTGAGTGGAATGGCTCTGTAGGTAGGTGACATCAATTTCTAGACTAACAATCTTCTTCACTCTCTTTATTTTGGCGACTTGCTCACGCCTCCCTACCCATTGACTACAACTTCAATCTACACATAATGATAGAAAATGAAATGCAAGATATGGTTTCATCATCTCATGAATTTTTATCACGAGCTTCTTTTTGTTTGCAACCTTACAAGCGATAGTAAAACACAACTTTATACAAAATGCTGAACACGAATGAAGAAGGACCTTTTTTTTTTAATGAAATAAGTTATATCTATGAGTATGTAAATATGATGTAAACAATAGCAAACAGTGTACTCTAAAACTCCAATATCATGTAAATGTTAGTAACACGTATGTTATGATCTCATGTGAGAAGGTCTAAAAACTAATCTAGAATGCAGACTACGGAAATATTTTTAGAAAACTAATTTGGAGAAAACCTTCATTCTCGCGCCATTTATGTGGTTGCTAAACCTACAAATATTTCAACTTCAATGAACATTAGTAATAATGCCAAATCAAATACAACAAATCAAGCATCCATATGAGATATTGAATCATGCTAAATAAGCAAAGTGATAAAATACCAAAAAGACTAAGCATGCTCAAAGCTATCCCATATTGGATTGGTGCTATTATGGAAAATAGCGCTTTCCCAACCCTTGATAATGCCAATGATGATGATGTAATGGACAAAATCAGTTCTCCAATGAAGAGAGTGACTTTGCATAAGCTTTTATAGATCATTTGTGGAGAATCAACCCCTTATTTATAGATTTTCAAATTGGAAGAATGCTCATAAGAGAGCAATGTGGGATAAAAATTGGACAAATGAGATGATGCCACTCATCAACTTGCCATAGGTTGAGAAATGTGCAAGTTTTGGCCAATGTGCCCAAGAGAGGGAGATTCAAATTCAAATTTGTGAAATAAATGTTGAGTGGGGGACATGAAAATGAGAAGTTAATGCAATGTTGGAAGGGACAAGTCAACTTGTCATCATTTTCAAAGTTGAGGGAATATTCCTCAAAGATGCCATGTTGATGGAAAATGTTGATTTTAATAAATCAATAAATTGATTTATTGGTGCAAGTGGGAAAAGCTAGAGGATGTGATGGGTGGTTAGGTTAGGTAGATTAGGATTAGATTAGCTTAATGATGATTAGGATGGTTTGACCCTTTTGACTTGAATATTTGATTTATCTAAATCAAAAAGGGATGAAAGGTGATTTCAGACTTAATTAAATAAAGGATTGATTTATTTAATCAAGGAGGGCGATGTTAGGATCAAGTTGATTTATTTAATATAAGTTGGTGACTTTAGGATATTGATAAATAAATTTGATTTTTTTTTTGTATGGATCAATATGACCTAATTGAATGCATTATGCCAATTTTGTGTGTCTACAGGATTATGATGCACCTTGAATCATAAATAAGGTATTTTAAATGTAGGTTCACCAAAATGAAACAAAGAATATAGAAGGTTGTGTGTTTTATTCACGTCGGGTTCACCAAAATAAAACAAAGAAAATAGGTATTCCATCTTTTGGGAGATGGAACACAAACTAGGTGTTTAGGGACGTAGACCTATTTTCTCCAAGTTTCATTCAAGGAAACCCTAGAGATCTCAATCCAAGGATGGAATGAAGGAAATGTATCTACTAAAGGTTGTCCTAGGGAATGATTAAAGACTAAAAGAGGGTTCACCACCAAGCTAGGGCTTCGAAAGAAAAGTAAAAAGAAAGACCTAATGACAAAACCTAATGATGTACAAACCTTAAATAAATGACCTAGAAATGAATGGAAAAGAGAACAAAATACAGTGAAATAATAGAGGTGCACTTGAAAACCTGTAGCAACTTGAATGAAAATCTAAAATACTGGAAATCCTAAATTTAAGGCACACTGGGACTCATATGCTAGGTTGGGCATATCTGTCCCAAATTAGGGTTCTTTTCGTGATCTTGCAACAAAGATGATAACTTTTACAATATTAAAATCATGACAACTTTGCAACTTTTTTTCTCCACTTGATCTTCAATCTAAAGCCTCCTGTCAAAAATCAAGAAAGAAGAAAAAATGTTGTTTGTTAGGGAATAGGGGTTTTCCTTGGTCAACCCCCATTTTGGTAATTAAACCTTATGATGAAACATGAAAACAAAGATAACTTGGATGAAGTCTTGGAATGCAAATCAACAATCTAGCATGAAGTGGCCATAAGGAATGTAGATATTGATCTTGGATTTGAATGTGAAACAATGCTTGAATTGGATCTTCAATATTACATCAACACATTAGCTCAACCACATGCATGATGCACTATGCCTTTGACATGATGATATGAAATTTGATTGCTACAATTAAACTGTGATAACCTGCCCTTGAATTCCTTTGAAAATGATCTTGAATGCTCTCTTTATCATAAAATTTTTATAATTCTTGAATACTTGAATGCTTAGATCTTATAGGATAAACTATGTGAATTAACCTTATAATTATACTTAACTTAATATTAAATCCCAAAATTCAAATAACACAAGCTGACATCAGATCTAAGATTCAAAATAATTAAAATATCACCTAGAATATTTTAAAAAATGGTGTCCTATATTAAGGAGGACCCATTCGCCATAGGGTGAATGGGTCCTAACACACTCAACTAGGACAAGTTTTAGGGACATGAAACAACATGTAAAAAGGGGATTGTGGGACCTAGGAAATACCCATTTTCTAGGTGGAAATTGGGTTCTAGGTCACTAGCCTAGGACTCAAAACTTGCTAAATTAAGTGTTGTGAAATATTATTAATGAGTGTCATGCTTTATCCCTCAGAAAATGCAATTAATAAGGCTTGGATTTGAATTAAAGGAGCCAATTAAGCTCTAATTAACCTTAATTAATTAATAAAGCTCTAGATTAGTGTGAAAGTGTAAGGAAACACTTTACAACATCCTAAATAAGGCACAATTAAGTCTATTTTATCATTAATTACTTATTCCCAATCTCAGTGTGAAAAAGGGTTACCCTTTTCTACACTACAAGACAATGCTATATGTTTCAGATAAGAGGAGTTCACAAATTTTTGTTATAACTATTGAGTTTCCATTTCATACTCTTCTCCAACAAATAATAGTCTAGTAATAAGTGTCTAATGAATATTGTGAAAAGTGTAATCTAAAAAAATAAAAAGTCACAAGATTCAAAATTAAAGTTGGCATTGAGGGTTGAGAGGAGAATAGTCAAGAAAGCCACTAAGAAATCTCTTAGTGAGTTCCAATAATTTTTTTTAACTTGTATATAACTTCATCTAAGAGTATGAATAGGGTATCAATGATATCATGATGGTCAAGATTAACTAGCTTACAATTTTGGATGAATCAAAGATGAAATCATAGAGCACTAACCTCAAGAAACAATTACAGGTCAAATATTTGTTTGATAAGAAGACATTAGATAGAAAATTCTCAATAGAAGATATGGTCTTGATGTGGAATGCCAAAATTCATGATAAAGGAAAACATGGTAAATTTGAATCCATTTAGATAGGTCCTTATTTTATTCTTGATAATCATGGGGGTAATTAATATTTATTGTAGAATATAAATGAAGAAACTTTGGAATTTCCAATGCATGGAAAGTTCATCAAACCCTGCTTTTCATAAGTAGAACATATTCATGTACATTTATTCTTATTCCTTACTCTTGTAGTTTTGTTTTTTTATAAAATTAGGGTTTTCTATAGTTAATACCTTTGATGTTTAAGGAAGAAATGTAATTTTCTCTATAATAACAAAACATGACTCAAACATTTATGGTGTTTCTCAAATTTTAATTTAAAGCAATTGTTGTCTCCATATTGTAATACATCCTTTTTTGAATCAATATAATCAAAGATTGTTAATGATTCTCATATCACACTTGTTGTTATGAATGTATAAATTGTTAGCTTTTGTTCAAGGGATGGATTAAGTTTTCTTTCAATTTTTCCATTAAATATTATATAGTTACAATAGGTATTTGTAAGTACAGTAATGGTATTGTATCTTTGTTATATTCTCATTATAATGTAGTAAGATTATAATAATCCATAGAGTTAATCTATTGTAAGAGATTTTTTCTTCATTTCTTGACTCTACAATGGATAAGGCATTAGCAAATATAAATCACAAATCTCAAAGGTAAGCATGAAAAAAAATAAAAATAAAAAATCTTTTATTGCATTTTATTGTTTTATGATCAAATCCACACTATCTAAAAATATAGATGAAATAGAGGTTTTTGAAGATGATTAAGCAAATTAGGCTCAATTTCTATAAAATTAGTGTAAAGAATCTATTTAAGGATCATTGAAAGTATTGTTGTAATCCAAATTTTGTTATTAGGGGAACCCACCTTAGTTTTGCAGAGCCTAAAGTGAAGAGGAGAAATGGTACAAAATCTATCTCCTAATCGTTGACCACTAACTAGGTTTTTGAAAGTATTGTTGTAATCTAAATTATTTTAGTAAGGGAACCCACCTTGGTTTTGCAAAGCCTAAAGTGAAGAGGAGAAAAGGTACAAAGTCTATCTCCTATTTAATCATCATTTAAATTATTGTTGTAATCCAAATTATATTAATAGGGGAACCCACCTTGGTTTTGCAGAGCCTAAAGTTAAGAGGAAAAAAGGTATAAAATCTATCTCCCAATCATTGACCACTAACCTAGGTTTTTGAGGGGGCATCATTCAATCCTCATTTTTATAAGCCCCATTCTCATACCTTTTTTCAACCCATTCCACATAAATATTTCCATTCTTCATTTAAATGGAATTGATTCTTTTAGTTACATTGGACACCGATTTTAGTATCCAAGGGTTCTCTAACTCTTCTAGGGTTTTCACCTAAAAGGAGAGAAATAATTTGTAATGTCTACACTCAAAATAAATGTAAGTATGGATGTAATATTCCTAGATGCAATGTCTAAATGCAATAAAATTATAAAATAAAAGTGATTATTAATGTAATACCTAAGAAATGCAAGTTGTTTGAAAACATAGTGATGTATACAAAAACACCTAAGAATGCAAGTAAACAATAACAAAATTCAACAAGATTGGAGAGGTACACCTGGAATCTGAATTTTGATGTAGAGAGGCTCTATAATCCTACAAAATTGATTGGAAAAGCTAATTGGGACACTTGTACCGAGCTGGGCAACTTAGTCAGTTTCAGGGAGATTCTGTCACAATAGGAATCTGCCAAATCGGTATCCAGAAATGTAGAAACCACTTTTCAGACCTGGAAGTGGGACTAATTCACCACAAATTGCAACTTATTCCACTTTTGAATCTCAAGAAATTTGGGACAATATTTTGTAGCTTTCAGTCTGCACTTCCTTTCCTGACAACTTTCTAGTTCAAAATTTGCAAAAACTGGGTTGAAAGATGTCTCCAAGCTTCAATTAGGGTTTTGTTGACTTTGATTACTTTGAAAGATTGAAAAAATATTTTTAACACCTTTCTCTTTGAAAAATATGCATACAAGACCTACAAACATACATGTTGTGAGCACCCTGCAAATCTGCACAAAGCTTAAACTTCATTAGCATGGATTAGTTTATGCAAACTCAATAAATGCTCCTATGAGATAATGCATCATGCTTTCATAAAAAAGATAACAACACAAACTAATTGAGAGCATAAAAGAAAGATACATATCTATCCCATAGTGGATTGGTCCTACTTTGATGTGAAAAATAGCCCTTTCCCAACCCTTGACAAGCTTGATGTTGCAAATGATGATGTACAAAATTAGATCTCTATGTGAGGAGAGTAACTTTGCATGAGGATTGTGGATGATTTGTTGAAGAATGAAGATTTCATTTATATATTTTCAAGTTGGAAGAGTGCTCAAAAGAGAGCAATGTGGGATAAATATTTGACCAATGAGATGAAGACACTTGTCATCCTATGATAGGCTTGAGGAATGAGCACATTTTGGTCAATGTGTCAAAGAGGGGGAGATTCAAATTTGAATTTGAGAGTTAAATTCTAAGTGGGTGACATGTAAGAGAGAATTTATTTCCATGTTGGAAGGGACAAGTTAACTTGCTTTTTCAAATTCAATCTTGGAGAATATTCCCAAAAGATGCTTTGTTGAGGGAAAACAAGGATTTTATAAATGAATTAAAATGATTTATTGGTGAAAGTGGGAAAAGCTAAAGGATGTGATGGGTGGTTAGATTAGATTAATCATAGATTAGATTAGTTAAGATGAGGATTAGGTGTTTGACCCATTTGACTTAGATTTAAGGATTTAAATTAAATCAAAGGGAGATGAAAGGTGATTTTAGATTTAATTAAAAAAAGGTTTGATTTATTTAATTAAAAGGATGGTGATAGGCTTAAATTAAATAAAGTTAATTTATTCAATTTAAATGGATGACCTTAGGAGATTAATCAATTAAACTTGGTTTATTTAATTGACAAGCGAATATGAATTAGTTAAATATGAATGATACCAATTTGACAGGTCTATACATGCAAAGAGGGGAGAAATGGTTAAGGATTTGAGTATAGGGGTATGCCTTGGTCAAACCCCAATTTGGTAATCAAACCCTAGATAATAAAATGAAATAGAAAGAGAATGATGAATGAATAAAATGCAATGTCATAAACTCGCCAAATCCTTGATGTTGAAATCTGAAGACATGCAATGAAGTGCTCCAATGGAAGCTTGATTATGCCTTGAATGCTTGAGAATTATGAATGGAAGTGAACTAATGTGTAAATGAATGCACTAGACTAATTGGGGTGAAAATGAAAGGAAAACCCTTTATTTATACTTGAGTTTACTAAATTTCTCAAAAATAACACATCACAATCCAAAGCCAAGGGTAAGAGAATAAAATCCCACCAAGATTTTGAAATTATTTTGATTTTTGTGGCTAGTGAGACTAAGTCACCCTAGGTGGCGAGTTGGTCCCACTAGGGCAATTTTACTAGGTGTTGAGAATTAAAGTGCATTTAATAGATTTTAATAGGAATATTCTAAAATATACACTTAAGTATGACTAGAATGTGTATTAAAGGGTCATTTAAACATAAGGAAAGCTTAGATTATTGATGAAAAGTCTAGAAAAGAGTGAGAGTTTGTTACAACTCTTTACAACACTTTGAAATAAGAATTGGTTAGTGATAAAAATGGGTTATGTAAGTGAATTATAATAAAAGGGTCCTAGAAAAGTGTGAAAGTGGGTTACAACACTTCACAATAGTTTTACAAGACATCCCAAAATTCTCTAGGGTCCAAGACCTAATGTGACCACATTACACCATTAAATCTAGAAAAAATGAAGCCAAGGTCCATGAGAGGGACTAAATTGAGAATAAAAATGTCCAAATATACATTTTTTGGTGACACATTAAGCCCCCAATTTAGTGAGAGGATGAAATTTCTTTCAATTCACACTAAATTAGCCCAACATGCACATCAAGAGGGATTTGACTGCACTCATGCTAGCAAGATGAGCAACAACAATCAAGAGAGATCCAAATGCATTCATGTTGGTGAGATGTGACAAGAGTAATCAAGAGGGATGATCAGGCCCTCAGGATGAAGATATCATGGCAAACCAAACATAACCACAAGGGAAGACACATGAAAATGATGAAAAAGAATAAAAGAGGGAAGTTGAAAGGAAAGAAAGTTAGATCAAGCTTCGATCATTTGTACATCTTATTATGGATCAGATCTAGGTTGTTTGTCTAAATAAAATAAATGTGTACTCACTCTAAGGCAACAAAATTCATGGTTGTTCACTAGGTGAGAATGCCAAAAATGTAAGAAACATACACTCATGGTTGGTATGCACTCACACACACATAGGTGGCTATGGAAAAAATTCATGCCTTAGAATGGGCTTCCCACTCAAACATATCAAAGTTATGCCTCCTCATAACTTTAATAAGGTGCCCCAAAGGAAAATGTTGTTTTGAGCTTCATGAGACAAGCAAAGCTCCGTATGCTTAATTCTCATGCACCAATGTGATAGCACTACAACCATGCAAGCTATGTTATGCAAGGTGTCCATATAAAAAATGAAAAATACAACACACTAAAGATGTTCAAAGGAGGATTGCATAGTTCATGTGAGGTCTTTAACTTAGGGAACATTGTGTCTAATGTCTCCAAGAGACGATCAATCAAAGAATAAAATATTCAAAAATTAGGGGAGACAGTGTGTCACATCAGGCCACCAAGAGGAATGTAATATGCTAAGATAGGTCATGCTCATGAATGACACTACACCCAATGTCATCCAAAAAGTAACTAACACATCGTATGAAGTAACAAGGCTACACTAAGAACCAAAAAAAAGAAAAAAGAAAAATAAATTATGCCAATGTATGCCCCCACTTTAAAAGAATTGCTACACACTATTATGTGAGCAATTACTTTAAAGTAGCAAATGAAAAATGAAAAAAAGAAGAAAGAAGACATAAGATCCAACTTGGAGAGCCCCTATGCCAAGTCATACGTTTCTGAGTAAGGCTACATCATGTGAGAGAAAAGAACAATAAAAGAAAGGAGTTTCCCCCAAAATGAAAACACCAAGCACATAAGGGATTTATGGATTTGGGGTCAATATGTTATTTGCTGCAATGTTTTGTAAAGAGATCAGAACTATCATCATTCCCCAAATACATAGAACTTGAAGAATAACACAAAGAGAGAGAAAAAAAAGAAAAACAAAGACGCGTTTGGGTCAGCATGGAAGAGACATAGTATGTCTCAATGCTTTGCATCATCCCCAAAAGGAAAACACAAGAAAAAAGAAAATGAAAAGTTGAAAGGAAAGGAAAATCTTTTGGGTCAACATGAGAGACACATTTCGGTCTTAATGCCTTGCATCATCCCCTAAAGGATAACACAAAACAAAATAGAAAAAGAAAATAGAAATACCTCTTGGGTCAACATGGAAGAGACATATGGCATCTCAACACTTTGTGTCATCCCCAAAAGGAAAACGCAAAACAAAAGCGAAAAATAAAATAGAAAGATCTTTTGGGTCAACATGGAAGGGAAATAAGGCATCTCAACAAGTTGCATCATCCCCAAAAGGAAAACAAAAAACATAAGTGAAAAAGAAAATAGAAAGACCTTTTGGGTCAACATGGAAGAGACATAGGGAATCTCAACACTTTGCATCATCCCCGAAAGGGAAACACAAGAAAAAGAAAAAATAAAAGGAAAAGGAAATGGTGAAAGCGATGTACAACATATAGAAGAATGAAGGTACAAATGGAGAAATGTCACAAAGAGAGGAGAACATCAAAAATCATGTTATGGGGGAACAAGTTATGCAAAGGAAAACATAGAAAAGAAAAATAAAAAGAAAATAAAAAATACTAGTAAGGAAAATGTGAGTCAAGTGTCGAGCAAGTCATCTACCTCCCAATCATGTTCATGATGTGCTGAGGGCAGGCAACTAGCTAGAGGGAAAAGTGCAAGTTTTGAACTAGGGGAAGTACCAGGTTCTACACTTGTTGTTGGAGATTTGTCATTTAAGCTCATGGAAGAGGAAAATAATGTGTTCAGATCATTATGCACCTCCTCATCGATTTTAGTTATCTCATCATTGTAATATAGATTAATCATGACAGGAGGATAGATGGTAATGCCCAATGAAGGGTGTATCATGAGTTCTAGTTGTTGTATTGGATTGTTTTATTGTGATTGGGGAGGAGGGTCATCATGCATTGCTTCTGTCAAGTGTAGATTTTGATTTTCTTTGTTTTCTTCATTTTATAATTGGCGAGTAAGGGCATGATGTCTATGCCTACACTCCCTAGCTCCTCTATTTCTTTTGGTTTTATTGTCAAGTTGTGTGTTTGAAGGATCAGGTTGATCAACCATTGGTTTCTTTTCTTGCCTAAGGTGAGGAATAGAATACACCATGGAAGGTTTCTCATCCACTTTCTCCTTTTCTTTATAACCTTATTTTATACAAGGAGACAAGATAGGGTTGTTTTCATTTTCTCTTGGTCATTTAGATGATGTGGGGGAAGTTTCAGGTGTTGGATGTGTTTGAGGGGTTGGTTCTTGTTTAGGTTGAAGCATTGTTTCATCAAGGATAGGAGTGTTGGAAGTGGATGGGGACGTGTTGCAGAGGGACAATTCAACAATTTTCTTTGCTTTAAAATTTTGGTAAGAAAAAAAAGTCATTGCGAGGTGTGATAGGTTCCATGGGCTCAGGCCAAAAAGGTTCTAAAGAGAAGTTTCCTTTATAATACAAAGGATTAAAGTCACTATGGTGAATAGTGAATATGTCATTATCAAGCAGAAACTTTAAACATTTGTGTATGACTAAAAGGACAACTTTCATGGAGCAAAGCCATGGATGGCCTAGCCACAAACAAAATTGATCCAACTGTGGAATGATAGAGAATGTTACATCCAAGTTTTTAGGTCCTATTTGTTATGGAAGGATGATTGATCCTATCATAGGGCACATAAAACCATTGTGTATTTTAATCCATGCTCTCAGTTTTTCATAATCATCTTGATAAGGATCATGTAATACCGAAAATTCCTTACTGATCACATTCTTATCATAAATATGTCCGGATATGTAAAGAGGACCATTGGGAAGATTTGGAAGGATTTCCTTTGAAGAAAAAGTAAGATCAAGAGATTTCTTAGGTTGGCCCTTATGAGAGATAACATTTATCGCACCTACCATTTCATTCATGGGATTAATAGTAGTGGTATGTGGAATAGGATCAAGAGTTCCAATAGTTGTATGAACATTCATCACATCATTTTTCTAAGTTTAATTAGCTTTGACAAATGACACATTACATTTTGGCATTGGATCAGTAATTTTTTGTAAATTTTGATTCAGTGGGGCAACAAACCCATTTCCTTTAACATTAACATTTAAAATGGATAGATGGCTAGAATCAATAAGGTCTTGCACAAGGTATTTAAGACGCTTATAATTTTTTGTGTCATGTCCATTTTGTCTATGGTAGTGGCAATAAGCATTGGGTTTAAAGATTGGAGGTAAAGGCTTAGTAGGATCGACTAGTTTAACAGTAGGTAAGGTAGTCATTTTTTGTTGCAAAATTTGGGACATTGTATTATGAAAAGTGTCTAGTAAAGCTGTAAACTATCATTTGGGATCTCCATAATTATAAGGTATCATGGTTTTGATGATTGTTACTTGTTTGTTGATGGGTTGAGTTGGTTGTTGAGGGGGATTGAACTATAAAAATCCTTTTTTTTTCCCTAAATGGTTTTGAATTTTTTGAAGGGCTATGTTTAGATTTTTTAGTTCGGTTAGAAGTGGTCTTTGCATCATGACTACTAATTAAATTGTGATAATCACAAAGGGTGGTATAGAAGTGCATAAAGGAGGGGAATTTCATCATTTTGAGTTTATCTTGAAGTTGAATTTTTAAATTTTCAATAAACATCTTCTGAAGATGTGGATCAGGAATCTTGACATCGATTTGAGAGTAAAGGGATTGGTATCGTGAGGTAAAATCAATTATCATTTCTTCATCATGTTTTTTGCATCACATCAAATAGAGGGAGGTCTTCTTTGGAGTCATATGCACTTGAAAATTATTTATAAATGCATCAATGAGTTCATTGAATTAACGAATTAAATTGTTTGGTAAGGATGAAAACCACTCTAAGGCAGTGTCTTTTAAAGTCCTAGGAAGCAGTTTGGCAAAAAATTTATCATCAAGGACGAAGTCACTACATAGGGTTGTGTAAGAATTAACATGATTTGAAGGATTTCCCTTCCCTCCATACTTCTCAAATCTAGGCATCTATATTCCTTGTGCCATTGGTGTATGTAGGATTTCTAAAGATAGTGGGATGCTTCAGACATAATAGGTGGGTTGTCCGTTTTGGTTTTGGTTGATGGTGGATATTTTTTTTTTCATGGAGGAGATGGTTTGGAAAAGCTGTGTGATGAGAGTGTTAGTGTAAGTGGTATGAGGTGGAAGGAAAAGTGGTGATGAAGTGTATGTGTCGCAGGGCAATTGAATGGAATGCTTATAGATGGTATGGTGGAAGAGGAGAGAACATGCAATGCCACATAGGAATTAGGAATACTAGTAGGAATAGTCGAGGAAGGAATCAAATTGCTAATCCATTGCATTATGATTGTGACTTGGGGAGTGGTATAGGTAGGTATGGATGCTACTGTGGAAGGAGGAGTGTTAATTCCTCCTTGACTAACCACAGTGTTTGTTGGTTGAGATGTACTAGAGGTGGAAGGAATATGTTTATGGTATATCTCAACAACTTGTTTCATAACGTCTAAGCCTTCATTACATTCAAGCAGAGGATGGATGTTTTCGATAGAAAGAATTGTAGTATTTGAAATGTTTTCAAGACACATGTTATGTTGCAGATGTGCTAAATCCTCATGAATGTTAATGATTTTTTCTTACGATATGTGATCATTTTGTGTGTCAACTTGCATGTTGTTGGAAGGAAAAGAGTTCCTAAAGGTAGGATCCATGACTAGTGTACTAGTTGAAATACTAGGAGTGAAGCATTAGACAATCCAAGATCCACAATGAGTGTATTACTGTGGGATAACATGAGTCTTGAGCTTTGTCTCACTAAGGTATTAGTAGTAGGACACGAAACACTCATGCAAAGGTTTCTAATTGAGTGCACTAAAACTACGAGCAATAAAATGCTAATAACTAAAATTCTGGAAACTATAATAGAAATGTAATATCAGAAAAAAAAATGTAGGAAATGTGTAGAAAATGCTAGAAATTACAGTGCAATGTGTAGGAGGACTAAGTCACCCAATGTGGCGAATTAGTCCCAATGATGGATTTTTTGAGTTTTTTTAGAAATTTGGGATGCAATTTAATGTTTTTTAGAGTTGCAGATGAAACTATAGTATGAAAAGGTAGAATTTTATTGTTTTCTAATAAAATAAAATGCAAAAATGGAAGCTATGTGAGCTTCTCACTAATGCAACTTTTTCAAACCCTAGGATGTAAATTAAACAATGCAACACCTAATGCAATGTTGATTTAAGTTATACCTAGGATGTAAATGCACTTGAAAATAGAAAGAGAATGTTCAAAAGTTAGGTTCACCAAAATGTGGACATGGATTTTGGTATCCAAGGGTTCTCTAACTCTTCTAATGGTTTTCACCTAAAAGGAGAGAAATGGAGCCACAATGGGTCATATTTACACTCAAAATCAATGCAAGTATGGTTGTAATATGCCTAGATGAAATGTCTAAATGAAATAAACTAATGAAATAAATTTGATTATTAATGCAATGCCTAATAAATGCAAGTTGTTTGAAAACATAGTGATGTATGCAAAAACACCTAAGAATGCAAGTAAAAAATAACATAATTAAAAAACATTGGAAAGGTGCACTTAGAATCTGAATTTTCATGCAGAGAGACTTTGGAATCCTATAGAATTGAATAGAAAAGCTAACTGGGACACTTGTTCCAAGCTAAGAGACTTAATCAAATTTTGAGGAGATTTTTCTAGAACATGAATCTACCAAATGGGTATCCAAAAATGTAGAAACCACTTTTCAAGCCTAGTAGTGGGACTAATTTTACACAAATGGTGACTTAGTCCACCTGAGAATCTTGAGAAATTTGGGACAATATTTTGTAGCTTTTAATCTACATTTCCTTTCCTAACAGGTGTCTGGTTTAGATTCTACAAAAATTGGGCTGAAAGAGGTTTCCAAGCTTCAATTAGGGATTTTTTGACTTTGATGACTTTGACAGATTTCAAACACCTTTTTCACACCTTTCTCTTTGACAAATTCTGCATACAAGACCTGCAAACACACATGCAAAGAGGGGTAAAATAGTTAAGGGTTAGAGTGTAGGGGTTTGCCTTGGTAAAACCCCAATTTGGTAATCAAACCCTAGTTATTAAAATTAAATAGAAAGGGAACAATGAATAAATAACATACAATGTCATAAACTCACCAAACCCTTGATGTTGAAATATGAAGATATCAATTAAGTGCTCCAATGGGAGCTTGATTATGCCTTGAATGCTTGAGAATTATGAATGCAAGTGAACTAATGTGTGAATGAATGAACTATTCTAATTGGGGTGAAAATGATAGGAAAACCCTTTATTTATACTTGAGTTTACTAAAATTTCTCAAAAATAACACATCACAAGCCAACACAAAGGGTCAGAGAATAAAATCTTGCTAGGATTTTGAAATTATTTTGATTTTTGTGGCTAGTGGGACTAAGGCACCCCACGTGTCGAGTTGGTCCCAATAGGGAAATTTTACTGGGTGTTGAGAATTAAAGTGCATTTAATAATTTTTAACAAGAATATTCTAAAAAATACACTTAAGTATGATTGGAAAGTGTATTAAAGGGTCATTTAAACATAAGGAAGGCTTAGATTATTGATGAAAAGTCTAGAAAAGCAGAAGATTTACAACTCTTTACAACACTTTGAAATAAGACTTGGTTAGTGATAAAAAAGGGTTATTTAAGTGAATTATAATAAAAGGGTCCTAGAAAAGTGTGAAAGTGGGTTACAACACTTCACAATAGTTTTACAAAACATCCTAAAATTCTCAAGGGTCTAAGACCTAATGTGAATGTGTTGACCACATTATAACATGAAATCTAGGCAAAATGAAGCCAAAGTCCATGAGAGAGACTCAAGTGAGCGTAAAAATGCCCAACTATACATTTTTTTGGTGACACAATTGCAATATCGTCTCAAAGAGGAGGAAAATGTAGAAACCTAAAATATCCCAAGTCATAATTCCATCGTTTATCCTAATCATCCATTTCCCATTAAATAATAATCTATTTTCCCTAAGTCCTAAATCATTTTCCTATGTCCCAATTCTCAATCCATGTCACCTTTCTACATGTTTTTATTTATTAAATCCTACACATAAGAATCTAAAAAAGAATAATATAGATTTAAAATTATTTTTATTCCTCACCACCCATCTCATAACTAATTCCCATCTCCAAAAAATCAAAATCAAATTAAATATTTGTCAGTTATCCTCCACCACCCATCCTTCAACTATCCAACCAGCTTAATCTTATCCATTCATCTATCATTTGATCTCAACTATTGATCTTCATCCTGCCAAGCTTATACATCTACAATCTCATGAGCCATTTTGAAGAGGAGGATCCTTAATTATCACAATTTTATGTTGCAAGTTTGAGCAACTGCATTTTCCACATTATGAGAACATCTAGATTCAACTTGTTTGGTAAATTTGTATTATTTTTTTTATGCATTTTGAATCATTTTTCTTAATTTGAGGCCACATTTGATGTAAATTTGAGGGTTTTGATGGTTCATTTAAAATATTTATTTTGATCTATATTTTTATTTTGATACATATATACAATAGCCTCCAAAATTACAAACAATAATATTTTTTGAATTTGCAACACCCTTCTCCTATGCTACATGTGATAAAGGAAATAAATTGAAAGAAATTAAATAAAAAAAAATTCTCAATACTTTTCCAAAGTTCTATACTATTTCAAATCAAGTTATAACATTTTAAAACATTGTGCTGAATTTATTCCTATACAAGCATTTTGTGACATATAAATTTACATAGGTTTCACTAAAGAATAAATAATATTAATAATAAATAATTGAGAATAGATAAATGTGATGTATGATATATCAAAAATACAAGTAAAATAGAAGCTAACATTAAATAAATAGAGGATAGTAATAATGGGACAAACACAACATAAATTAATGAAGAGAAATTGTCACAAATGAGACTTACTAACAATGCTAATCTAGATGAACTCCAAATACTTTGTAGGCATGATTTTGATAACATGAAAAAAATATTCAACTAGGATGAACACATGCCCATTAGGTTCAATGTATCAAAATATACAGTATCACCAAAAAAACTAGCACTTATAATAATTACAAAGAACTAGAAATATTGCTCCTTAAGGAAAACCTAGAATATGGCCATTCAAAGAACTGCAAGAACTAGAAAATCCTCCCTTATCTTTTGCATAATAAATGTGTTTGAAAGTAGGCTACTACAACAAAAGAACCAACTACTGTCCCTAGGTCTACACACAATTTTAGATGTAACATATGTATCAACTACACATTCAATGCTTAGAATTCTAATCAAAGAAGTGAAACCGCCATAGGGATATAAACTAACAACATTTCATGAAGAGATGGAGGAGAGAAAATACATCCTCATTGATGAAATGAGCTTCATAGGGCCAAAGATACTACTAAAAATACATGGTACACTATCTGAAGTATTTCCCACCAACAAAATTATTTTTATGGAGTATCTATAATTCTAATAGATGATTTAGCCAAACTATCACCTATCATGGAAAAAACTATCTCTACACCACTCTCAAATATTATTGGAACAATTTACTATAGTTTTTAGATTAGAAACATTCTTTTGTCAATAAGGTGGCACTCTAATAAAAACATTTTTATTGTGAAATATTATAAAACATATGTAATAAAAAAGACACAACAAGATTGGGAGATGTTAATGAGACATAAATACAAACTACTTACAAGAAATTGAAAAATAAGAACTTGGCAAGTCAATAAACCTTTTTTCCACAAATGTTCTACTGAGACTACACAATAGAAGAATGTCAAAACTAATAAAACTTCCAATTTAAATAAGTGTTAAAATTATAAAAAACTAAGTCAAACATTGAAGTTAATAATTACCAACTTTAAAAATAATTCCTATTATGCATAGACCAACAAATCATGTAAACAACAAACTTATGGTTTCAAGAAAGACTTTTAAATTGATCTCATGGGGATATTGTTATTTTTCATAATCTCTTGTAAACCTCCAAATATTCCAATGTATGTTGTAGAAAGGATGGATAACTATAATGGGAAACCATTAAACCAAAATGGCTGAAATAGTATACTTATAATACATATATCACTAGGAAATCATAGGAAAAAACAACTATCCAAGGTATGGAAAATTACTATAGATAAACCTCAAGGCCTAACACCACAAAATGAAATATTTGATATTTGTAAAATGGAAAGACTATTACTAACATTTATAGTTGTATCAAGAGTGAAATTGATAAATTGTCTTCCTAGTAAAGGAACATTCTCCTTTGAGAGGAACTAAAGAATGCAAAAGAACCCATACACAATTCTCATAAAAAGGAGGCATGCTTACAACTATTCTCAATATGAAAACTAAGGTACACAATATACATGTCTCATTGCCTAGTTCATAATATACATGTCTCAAAAAATCATTTCTTAACTAACTCATTCAAATATTTTGTGTGTGTAGTTGGACACTTGACAGTCATAGCCCAATATAGAAAGAGATTTTTTCTTCTCATCTAAATTATATTTTCTTTAGTTGATTTACACTACATCATGTTGTTCATACTATATTAACTTCTAAATAATAGTGTAGAATCTTATTCCAATGCATGCTAGACTCATCTACAAAAGGCTAACATCAACTACAAGTAATAAATGCTTTTGATAAAGGAAAAATGGGTTTTACAGGAACTCAAAACCGCCAAGTTTACAACAAAAGAAAGAGGAAAAAAAAGTCCAGCGAAAAAAATAGGCTACAAAAAGGAAAATATCAGAAAAAGCAACAGCCAACCATAAAAGACCAAGAAGGTCAATCAAAAAACCTGCCGGAACGCAAGCCAAAAAACCAGCAACATCTAACTCAGAGTCTTTAGAACAAACTCAATCTCTGCCTCCAAGTCCTGCATATCCTGAACACCCTTCTTGAATTTTTCAATCATCTGCAATGTTGGTGGTGCCTTCCTTTTCAAATTAGCCCTGGTTCTCTTAGAAATCCCAATGTGGTCTTGGTTTTTATCTTTTACCTCTTCCAAGTCAACCACCAAGGATCCCTATTGAGCTTTGACCAATTTCTCAGTCATAGCATTGATAATGATGGCATTATGTGTTGCCATCCTATTGTTCTATTCAACAATTATCTTCACAGTATTTTTCATTTTTTCCAAATCAATTTCAATCCTTCTTTCCTTGCCCACATTGTCCTGGATCTCTTTACTGGCACTATGATCTTTACGCTCTTTATCCTTCTTGCTTAACGCAAAAACCTTATCTCTCATTTCTTCCAATTTACTCTAGAGAGATCAATTTTTTATTTTCAACTCATTGATTTCATGAAAGACCCATTTCGACATTCTAAAATGGTCCATCGCATTATTCCTAGCTATTCCCAGGAAGTCAGCAGAGGGTTTCCTATCAAGATTGAAACATTTTTTTGTAGGGTCGAATGCTCCAGGGGAACCAATTCTAACATCTCTATCTGACGACGGGACAACAAAGGATGAATTATTGTTAGCGCCAGAATCCTCAAAATCAGGAGTCTTCAAAATAAGAGACAAGGTTTTAACAGTAGAGCTTCCAGGCTTAGAAGCAAGGCATGCTTTAATAGACTAGGGATTATGGATTTGATTTTTCTTTCCAGTTTGAACAGAGGGCGGACTTAGGACCATCCTCACTGGGCTCAAATTGGGAAAATTCCCCAAACTGCTAGGTTCAGTGTCATCCTCCTCGGACTCCGTGGAAGCAACCAACTTAGCAGGGGCTGACATATTTTGAAAATGTTCAACAATTAACCTAATCAAACTAGTATGCAAAATAGGATATCAACAATATATGTAAATTGGTGAAAAAATTCACTTTTAATAATATTTGTGTAGAATCTTACTCGAAGCATAATAGACTCATCTACAAAGGGTCAACATCAACCACAAGTTATAAATGTTAATCATCAATGATATATGTAATTGGAAAAGAAATACCCACTTCTAATTTTATTATTATGTAGGATCCTACTCTATGCATTGCCAACTCATCTACAAAAGGTTAACACCAACTACAAATAATAAATGTTAATGGTCAATATCAACTGTAAATTAATTTTTTTAATTCAAAGAATATGTTTATGATCAACAAAAAATTTAGATGTTATTTAATGAACAACTCTATATTACTTGTTGCAAATCTAACTAATTTTTAAATAACAAAATTCAATATTCAAAATGTTGATGGACATGACATCGAAGATTGCTACAATGAGTCATGCCAAGAGTCATCACTTGATGTTCTACCAAGACCTATAAATGCTATCACCCATGTCATGGTTTGCAATCTATTGTTATATCAAGACCTCTAAATTATTAACTAGTTGATAGGCTACACAGTGTGAGATTTGAGCCTGAAACAAATCTCATGCTTATAAACCACAGTTGAGTCATTAGAAAACAAGTTTCAGCTGTAATTTAATGGTAAATAATCTACTATTTAATGGTAAAAGCCTCCAAAATATCAGGTGAAAGCCTCCAAAATCTCACTTATCACATTAAAGCCAAATAAATATTGATTTCACAACTGAGAACATTCTATTTACATTTAGAGTATTTTTTATCAATTTGGTTGCAACTTTCATTTTCCATTTGCATTGCTTTATGTTTTAAATCCATATGCAAATATTTCATAATGAAGAATACTTAATTTCTTTAAGGAAAAAAATCTAGATTTGTCGAAGTTTATTTCATTCCATTATTCAACATTTATTATTATTTTACTACCATTGCACCTCCTTTCTCTCCAAATACTAGTTTTAGATGTGTTTTGTAAGGTTTCGGTGAGAATTTAATACGCAACAATGTAAAAGATCTCCACCCTAAAGCTGATGTTTCATTTCAAAGTACTTAGTTATTGAGATGACTGACTTAGTCCTGCAGAAGACTAGTGTCGCTCCACCCAACGCTTACAGTCATACACGGAACAAAAGGCCTCCAAGCAAGTGAGAAGCAAAAGTATCCCTGCGGCCAGAACAGTGAGGAGTTTCCATGAGGCGAATATGTATTTTCTTATGAAATCCTTCACAGCAATGCTCCATCTCTTGTTATAATGCTGGTTGATTTCCACTATAACTTGATCCAAATAATTAACTTGAGTCAATTTGACGCATTTACCCCTGTCGTTCCACAGGTCTGCCACTTTCCTGTCGTCTGCGAGATGATTGTAGATAATCCCGCTCTTACTCAGAATCCGAACATCTTCTTCTTCGTCGATGATGCTGTTCATGAAATCAATGTAGCGAGTGAAGATCAAAGCACCAGGAGCCGCCGAAGCTTCGAACGCCAATAGATTTCTGAGAACGATTTCTGTTTTGGAATCCAGCCTCAATTTGGGAAGATAAAGAGTTGCAGTGATGGGGTCGAAGCGAATTGTGGTAAGGTCTCCCTCGGTTGGAAGGAATTTTACTCCTGCTGAGTATAAATTAGAGACAGAGGGAATCTCTAGTTCATCACGTGTAGGAGGAGTTTCCTCAGAGGAATATCCTCTCTCCTCATCATTTTCGTCTTCCGCTTCATCTTTCCGCTTAGCTGAAAGAGTTTCACAAGCGGAAAAAAGACGCCTGCACAACTGTGTCACCAACTGGACAGGTCTTCCTTTTAAGATACTTTAGGGAGTGCTGAGACAAGTTGAACATGGCCGATTTTTAACTTGGAGAGAGCCTTACATAAAGCTTTCAGAGCACGCTTTAAGTAGGCTGAATCCCGCAATGGCACAGTCTCCTCCTCATTCTTCTTGGAAATGGTATCATCTATTGCCGCTGCGGGGACAATAGAATAGTAGAGCACCTCCAATATGTGACCTCTATCTTTTATACGCATCCTTGAACTATCCCGCATCTTGAAGGTAAATGGCGACCATATTTTACAGGCGAGAGTCACCAGATTGCAGAGCCTTTCTTCTGCCTTATCTTGAGAACCCAACTGCATTTCTAGCAGCTTTTGCAAGAGGAACAAAGGTAACTGATTCTCGAGCATCATCAGATCTCTCATAATGGGATTGCCGATTTCGCTCCTGCCAGATGGAACAAAAGCAACTCTGCCCAGTAGCTTCGCCTGAGAAGACATTGGAGAGGAAGCCTGATCCGCCTGTTTGACTTGGAACTGCAAGCACTCGAGCACGAAGGAGGCGTCAAGAGCCATGAGCCATGCAAGGCTTTCCTTCATATAGTCGAGATATTCGTCGTAGCAGTTCCTGATCTGCCAGTCGTACTTCTTCACCTCTTCCACTACGGATTCGAACTTACAGTCACCGATTGTCTTCTGAAATCTTCTTGCAGCAGCAACTTTATATCTCTCCGTTCCGTGTAGTTGGGATCTCCAGTGGTTATATGGTCCAATGGAGACGCACTGCGGAATATATGCTTCTGGTTTCACTGCCAGCAACTCCTTGGGCACACGAAAAATGGATATAGATATCTCATTTTCTATTTCTTGGTCGCCATGTATTTGCACGCTTTCCTTGATTTGAAGAACCCATCGATCTTGATCGATCTTTACTTCATCTGCGTTCATTATTTCCATGATTCAAACTGGAAAATTGATGAGAGATCACGGTAACCTACGAGACACAGAGGGGATGAAATTTTGAAATCGAAGTCTCAAATATGTGAAACAGTGGGGCAGACTGTCGTATATGTAGCTTCAGCATCAGCCAGAGAGAACGAAGGAAGTTTAGTCGCATTTCTATACTTACAGCAAGAAAAGCAACTTTAATTTGATAAATTTCCGTACGGGCAACTTCACGTGGTAAGTGCTTTACAGAAAGGATTCCAGTACGAAGGCTGTATGACAATTATAATAAAACTATACGGTTCAATTTTAATAGTAATATCATAATTTGATACGTAGTAGAAAATACTTCTTATAAATATGTAAAGAATTAAGGGTTTTACCATCTAATATTTTACGACACATATTAATATCTATTATCTTTTATATTCAATATAAATAAAAATAATAATAAGTTATAATTAATTGAGATGAGAATTATTAAGATATTTTATAATTTTATTTGTATTTGTTAGATTTTGATAATATTGTTTCATTTGCATGCGATTCAAGGTTTATAGGTATTTTGTCTAGTGTGATTTCTTTTTAATTGAAATGTAGTTTGTTTATTATGGATTCATTTTAAATAAAAGGAATTATTAAACATCTTTGATGGTCAATCAATTTTGTTTGTTAATTTCATCACAATTGAAATACATAAGAGAGAATAATAGATAATTTATAGCATAATATTTGTAAATGTTGATGAAGAAATGAAAGTGCTACTTTTTTATATATTTTAATGTTATTTTAATTTGTAGATGTTCTTAATTGATCTTACTTGACGACAACCAATATTCAGAAACTATTTTTAAATACACAACTCGAAGTATTGAATTACAAATATTAGACGTCCAACCTAGTCAATAATAATTATAAATTTTTCAAAAAATTAATAAACAACGAAAAAAAATTCAAATTGCAACCACAAAATTTTAAATAAAATTATATGTAACAACAACAAAATAAGACTATTAAAAAGTGTTTAATGAAATAATAAATTATAAGTATTAAAATTATATTAACATATATTTGAAATAACTCACTTTCAATATATATTCAGAATCAAAATAAAGTAAATATAATAAAAATAAAAACTACAGGGCATGCAGTTTTCCATTTTCGAAAGGACATATTTATATAAAGAAATAATAAATTGAACTTTCTCGGAATCCTTTCCAAGAGATTATTCATGCACACATTGACAATATCGAATTCGGAGAACCTATACTTTCCTTTTGAAATTCTTTATACTTTATTGGGAAACAGAATTTCTAAAAGAAAAAGTATTTTAGCGAAGCCCACGAAGATCACACGTGAATAAGTGATGGTCATCAAAAGGATGGAGACTTTAATTTGTCTTAATCGAAGAGTGCTAAAATCTGAAAGCTAAGCTTAGACTTTGAAACATACCGGGTCAAAGATTGCAACAAAAGATAGTATTATTTATAGTTCAATCTCGCTAAACCTTAAACAAAGTAAATAATCTATCGTATATCTATATGTATCATTTCAAATAATATTTTTTATTTTCACATTAGAAACATCATTACAGAGTCAATAACCAATTTCAATTTGAATAAAGTTTAATTTGTATTAGATTAATCCTACATTATTCTTAGTTTGCATTAAATATTAGCAACTTTGCATTGATGTATTTCTTCTCTCTTAATATTATCAAATCAATATGGGTGTCTAAATGTCATCATCAAAATTTCATTCCTTCAATGCATAATAGGCTCTCAATGATGCTCCTTACAACAAATGCAGATATGCACCTAAGCTTAAAATAAATGTATTTATGAAAGTTCATATTCTTAGGTGGATGATTATATAGGACAAAGGTGTTGAAGGACTAGGACACATGCATGATTCGATCATATGCGTTTAGATTCTTAGAATCCATTCATATAAGGTTTCAAGCTAGTTAGTTAGTCCCTTATTATTAGATATCAACTTTATGTTGTGCAATTCTAAGTAGTCAAGATAAACATTACTCCAATTTATAGGTTTGAGTCCACTTTATGCTACCTTTATCCACTATGACTAATAATGAACCAAGGTTTGTTAATGTGAATTTTGGTACACCTCTTAGGAGAGACTAGAAAAACAACTCGATATAATGCACATCACTCTCAATTATTATTATTTATAGTCCAATATTGCTAAACATTGAAAAAAGTACTTTATCTATTGTATATCTTTATGTATCATTTCAAATAGAATTTTTTATTTTCACATTCAAAAGATCATTAGAAAGTCAATAATCAATTTCAATTTGAATCAAATTTAATTTGTATTAGGAGTAAACCTACATTACTTTTAGTTTGCATTAAATATTAACAACTTTGTATTGATTTCCTTCTTCATTGTCAATATTATCAAATCAAGATGGGTGCCTAATGAACTATCAATTTTTTGGTGTTCTATGTGCTTCTCTTGCTCTATTAGGGTCTTTCACCTAAGAGGAGAGATAAAACCCCAAAATTGAGGCGGTTCACTCAAATAAATGAATGTATGATTTAATTATGACTAAATGCAATGATCTAAATACAGCTAAGCGATGAAATTGATTGATTAATAATGAAAAACTAATAAAATATACAATATTTGAAAACATAGTGATGTTTGCAAAAAGGTTACAAAGATGAAGAAAAATGCCAATGAAACTAAACAAAAAGTTGTAATTCAGAATGTGTGCACCTATGAGACTGATGAAGACTATAGAGCAGTATGGAAATATAGAAAATTTTACTTTTAGGTTGACTGGGACTCATTCACTACCTTGGACGAATCGGTATCAGGTCAGGGTTTTCTTCCTGGAAACTAGTTTTTGCTCATTGGGTACTAGAATCTGCAATTAACTCTTTCAGCCACCTCAAATGGGACTCATTTTCCATCGATGGCAAAATAGTCCTTTTCTATTTTTTTGCAAATTTAGATCGCAAACCTGGACCTTGTCACTTGTACAACACTTTTTGATGGAAACATGAATTTGGATCTCAAAATATTCGCACAAAATTGCTTAAAAATTGTTGTCTAATGAGGCTTTTTCCTAGGTTAAACTCCTAATTGGGTAATCAAACCTTGAATGGACAAAAATATGCATAAAACCCTAGCCTTAAATGTGTTAAAGACTAGGAAAATCTAAATTATGACAAAACCCTATTCTAGTATGTTAGAATAAGATGTGCAAATGTGATTTGAATGATGCAAGACTTCAATCCTAAAAACCCTACAAAATATCAAATGGATGTAAATGGCATGCAAATGTAATGCAAACCTTAGTATGAAGATAGAGAGAAAATGGAAGATGGAATCACTTTGAAAATAAGTAATTAGGTGTGATTTGATGGCTAGTTGCATCTCCTCAACCTAGATTTCTCAATGATTCACCATAGGAATCCATCATCAACTCTTTGCAATGTTGAATCTTGAATAATAAGTGAACTTGAAGACTTGCAAAAGTCCTAGTTTGTGCCCTAAAGCTTCAACTTTGTTATAGAAAATGTTAATGAAACTTATTATGGAAGACTCCTAATACATTATTTTTGAAATTACTTTTGTAAAAATGGCTAAGGGATGGGAAAAATGACCTAAAATAAGTATTTATAGGCATCAACAACTAATTTTCCCATTATTTAGACCTAAGAGGCCAACATCCATTAAAAATTAAGTTGAATTGATTAAATTCCTGTTCAATTTTGAATTTCCCCCCAAAAGGGACTCATTTGCCACCCTTGGTGAATGGGTCCCACCAAAGGGGACTCATTCACCCAAGGTGTTGAATGGGTCCCAATAGAGGTTTTGGAGGTGGGTTTTTGGGATATGCATGAATTAAGTATTATTTGTTAAGATTTAGATGATTTCTTAAGTGAAACAAGCCTTTAGATAAAAACTAATGGGTCTTAGGGGCTTATAAATGTTGTTTTAAAGATAGAATAATGTAGGTGTATCTAATAGTAGGTCCAAATTAAGTATAAAATTGACTCTTTTCTTAAGAGTCTAATTTTCCATGCCACATTTAGCCCCCACTTTTAGCCCATATGATTCCACATGTATATGTAAGCTAAAGGACTCTAAACATCACACTTTATTACATAAAAGGATACTCATTTAGAGGATGAGAGAATGAAGCCCCCAATGTAGTTATCTGCAAAACCACAACATTAGGAACTTCATCTTCTAGCACAAATTAATTAATTATCCAAAAGTCCTTTTATATAACTTCTAGAAATCTAACACGAGGGTTGATGTATTCCCCCCTTGATTTTTCTTGGTTTACGGGGGTGGAATCAAGGTAGCAATCTAGCCGCTTCAAATAAGGAATATCATATCTTAGGGCATTTCCAAGTACCATTCCACATAACGATAGATGATTGATGAAGTTGAATCATGATTTCAACACATTAAACAGTGTCGACAATAGAGTTCCCTAGCTCCCATTATGTTGTTTTGAAGATAAGATAATTTATGAACTCTTGAGAAAGAAAATAACCCTATTTTAATGCATAAGAGTAAAAGGGATGAAAATAGGTTAAAAGAGGTAGAAGAAAGTGTTTTGTCACTTACTATTGCATTTTACCTTCTTGTAGCTTGAGAGTGATGAGCGAGATGAGAAGATGTCGAGTAGATGGGGTTACACACCTTCATGATTGGATGAGCTTTGAGAGCAGGTGTCATACGACAAGCTATACCATGACGTGAATCGATTCTACAACTTTCGCTTAGTGATTTTGTAATTATTTAATGATTTTTAATGTATTTATAGGTTAATTTAGGATCTTGGAAAAATAGTTCACAAGGTGTCCCCTTTTTTGCAAAGCATCCCATTTCTTTGCAAAGTGTCCCTTTGTTTGCAAATTTCCTTGTTTCTTTGCGAAGTGTCCCAAAAGGGTTCTAAAGTGACTAGGGCCATTAGAAAAGTACACTATATGAACTTTAGCACATTTGCATGATGAATAATGTAAAAATCAAAGATATTAGATAAATTTTTAGAGCACATTGTTGTGATTTTGATAGGTACCTACATGACTGCAACAATGGCTAGGGTAGAGACAAATTAGCTTTCATAGAGATTTAGTGCCAACAATGTCAGATGTAGAGACAGAGAATCTACAAGAAGTAGGGATCTATTGGGAATATTTGATGCCAACTATGAGATACCATGACACCATGTTGATGGCCCAACGTGAGCATTGGGATGTTGACTTATGTACATAACTTCACCTCCTAATTGGGGAGATGACCATCATCTTAGAGGATGTACATTAGATTCTTGAAGTTCCTATTCAGGGAGAATGGATATGTTTTTGATGAGATCGGTCATTCCATGAGAAGGTGGACATGCAGTACTAATTGGATGGACCTATTCATGATGAGAACTTGAGAGCACGAATCAAGCTTCCCATGTTGCGATATTCATGAGCCTCTATTATGAGATAGATTATGATCCATATGGTTGCTCTAGTTCTTAATCTTGATAGACAAGCAACACAACTAGATGGAGAATTAGTACACTTTATTTTCTGGATGGTAGAGCATAGAACGATCTACACTTGAGGACATTGTATCCTAGCGCATCTTTATTATGATCTTGGATACTTTGTGTTTCAAGATATTGACAATATGGTGCATTGTATGCTTCTGCAGGTGTGGTGCCTTGAGTATATTACATGCACGAAGCTTATCAAGTTCCCATGTGCCATAGCCATAGGATACCCATGAGCGTTTGGCTATCCTCTATGATGTTTATGGTAGTATGGAGATCTACATTTTTGCAGGGTGAGATTTGACTGGCTAGATGAGGATGAGATCCTATGGAGACCTTATCTAGTCACACTAAAGTGTCTAGATCCCATAGGATGACTAAGGAGGATGTAGTTGGATATAATTTTTGGCTAGGTGACATGACTATGTTGTAAGTCCATTCTATTATGGGTGAGTTATGCAAAAATTTGGCAGTTGCAGACATAATCGAGGGCATGCCCCTTCATTATGTAGTTAATGTGGGGTGCTCAGAGGCCATGTGATATCATTCAACTCACTATACAACATGTCATCCAGAGTGACTCTAATGACTCAAATCATGATCAACCATTAGTCTCCGATGCTGATGACATCAGCAACACTTATGAGCATGAGGAGTGGTGGTTAGTGACACAAATAGCTCTTTTATTTCCCCTGGATGTCCCTATAGGTGATGTAGGACAAGCACCAGATGAGGGAGATGATCTAGAGGAAAGGGTTGAGGATGTACGATATAGGCTAGTAGATATATTTACTAATGTTATGAATGATAAGTATGATTCAGATGCCAATCCTAACTATAAGTGATAGGATGCAAGAGAAGAATATGATTATGAGGAGGAGTATGAGGAGGAGCCACCCCGAAGTGAGGGTGATAAGGTAGCTATTAAGGATTAATATGAGCAAGTAGAGTCCTCACACACTCATGTGACCAGATCACATCTAGTAGCTACAATAGACATTGGCACCCATGGTTAGAGAGAGGCTAACATGTCCTCCATACCCCCTAGAGAGGATGAGGTTGTTATCCCTCGCCCAACTAGAGATAAAGGTGATTGTTGATGGTCAAAACAACACAACAACATTAACCAAAATATTAATATTCTATTTCTCCTCAAAGAGAAAGAAAAAATATAGTAATCTAACTCCCAAGGTCCTGGTAGTTGGTTCTCAACTATGTTGATATTTCTTAATGGTCAATATGATTGTAATGTTCAATGGGCCTTTGCTGGTAACAGAGAAGAAGACTGCAGAACACCAATTAATCTACATTTTGGGGGTTTTAAATGAAAGAAAAAGATGAAACAAGGCTTTAAATCAAAGAAATGTGAATAAAATCCTTATGTATCCAGACATGTAGATCAACAATGAGTGTTCATTCTACCTAACCACAACTACAGTAAGATGCAATCCATAGAATAAACTACACTATTGCATACATCCATAATGGTAATTTAAATATCATCAATGTTCACTAACTTCAAACAAATCATTCACTCATCATCGAAAAACACAAATCAAATGAATACAATAATAATTTAATTCATAGATAATCCAATGGTATGACCTTGAATCCATTTCCTTCTATTAACTATCATCAAATAAGGAACAATTAAGCACAACAAAATCACTGGCATATGGATTAATCATATATCATTAACCTTACCAATTTGGATCCAAACATTAAAAATCATGACATGAAAACGTATGAAAACTATAATATAATCAAGCCTTTTACTAAAAAATTTAGAGTAACTTTCTAAAAAATTGAAATCCTAGATCTAGTTTCTATCTTCTATCCTCAGGTGGCTGATCTTTCTTCAATTAGCCGACCTTTACAAAATAGATTCTAAAAATACATATAGAGTTCCACATGCACAAATTTCTCAATTCTCAATCAAGATCCACAATTCATGGAGTCTGAACTGGACACAAAAGTGGACTAAAGAATCCCTCTTTCAAGGCTAGTCACACCATTGTACAAAAAAGGAAATCTAATATTCCAAGAGGAAAATGAAACCCACATATCAGACTTAGAGTAGAACTTATGTCAAGATCCACAAAAAGAGGAGAAGAAGATAGAGCATGGTGTGAGGAGTAAGTCACTTTTGCACTGAATACTCAAGAATGTACTTGTCAAAATTGAAGAACACCTGTTGAAGAGTATCTAAATCTGGCCCATCCAACCAATCACTTTCAAATTTGATTCTTTCAAACTCCATGGAAACCAACCTTTGCATCACCTTTAGCTTGATTAGCTCTTTTCTAGCAATTCTTACCTCCTCTCGGATATCCATAAACTGATCCAACAGTAAATTCTCCCCATCATCTCCTTTTTGCATGATTTCCTCAAACCTACCCCTCCATTTCTCTCTTAGTTTATCCAAAGATAGGCCTTCTTTGTTGGAGGAATCTAAGTTGATTAAAATGGCTACAACTGCCTCTAACTCAATCATCTACCTCCCTCTTTGTTAACAAAACCAAAGATTTAGGAAGAGCATCCTGTTGAGAAATGGGACTAGAAACATCTTTCAAGAAACCATGGAGCTAATCCAATTGAGCCTTAAGCTCATCCTTCCTTTGCTTATCCCTGATCATTCGGGTTTTGGTTAAAGAGGCCACAATATCAATCAAACTCATTTGTTGATTTCTTGTAGGGTTTCCCAAATTTACTGCCCCCAACTGATAATCAGTGATTTGCATGTCATCATGACTCTTCTTCATTATAGGTATGACAAATTCAACAATGATATCTCTATCATTAGTGAGCCTAGTGGACTGAAGAACCTGGGCCTTCTTTTTAGGTTTCTCTTTCCCAATTTCCTTCATCATTTCTTCCCAATTCAATGGTTGTGGTTGAACAACTTGTTTTCTCTCTAAGTCCAGTTTTAACCAAGTAGGAGCAATAGGAGTAGTGACTGCCTGGGCTGAAGAAGAAGCAACAGTAGTGAAAGATAGAGGCTACAACAATGTAAGCCTTGGTTGAGAATCAACCTCTTGCACATTTGGTTGATCACCTTGCTCCTTTTCCTGTGCTAACCTTTCTGCTTCATCTTCATCCTTTAACTCTTGAAACCTCTTAGCCTCTAGCTCATTTAAACATTCCTCTTCCTCTTTCTTCTTTTCTAACATTTCATCCCACTACTTCTTTAGTTCTTCAACATATTCACATGCCTCCTTGGACTTCCTCACATGTTCAACAATCTTAGCAGCCTCTCTTTCTCTTTTCAAACGCTCTTGCCCTTCCCTTTTCCTATGAGCCTCTTCTTATTCCTTGAGCTTAGCTTCAATAGCTTCTTTTTCTCTTCTTTGTTGAGCCTTTTCTTCTTCAAGATCATGAATTTTCTATTGCATTATCAACCTATCCCTTTCTTCTTAAATTTTGACCTCTTGCTCCTTTTGTTATTGTTGTTGAGCTACCTAATTGGCCTTCACCTTATCTTCCAAGTCCTTCTGCTTGACTGCCAATTCAGATTGTGCATTGGACTCCTAGTCTTGTTGCTTGGATGATGCCTTAGCTTGTGCCTTAGCATTCTCTTCCTATTGCTTAGTTGATGCCTTAGCTTGTTCCTTAGCATCAACTTCTCTTTTCACCTCTTCAAATAGCTTCCATTGATCTTCCTCAGTCAATACGTGCTCAATCCCTGCATCATCCATCATATCAAAAGATGTTAATACCAGATGCTCCTTATTAGATGCACTGTTGACTAAATCTGTTTCAATATTATGTATCTCAATTTGACCCTCCATTTGCTTTAAAACTTCTACTTCACTATGGAGAGCCCCCTTTGGTAATTCTTAGCCTAATTCTTGTGCCTTAGAGGGCTCAGTAGATGCCTCCCCTGCAGTAGATGATGAAGCACCCACCTCTACAGTTGTTTCATCTTCTTATATCTTTGGAAGGTTTTGAGGAACCACCTCCTCTTCTTGTACACTAGAAGGCATAAACTCTAAAGGTTCCTTAGGTGCCATCCTTCTCTTTTCCCTTTTATATCCTTGGGTGGTACCTATAGCCTTCCTCTTCTTAGATGATGTAGCCTCGGTCTAATTATCCCTTAAAATCACCCATTGAATACTCCTATCGAGCACTGGTCTTGCAATCTGCATTATGTCAATTGTCTCATCCACATTCCAATCTATTGGATGAAGGTCCTTAGTACCAATCTTGTCTACATCATACCTGAGATCCAAAACAATCTCATCATTAGACAATGTTTCTAGAATGTCTTCCTTTATCCCAAACTCAATCATAAGTGGGATAGGTTTCCTTTCATAATTCCTCTTCCTAAGATCATACTCATCTTGCAAGTCCTCCTAAAAATCCTCCAATAGATTGAAGTGCTTCTAAAAAACACTGGGGGGTAAAGCCCACATCTTGTATTTGGGGTCATAGCATTTCTTGGTAGTCTACAAGCCCAACTTCAAATAAAATAATTCATCACAAATAGCCTTACCTTCTTGAATGTGTGGACATCTAAAGGCTCCTAGCTTCATTAAAAATTTATGGCAACCAGTCTTGTGTTTGTTGCTAAACTAAAGATTCACAGCCAAGGCTTGATAAATAAACTCCATTAAAATGATCATATCACCACAACATCTAGGTAGTAAATGGGGGTGGCAATCAAATCCTGCTAGCTTGAAATAGGTGAATGTGGGGTACTGGATAAACTAATGCCCCTATTCATTAACAAAAGCCATTGCCTCCTTGCTAAGCCTATAGCTTGCATCATCATTAAGTTTAATGATAATGATATAAATAAAGGCATCATTAACCCTTCTATATTGTTGCTCTGATGCCTGCAAGGTGATTTGGTCATAATACTCCCACACCTTCTTCTATCATTGGGATTCCCCCAATATACCAACTCTTTGAAGTCTAGGAAAAATCCCCAAATGAGTAGTTGCATAAACTACATAGGAGGTCATAAAGAAACACCTGGTTTCTCTAACTTTTATCATCTGATTGCAAATTTTATCTAGTACTATCATTGACCAATCAAATTGTTGCCTTCCATCCAAAATAGTTTGAATGAAAGGAAACATCCATTCTTTAAATAGTGAAGCATCCCTTTTACCAAACACCCTAGAGAGGAACATGATTATATCTCCAATTTCTTTACTAAAGTCCTCCCTCTTAGGCTGGTCTGGAAGCTTGGTCAGAGACTTCTTCTCTACCCTCATCCAAGTCTTATTCATACGAAATCGATTCCTCTCCTTATTATCACTGTAAAGCTTCAAAGCCTCCACCTCATTCAATTATTTATGATTCTTTGGATTAGGTATATGAAACTGGAATTTGATCATTTGCGATGTGAAGTAAATAATGACATTACTCTTTACATCCACACACTTCCTAGTAGCTATGTTATATGCTCCAGCCACTGCAAGAATCAACTCCAGACATTGGATAGACAGAGGGAAGAGTGCCACATGTGCCAACCTGAATTGAACAATCCTTTATGTCCTTCTTGTGACCTTGTCCTCAGTGAATGTCTCCTCATGCAATTACTTATAGATAAAAGTACCCAAATAGGTGTTAGTAATATCAGTTCAGTCAGAATCAATCTTGCTAGCCGTGAGGACAACCTCCCTATGCTTACATCTAAAGGTATATAGGAGTTGTTCCACTTTGATTTTCTTTGACCTAACTCCTTGCCATGAAGTTTCATCTGGTTGGCTCCTTTGAGAGGCCTCATCTGATGCTCCCGACATCTCTTAATACCTGCAACAATTCCCTATATTAGATGAAGAAATCATCTAAGTTAGTCAATCATATTATCACTACTCCATCCTCCTAAGATAACATTTACTTGGTCAAACCATACCTTTATCGGAGGCGGAACCATAGAAGCATTAGGCATAGACAATGTTTCTTATCATGTGGTGGGGAGGGATTAGAACTGGACAAGGAGTAAAATAGTGTTGGAAGTGAGACTGAAACTAGAACTAGAACCAACATAGGGTCAAAGGTGGAACCGGGATCAGAACAAAACCAGAACATGGTTGGAGGTAGGACAGGAACAGGAATTGAACAAGAAATAAAGGTTAGCTTACCAAGTTCAACTTCCTCTCTAGATCTGCTTTTGGCCAGAGTAAAGATAATCATCATAATAATGAATGGGATTGGAAGAATTCCAAAAAATGAAGAGTATTCAAAACAAGGCGGTCACATGAACCCTAAACCCTAGGTCACATAGGCCCTAAATGAAAGTTAGAAATATAATAATTTTAACCCTCATATAGCTCCTCCATACAAAAGTAATTAAGACCATGGAAAAGGTTATATTGTAAAACTCTAATTTGCTCGATACATCATTTCCAAAAACTAGGGTACAATGGAAAATTCATACGAATAACCCAAAACCGACGCGAGAAAACTAGAACAGGGTCCCAAAATTGAAATTCATTACCCAAGCTAGGAAACCCCTTCGAAATCAATACCCTAGTCAAAACCAGAGCACAAAAAAATGGACCTGTCACGAAAGTGACAATAGAACAAACAACAAAGCAAAAATGACAAACAAAAAAAAAACAAACCCAATGAAATGAAAAAGAAAGAAACAAGCAAATAGAATAAAAAGAACAAAAACAAACATCAACCAAGTGAAAAAATTCACTGAATAAACCCTCCTATGAATACGCTAAAATGACACAAGCAAAAGAACAAAATGAAAGAAAGAAAAGCAAGAGAAACTTACCTCATAACACTCCTTAGGATTGACCAAAAATTCCCCAAGATTCACTCTATAATTTCCCCCCACAATTAAATCAATTCTCTCGAGACTTTCCTGGCCATAATTTGCTTAAACAATTCATATAATAATAACAATGAGGTAGTTTAATCATAATTAAGCGTCTAATCAATAATTCGCACATGCCAATAGCCTGCCTTTAATGCCATAAATGCGATAGATCGAGGACAAAGCCAATGACCCGAACAAACAATTAAGTCAAATCCATGGAAGATAAAAAGGTAAGGTAGACATGGATTCGGGACAAGAACAATATATAGAAACTACACAATGTTCCATATTTCATTTCCAACCCTGGCTCTAGTCCTGACAAAAAGACTAACCGAAAACAACAAAGAAAGATGGGGGCAGAGACAAAACTGAAATGGAACTTCACAAAGTTTGAAGTTTATTTCTAGGTTCGGATCTAGTCCTGACAAAAAAGAAAAGAACAACACAAGAACAAGGGAAGCAGGACTGTAGCGAACACCGGACCCAGCCCAAACAACAAAGAAAAGTGAAAAAGGAAAAGAGTGAAAGCAGAGTCAGGATGGGAACAACAAAATAGAAACTTGAAACTTCCCATGTGAGTTCCAATCCCGATTCTGATCCCACATGAGCAAACAAAAAAACACAAGGAAACGACCAACGAACAGGAGGACAAACCAACCCAAGTGTCAGTAAAAAAAAACCAACAAAAAAAAAAAGAAACAAAAGAGAAGGATGAGTCGGAGTCAGAACCATATCTGAACTAGAAACCTTGAAATAGTTCCATATCTAGATTTGGTTCCGGGCCTGACTTTGACAAAACAAAAGATAGACTTAAGAGCAAAAACAAAGAATTCCAAAGACCCAACCAGACAACCAAAGAATACCAAAACAAAAAGAAAAGGGGGACCCATTTTGTTCCAAAATAAAATAAAATAGGGTGGTTATGCAAGGCATAACAAATGGCGACTCGACTGGGAAAAATGTTTTACACATTTTTAAGATATTGAAGAATTCAATCACCCCAAAACTTATAATTCATGAGACATGTTAACTTAAGTGTGATCAGAATATTTAAGTAAAGTTGAGCTAGAATCTCATATGTAGAACCAACATAAACTACTACTTGAATATGAGTCTATGCATGCTTATGGTGCACCCTTCTTTATTTAAGCTTTCTCCACACCTAAACAACTATATCTATGATCCAACCTACATGGGTTGAGTCCTTCAACTATCATGCAATGAAATAATGGGTATTGCTCCACTACCAGTCAGACATCCATAGCCCCAACGAAGATACCTATAGTTCTCTCAAAGAATTGCTCTACTACCAGTTAGGCATCCATAGCCCCGATAGAGATATTTGAATTTCCCATTTTGTATTGATTTTTCCTTTTATCTTAGTGCTTCTCTTTTTCTTATTTCTTTTACATGCCTTGTGAAAATTATTTTCAAAAACCTCCTCAATACAAAGACTTTAATAGTATGAGATGTGTGTTGAAAACTATAGTGGATCCCATGATAGTTTTGGGGAAATAGATTTTTCACTTGAATCAAAGATATAATCACCCTAAGATGAATATGCACTTTATAGTTGGGTGTTTTATCTATTTTGTGATAGATTTCAATGATAGTTCAGGAGGTTATCTACAATATACCTTACTCCTAGTAACCTTCAGACTCATGCTAAAATGACCACAAGGCATGAGCTTTAGAACAAAATCTTTCGACACATATGCCCAAAAATGCCTAAACCAATTTCTCTCCTAGTACCCACAACATTATTTGAATAACAACCCCAATGTTTTAAGATGGAAAGAAAAGAGAATCTCCAAAGAAGACAAAAATAGACACAAAACAACAAAGGAAACAAAAAGAAAGAAAGAAACAACAAAAAAACAACAAAAAGGAAGCAAAGAACTAGTAATTACATAAAATACATATATGTAATCAATTCAGAAACTCAAACCTTTATGAGCTGAAGTAATGCTTAAGAAACTGCCCATTGACTAGCAATGGAACAAGGTCTCCCATCAAGGTGCTCAAATGAAAAGCATTCTCACCCAAGATCTCGGCTTCTTGATACGGACCTAGCCAGAGTCTATCAAATTTTTGATGATCACCCTTTTTCTCCTTAGCCTTGTCCCACAACAACACCAAGTCTGAGATTTTGAATGCCTTAATCTTAGCTCTTTTTTCAAACCAATTTTTGACAATAGCTTGATGCTTAAAAAGCTATTGTAGAGCAACATATCTCTATTCTTCCATGTTTAAAAGGTTATTTAGTCTTACCTCAATCCGGTCAACTCTTGTATAAAACTCTTGCATGAACTTAAGAATAGGTATCTATAAGTGTATGGGGAAAACTGGATCTTGGCCATAGACCAATTTAAAAGGGGAACTTCCTAGAGAAACCTTAATACGGGTTCAATCTGCCCATAAGGAAAATCTTAACTGGGTATGCTAGTCTCTAGGATTACTTTCATGTTACTTCTTTATCACTTCTAACAAATTCTTGTTAGTAGATTCTGCTACACCATTTCCCTAAGGATAATAGTTAGAGGAATATTTCAAGATAATTTTATGTTTGTAAGCCCATTGTATAAATTTAGCAGATGAAAAGCAAGGGCCTTTGTCACATACTAGAGCAAATGACACTCCAAACTTGGTAACAATATTTTCAGTGAGAAATTTGATAACCACATCATTGGTGCTATTCTTGCACGGTTGTGCATCAATCCAATAGGTGCAATAGTCTATAGTAGTTAGGATGAATTTGTGTCTTGCAGAAGAATTAGGATTAATTACCCCAACAAATTCAATGCCCATTGGGAAAATGGTCTTACCTCATATACTAGTTATAGAGGCATTGTTGGATTATGCTCCTTTGATGCAGAAGTCGGACATGTATGACATGTCCTGACGTGTTGATGTGCATCCATGAACACATGGGGCCAATAATATCCTGACTTGAGGATTTGATGAGAAAATGAATCTACTGATTTGTGTCCTATGCCACGCCTACTGTGGAATTCAGCCATGGCATGCTTAGCTTCTTGTTGATCTAGACATTGCAGGTACACCCCCTCATAATTTCTTTTGAATAGAACCCCTCCTTTGAGCATGTAATGAGCACTATTTATCCTAAGTGCCCTTCTCTAGGTAGCATTCATTCCTTTTGGGAATCTATTATTTAGAATGAAGAAGATCAAGTTAGTATACCATGGGTCCTTGGTAAATGAGTGCATAGTATATTGCTGATAGGTAAAATTCTTGTCAACCTCTGACATGGCCTTTGATAAACCTTGTCCTCAGACAAGTTTCATTAGATGGATCTCTAAATCATACTCTTGCAGGATAGCCATCCATTTTTCTCTTCTTTCCCCCAATTCACTTTGCATAAGGACTGACTTAATCACTAGATCGGGCACTATAGCAATAACTTGGCTTCTCAAAATGCAATGCCTAAATTTTTTTACTTGTACCAATGCAAATGCCTATTTTTCCAAGGGTAGGTACCTGACTTCTGCATTCTTGAATGGCAATCTCATGAAGGAAATTGGTCTTTCATCTCCTTCACCTTTGTGTTGTGTTAGGACTGATGCCCTTGAATGATCAAATGCAAATAAATAAATATAAAAGGGCTTTAGGTAATCTGGGCTAGCCAAGACCGGTGCCTTAGATATTGATTGCTTAATTTGCGAAAATGCAGATTTAGCCTCATTGCTCTATTCAATTTTAGCATCTTTCTTCATCATCTTGTTGAGGGGTTTGACAATTTTTGCAAACCTTGTTATGAACTTCCTTACAAAATTAATCCTCCCAAAGAAGGACCTCATCTCTTTTTTTACTGCCTAGCATCATCAATTTCAAAATAGCCTCAACTCTATCAAGATCTATGGATATTCCATTTTCTAGTATCACATGCCCTAGAATTTTCCCTTCAAAAATTTCAAAAGACACACTTCTTGGGATTTAGAGACACTTCGTAGCTGATACATCTCTTAAGAACCTTTGCTAAATCAGCAACACGATCCTTTCTTTTCTTGGAAAATATTGTTAAGTCATCTATATATATAATAATACACTTACCTATTAAATCCTTAAAATCCACATCCATTGCACGTTGAAAGGTAGCTCCAGCATTAATGAGGCCAAACGACATGTGTCTATAGGAAAATGTCCCCCACTTTGTAGTGAAGGCAGTCTTCATCCTATCCTCATGACTGACAAGCAATTGGTTATATCCAAAATAGCCATCTAAGAATGACATCATCTGGGATCCATTAACAGTTTGTAATACCTCATCAAGAGAAGGAAGTGGGTAGTTATCCTTCTCTAAGGCCTTGTTCAAATTCCTAAAATCAACACACAACTTGATCTCCCCACTTTTCTTATGTACTGGAAATAGATTGGCAACCCACATGGAGTTCCTTACTGGGAAGATGATTCTTGCTGATGAAACCTTTTGCACTTCCTTCTGTATCAATGGCTCCATCAAAGCATTGACCGGGCGCTACTTTGATAGAAAGGCTTGACTTCTGGCTTCAACAGTATTGTGTGTGTGATCATAGAGGTGTCAAAAGTCTTCAAATCTTCATAACTCTAGGAAATTTCCACAATATCTTCTTTAACACCCTAATTATCTCATTTCTGATCTCCTCGGGGCAGGTCTTCCCTATAAGGACATTTCTTTTGAGACCTGAATCATCTAGATTAATGTATTCGTACTTCCCTCCTTAACTTTGCGTTGGCACTCTCTCTCAAGCCCAAGGATTAGAATCAAATATCCTTTCTAAGCCTACCATCCCCTTGGGGATGTTGTTACTCTTTAAGTTCATTAATCCTTCTGTATCACAATGTTCAGGGTCCCATTCTCCCTGATCTCTATCTGATTCATCTATGATATGTCCTTCAAAGACATCTAAAATTTCCAAGAAGGCAAGTATGTGTTGGTCATCCTCGAAGACCTAAAATTTTTGAACATTATCAAGGACTGCTAGGATTGAAACTAGCTCCACTAAAAATATTTTCAATTTGGAGTCCTGTATGGGCTCCAAAGTACTAGCAGTAACTGCCAAAGCATCTACAATCTGATTTTGTTCCCTAGGAATCAAATTAATTCTGAAAGCATCAAAGTCCTTGATCATATTCCAAACCCTATTTTTGTAAGCAACCGATCTTTTTTATGACAAGTATACTAGTTGTGAACTTGTTTGATAATGACTTCAGAGTCTCCCATCACCATAAGAGATGTGACCTTCTGATGAGCAAACATTAAGCCCCTAGCAAGTGCTTCGTACTCTACCACATTGTTTGTGCAACCAAACTATAGCATATAGGAAGCAAAGTAAGTATTCCCCTTTGGATTGGTTAATTCCACCCCTACTCCACTTCTTGATTTGGACTCAGAGCCATCAAATTTTAGGATCCATAATTGATTTGGGGTTGGGATCTCTTTCTTTTTTGGCATATAGTCTTTTACTTAGCAAAAGTATATGGCGGCTCAGACTGGTGCTAATCATCAGTACATGAGAGTAATTGGGTGAAAAATTCATGAGAAGCTTTTCCTAAATTCAAAATTTGTTTAGGATGTGATTCTGCAACCTCCCCTTGAGCTAGGTCAATATTTAGTACTTTTCTCACCAATGCCCTAGGCATTGGAAGTGTTTTTGAGGTAATTCAAAACATAGAACCTAAGTCTGCTCGAGTTGAGAAGATGATTCCCTCTGAGCAGAGCTAACTCTTGTAAGGATGGTTCCATCATTAGCTTCAAATGGAAATTCATTAATAGGGCCTTGGGGTTGACATTCACTATTTTCTTCTAGCTTGGAGACATGTTTTAAGATATCTACATAGGGTAGGTAGGTTAACTCAAAATGATTATGATAATGGACCCTACACTAGTTACCAAGTAGGAGACTCCACATATCAACCTCCTCTCCTAGTACCAGCCTATCCTGTTGTAATTTCCTTCTTAGGACTTACTGATTAATAGTAATCATTGGGTCATTTTGTTGTGAAAGGGGTGAGTCATCAGAATGAAGTACTCAAAAGGTCATGATTTTCTCCTGCTTGTAAACTCCTATCTTAGTTTTGAAATAGGATACCTCATTAGGCAAATCATATTCTGTGATCATATGTTTGAGCCTGGGCTCAGTTTCAATTATGATCTAGCTTTCTATTCCTTTCCAGGGCAGCCACATGTGTGAAAAATCCAAAGAAAATTATCCACCTAGACTTTTCATCAGGCCTCTGCTCAAGAGCATACCATAGGTTTCTGGGATATCTGCAACTTGGATATTGACATAAGTTTGGATCCTTGGGTTAGATCTAATATGTACATGGATATTTTTAAGCTATCCTACCACATTAGCTTTTTTTTTATCTAATTGGATAACCTTTCTATTTCTCTAAAGTGGGCTCAAACCTAACTTCCTACAAATGGAAAATGGCATGACATTCCCCGATGCCCTAGAATCGAGCAAACAATTATGTAAATTCTTTCCAAAAATTCTAAAACTTAGCAAGAAAGGTGGAGTACCAATCTTACCTTTCTAGATTGTTGCATTCATCTCATTAGTAGGAGTCTCCTTTTCTCTTCCTTTTGACCTATTTGCTTCCCCCAAGGCTTTCAACGAGATTTCCTTTTGAGTTAGGCACTATTTCAAAATATCAAAGAAAGACATTGAAGTCTTCTGCCTCTACATCTCTGTAATGAAATCAAATTATAAATCATTCCTAACCTAATATTTAGGAATTTAAAATGAATTACATTTGTTCTAAGAATCTGATGGTCCCTTTGGTGGTGGTGGATTATTATCAGCATTCTAATTTGGCAGGACCATGTTATTAGGAGGGGCAGAGGTCGTGAATGGCCCTCGGTTCTAATTTCTAAGGAAATGGCCTCCCTTGGTTTGGAAGGCTTTGGAATCATACACATCTTCTACTAATTCATTGTCTTCCTAGTTGGGTAATGGAAGCTCTTCTTCAATGATATCATATGCCATGGCAGTATTTGTTGATCCACCAGATTTGTTGGATGCACCTTGGAATGGAGCATCAACTTGGGCTATCTTAACCATTTTTCCATCTCTAGGAAATTTACCTCAAAATGGACCACAGTATCATGTAGTCTACACCAATTAGTCATAAGGTTGAGGTCTGCCACATTAGTATTGTGTGGATTCTCATCTCCCGCTTGATAATTGTGGGAAACTCCTTCGTTATTGGGTCCAGTATTCCAAGTCCTATTGTTGCTAGGCCTTTGATTGTATCCTCTATTCCAATTTTGATAGTTTTGATTAGAGGAGTTTTGGTTATGGAAATTATTGTTGGTGTTCTCAGTGGTATTATAATTCTAACTAGGATTTTGGTCAGGATAACCACTTTGATTAGAATATCCTCCCTGATTTTGAAAACATTGGTTATGGTTCTAAGGGGGATTTTTTCTGAGTTGATCCATGTTGTTAGACATCTAAGACAGTGCCTTTTTTATTGTCTCCATATCATTGGTCAGTTGGAGAGTCTTTTCACTTTCTACATTCTTCACAGCAAAAGATTGATTAATTGAACTTGATCCTCCAGCTTGATTTTGGTAATTTTGATTTTGCTGGGAGGAATCCTGGGGACCATTATTAAAAAATGGCAAGGGAGGTGAACCTTGGAATTCAAACATGGGTTTGTATTGGGAATAGGACATCCCTAGGACCGTATTGAATATAGGGGGTGTATTGGACATTTGATATCCTATAGGATGGAGAACTCCTCCTAGACTCTCACTTTGCAGACTGATCTGTTGTTGTAGCTGAATGGTGAGATGATATACCTTAGCCAAAGAGTTAGTTTCATTAGCATGATATGTAATTTTTAAGAACAAGCCAATCAAAAGGTCCACAACCCTTAAGTATGCAAGATGGCGATGTTCTCAGCCACCAGGTAAGGATCCTGCAACCTTTAGTACATTCTTTGGAACCTGGTGTTGAATAGGGGCAACAGTTCATGGTGTTCTTTTCTTATGGTGGAAAATTGGTGGTAAAGGATAGCAACATCTACATAAACCCTTAATTGGTTGATAAAGGCATTCTCTAAATCCATCCAACCTAGAACCAACCCTCGAAGTAAGTTCAGGTACCAATTGTATGCCATTTCTCCCAACGAATAGGGGAACAACCTGCACACAATGTCCCGATGAGCTACCTGAGAATAGGTATAGGCATCTTTAAATGCCTATATGTGATCCTTGGCACTTCTTCGCTCCCCATGCATGTACTTAGGACAAAAACTCTCTAGGTTCTTTTGGAGATCATGTATACCTCTAGGGATAGTCCCTAATGGTGAAGGGTTATTAAAAAAGTAAGCCATAGGTGTTGGCAGTGATACAGGTTGAGCAGGTTGTGGGATGGGTGAAAGTGGTTGATGAGGTGGTGTAGGTGGATTTGGTGGAAACCTAGGTGAGGTGGGCAGTGGTGATAAATGTTGGATCAAGACTCTACGATCCCAGGGCCTATGCCCAACAGGGGTTTGGAGTTCAACAAATAATTCAAGATTTTGAGAAGATCTAAGAACTCTCTCATACCTATCTGGAGAGAATGACCCAATGTGATCCATCTTGTTCTTCAGGCCCTCCTTCTAGTGCCAGATCTGTTGATGGTCAAAACAGCACAACATTAAATAGAATATTACTATTCTATTTCTCCTCAAAGAGAAAGACAACATATAGTAATCTAACTCCCAAGGTCCTGGTAGTTGGTTCTCAACTATGCTGATATTTCTCAATGGTCAATATGATTGTAATGTTCAAGGGGCCTTTGCTGGTAACAAAGAGGAAGACTACATAGCACCAATTAATCTACATTTTAGGGGATTTGAATAAAATAAAAAAAGATGAAATAGGGCTTTAAATCAAAGAAATGTGAATAAAATCCTTACATATCTAGACATGCAGATCAAGAATGAGTCTTCATTCTACCTAACCACAACTACAAAAAAATGCAATCCATAGAATAAACTACGCTACTGCATACATCCATAATGCTAATTTAGATATCATCAACATTCACTAAACTTACTTCAAAAAAAATCATTCACTCATTATCAAAAAACACAAATCAAATGAATACAATAACAATTTAATTCAAAAATAATCTAATGATATGACCTTGAATCCAGTTCCTTCTATTAACTTTCATCAAATAAGGAACAATTAAGCATAGAAAAATCACTGGCGTATGGATTAATCATATATCATTAACCTTATCAAAATTGATCCCAACTTTGAAAATCATGACAATAAATGTATGAAAACTGTAAAATAATCGAGCCCTTTACTAAAATTTTTAGAGTATCTTTCTAAAACATCCTAGATCTAGTTTCTATCTTGTATCCTCAGGTGGTTGATCTTTCTTCAATTAGCTGACCTTTACAAAATAGATTCTAAAAATACATATAGAGTTCCACATGCATGAATTTCTCAATTCTCAGTCAAGATCCACAATTCATGGAGTTAGAATTGGACACAAAAGTGGACTAAAGAAACCCTCTTTCAAGGTTGATCACACCATTGTAGAAAAAAGGAATTCTAATTCTCCAAGAGGAAAATGAAACCCACAGATCAAACTCAAAGTAGAACTTATGTCAAGATCCACAAAAGAGGAGAAGAGAACATAGACCATGGTGTGAAGAGTTGGTCACTTTTTCACTGAATGCTCAAGAATGTACTTGTCAAAATTGGAGAATACCTATTGAAGATTATCTGAATCCAGCCCATCAAACAAATCACTTTCAAATTTTATTCTTTCAAACTCTGCGGAAACCAACCTTTGCATCTCCTTTACCTTGATTAGCTCTTTTCTGGCAGTTCTTACCTCCTCTTGGATATCCATAAACTGATCCAACAATAAGTTCTTCCCATAATCTCCTTTCTGCATGATTTCCTCAAGCCTACCCCTCCATTTCTCCCTTAGTTTATCCAAAGATATGCCTTTTTTTTTGGAGGAATCTAAGTTGATGAAAATGGCTACAAATTCCTCTAACTCAATCATCTACCTTCCTCTTTGTTAACAAAATTAGGGATTTAGGAAGAGTAGCCTATTGATAAATGGGACTACAAAACATCTTTCAAGAAAGCATGGAGCTGATCCAATTGAGCCTTAAGCTCATCATTCCTTTGCTTATCCTTGATCATCCAGGTTTTGGTTGAAAAGGACATAATATCAGTCAAACTCATTTGTTGATTTCTTATAGGCTTTCCCAAATTTACTATCCCCAACTGATAATCAATTATTTGTATGTCATCAGGGCTCCTTCTTTGAACATTCCTCTTCCTCTTTCTTCTTTTCTAACATTTCATCCCACTGCTTCTTTAGTTCTTCAACATAGTCCCATGCCTCCTTGGACTTCCTCGCATGTTCCATAATCTCAGTAGCCTTTGTTTCTCTTTTCAAACACTCTTTCTCTTCCCTTTCCTTATAAGCCTCTTCTTGTTCATTGAGCTTAGCTTCAATAGCTTCTTTTTCTCTTCTTTGTTGAGCCTTTTCTTCTTCAAGATAATGATTTTTTTTTGCATTATCAACCTATCCCCTTCTTCTTGAATTTTGAGCTCTTGCTCCTTTTGTTGTTGTTGAGTTAACTCATCGGCCTTCACCTTATCTTCCAACTCCTTCTGCTTGAGTGCCAATTTAGATTTTTCATTGGACTTCTCCTCATGTTGCTTGGTTGATGCCTCAGCTTGTGCCTTAGCATTAGCTTCTCTTTTTGCCTCTTCAAAGAGTTTTCCTTGATCTTCCTCAGTCAATACATGCTCATTCCCTGCATCATCCATCATATCAAAATATGTTAATGTCAGATGCTCCTTATCAGATACAGTCTTTTCTGAATCTATTTCAATATTATGTATCTTAATTTTACCCTCCATTTTCTTTAAAACATTTGCTTCACTATGGAGAGCCCCTTTTTGATTCTTGGCCTAATTCTTGTGCCTTAGAGGGCTTAGTAGATGCCTCCCCTGCAACAAATCTAGAAGCACCTACCTCTTTAGTTGTTTCATCTTCTTGTATCTTTGGAAGGTTTTGAGGAACCACCTCCTCCTCTTGTGCACTAGAAGGCATGAACTCTAAAGGTTCCTTAGGCACCATCCTTCTCTTTGCCCTTTCATATCCTTGGGTGTTACCTACATCCTTCATTTTCTTAGATGATGTAGCCTCGGCCTGATTAGCCCTCAAACTCAAAAATTGAATACTCCTATCGAGTACTAATCTTAAAATCTGCATTATGTCAATCGTCTCATCCGCATTCCAATCTTGTCTACATCATACCTAGGATCCAAAACAATCCCATCATCAAAAAATATTTCTAGAATGTCTTCCTTTATCCCAAACTCAATCATAAGTGGGATAGGTATCCTTTCATAATTCCTCTTCCTAAGGTCATACTCATCTTGCAAGTCCTCCCAAAAATCCTCTAATAGACTGAAGTGCTTCTCAAGAACACTAGGGAGTAAAGCCCTCATCTTGTGTTCAGGGTCATAGAATTTCCTAGTAAGTACAAGCCCAACTTCAAATAAACTAATTTATCACAAACAACCTTACCTACTTGAATGTGTGGATAGCAAAAGGCTCCCAGCTTCATTGGAAATTGATGGCAACCAGTCTTGTGTTTGTTTCTAAACTAGAGATTCACAGACAAGGTTTGATAAATAAAATCCATTAAAATGTTCCTATCACCACAACATCTAGGTAGCAAATGGGGGTGACCACCAAATCCTGCTAACCTAAAATAGATGAATGTGGGGTACTGGATAAACAAATGCCCCCATTCATTCACAAAAGTCATTGCCTCCCTGCTAAGCCTATAGCCCACATCACCATTAAGATGTTGATAATGGCATAAAGAAAGGCATCATTAACCCTTCTATAATGTTTCTCTTATGCTTGCAAGGTGAGCTAGTCACAATACTCCCACACCTTCTTCTATCCTTGGGATTCCCCCAATTTACAAACTGTTTGAAGTCAAAGAAAAATCCCCACATGGGCAGCTGCATAAACTACGTAGGAGTTTATAAAGAAATGCTTGGCTTCTCTCACTTTTATCATCTGATTGTGAATGTTGTCTGATACTATCATTGACCAATCAAATTTTTTCCTCCCATCTAAAATAGTTTGAATGAAAGGAAACATTCATTCTTTAAATAGTGAAGCATCCCTTTTACCAAACACCCTAGAGAGGAACATGATTATATCTCCAATTTCTTTACTAAAGTCCACCCTCTTAGGTTGGTCTAGAAGCTTGGTCAAAGACTTCTTCTCTACCCTCATCCTAGTCTTATTCATATGAAATCTATTCCTCTCCTTGTTATCACTGTCAAGCTTCCGAGCCTCCGCCTCACCCAATTATTTAGGATTCTTTGGATTAGGTATATAACATAGGAATTTGATCATTTGAGGTGTGAATTCAATAATGACATTACCCTTTACATCCACACACTACCTACTAGTAGGGTTATGTGCTCCAACTGCTACAAGAATCAACTCTGGACATTGGATAGATAGAGGGAAGAGTGCCACATGTGCCAACCCAAATTGAACAATCATTTTTGTCCTTCTTCTGACCTGGTTCTCATTGAATGTCTCTTCATGCAATTTATCATACCTACAAGGACCCAAATTGGTGTCAGTAATATTAGTCCAATTAGAATCAATCTTTCGAGTTGTGAGGACAACCTCGCTATGCTTACATCTCAAGGTATATGGGAGTTGTTCCACTTTGATCTTCTTTGGCATAACTCCTTGCTATGAAGGTACACCTGGTTGGCTCCTTTGAGAGGCCTCATCTAATGCTCCTGGCATTTCTTAATACCTGGAGCAATTCCCTATAATAGATGAACAAAGCATCTAAGTTATTCAATCATATAATTACTACTCCATCATCCTAAGATAACATTTACTTGGTCAAACCATGTCTTTATCAGAGGTAGAACCATAGAAGCATTAGGCATAGACATTCTTTCTTATCATGTGGTGGGGGAGGGATCAGATCTAGACAAGGAGTAAAACAGTGTCAGAAGCGAGATTGAAACTAGAACCAGAACCAACATACGGTCAGAGGGGGAACCGAGATCAGAATAGAACCAAAACATGGTTGGAGGCGGGACAGGGATAGGAATCAAAATAGAAATAAAAGTTAGCTTACCAAGTTCAACTTCCTCTCTAGATCTGCTTCTGGTTGGAGTAAAGAAAATCATCACAATAATGAATGGGATTGGAATAAGTCCAACAAATGAAGAGTATTCAAAACAAGGCGGACACATGAACCATAAACCCTATGTCACATGGGCCCCAAAGGAAAGTTAGAAATATAATAATTTTATCCCTCCTAAAAATCCATACAAAAGTCATTAAAACCATGGAAAAGGTTATATTGCAAAACCCTAATTCGTTCAATACATCATTTCCAAAAACTAGGGCACAATGAAAAATTCATACAAATAACCCAAAACCAACGCGAGAAAACTAGAATAGGGTCCGAAAAATGAAATTCATTACCCAAGCCAAGAAACCTCTTCAAAATTGAAACCCTAGTCAAAAGTAGAGCATGTAAAAATGGACCTGTCATGAAAGTAACAACTGAACAAACAATAAAGCAAAAATGACAAATGGAAAAAAAAAACCCAATGAAACAAAAAAGAAAGAAACAAGCAAATAGAACAAAAAGAACAAAAACAAACACCAACCAAGTGAACAAATTTACAAAATAAACCCTCCTGCGAATATGCTAAAACAACACAAGAAAAAGAAACCTAGCTCAAAACACTCCTTAGGATTGACCAGAAATTTACCAAGATTCACTCCGCAATTTTCCACCATGATTAAATCAATTCTCTCAAGACTTTCTGGGCCGTAATTTCCTTAAAAATTTTGTATAATAATAACAATGAGGCAGTTTAACCATAATTAAGCCTTTAATCAATAATTCGCATGTGGCAACAACCTGCCTTCAGTGCCATAAATGTGATGGATCAAGGATAGAGCCAACGACGTGAACAGATAGTTAAGTCAAGTCCACAGAACATCAAAATGTAAGGCGAACACAGAGCTAGGTTGGGAACAAGATAGAGAAAATACACAATGTTCCATATTTCATTTCCAACCCCGGCTCCAGTCCCGAAAAAAAGATAGATTGAAAAAAACAAACAATGATGGGGGTGGAGAAAAAACCGAAATGGAACTTCACAAAATTTGAAGTTTGTTTCTAGGTCTGGATCTAGTCTCGACCAAAAATTAGAGAACAAGAAAAGAACAAGGGAAGCAGTAACAGAGTGAACACTAGACCTGGCCCAAACAACAAAGAAAAGTGAAAAAGAAAAAGAGCAGAATCAGAGTCAGGACAAGAACAACAAAATGGAAACCCGAAACTTCCCATGTGAATTCCAATCCCAGTTCCAATGCCACATGATCAAACAAACAAAACACAAGGAAACGACCGACAAATAGGAGGACGAACCAACCAAGTGTTAGTAAAAAACAACCAACAAAACAAAAAATGAAATAAAATAGAAGGCAGAGTTGGAGTTAGAACCATATCCAAACTAGAAACCTTGAAATAGTTCCATGTCCAGATTTTGTTCCAGACCAAACTCTGATAGAACAAAAGACAGACTTAAGAAAAAAAACAAATAACTCGTAAGACCCAACTAGACAACCAAAGATGACCAAAAAAAAAGAAAAGGGGGACCCACTTTGTTCCAAAATAAAATAAAATGGGGTGGTTATGCAAGGCGTAATAGTGATGATATTTGATTTTATGCATGTACTTTAGTGTTGATGCTTTATATATATATATCATGAAGATATTTACTAATTTTGTATTATTTCTACCCCACAGGAGTGACAAGAGACTGGAAAAAGTTCTATCATCAGGCTGCCATAGAGATAGTGCTTGCATCCATCAATGAGGAGGAAATGGACCGTAATTACATGCCCCCACCGATCATGGAGGATCCAGATTCACTTAGACCTTTTGCAAGGCTACAGTAGGCTTCTGACACCATGAGGAAATGACTTCGTCGAGCTAAGAGTGCAAGAAATTCATCACAAACTTTAGTAGAGGTTGAGAAACTACATTTAGAGCTAGCACAACTATGAGTGGAGAGGGATTAGATCATGATAGAGGATCATTTTGTGGGTCTTGGTTGAGTACAGGGTCTGGAGTATGCACTCAAAGTCAGTAGATTGTGATCACAATTAAACATGACCATCTCATGATGTCCATGGACTGAATCATAGGCACTTGAGCCTAAGGGGGTCTAGTTCTCACAAACATTGGTTATTTTGTATATGATGATAAGATGTACATAATTTTTTTGATATGTATATATATATATATGAGAATTTGATGTTGTTTTAATTTGTCTTAATGTGTTTTGATGTTAAATGGAAATGTGATTAATTAAATAACTTAGTTAAAATTATTTAATTAATGTCTACATGATTTAACATGACTGATGTGATCTAATGTAAAACATATTTCAGTTTCACTTTAGATACAATGTTGTTTAAATGAAAGAGAGCATGTTAAATTAGATACACTTATAATTCTTATAAGGACCGAACTTAACATAATGCAAGGGTAAATAGTATGAAACCTAAAGTAATTTTAAAATTAACTTAAATAATTACCTTAGTGTTCAAGGAAAACACATGATCAATTGACAAGAACAAAGTAATGTGAAATTTATTTAGAATGAAACCATTTGAATAAATTTAGACAACACTACTTTCTAATTCATACTATTCAAAAAAACTAGAGATAATACTGATGCAAATGTGCAACATTAATAGGTTCCTTAAGGGGTGTTTTTTCAAGCTCTATTAAGACGTAAACACTGGACCCCTAATTGATATCGATTATGTAAGGTCTTAACCAAGTAGGGTTGAATTTATCATTTTATTGATGATCAGTGTGAGTATTGCAGTGATTCTCATAGAGAACAAAATAACCCTTATGAAACATTTGAGGAATGACATGAGTGTTGTGTTTTCATTGTAATTGCTTAATGTAAGCTTGAAGATGCTCAAGAGTGTTAATGCACTTTTCATCAAGCATCTCAAGCTGATGTAATCTTTGATATTTATAAGTGTCATCATTAATAAGGTCTTGAAGAGAAATTCACATTGTAGGAATTTCTAACTCCAAGGGCATGATTGCGTTAGTACCATAAACAAGGTTATAGGGTGTAGTTCCCATGGACAATCTAGCACTTGTTAGATAAGCTTAAAGCACATAATGTAATTACGTATGCCAATCCTTATGTTGTTTGTTAATAGTTTTCCTTAGGATTTGTTCAAGAATCTTATTAGTGCTTTCAACTTTTCCATTGGATTATAGATAGTATGGTCTGCAAAATTGATGTTGGATGCTGAGCATTTCGAGAAATTTCTTTACTTCACTATTCTTAATTGGGGTTCCATTGCCTAGAACAATTGTAGAAGGAAGGCCAAATGAGCAATTATGTGTTCCAATATGAAACGAAAAATTACTTTAGCATTCGTAGATCAAAGAGGAATAAATTACACCCATTTTGTGAAATAGTTTGTTGTTGTTATTGTAAATGTATGTCTGGCAGAGGAGGCTGGTGAAATATTTCTACAGAGATCTAATCCCCATAATAAAAATGGCCAATTGGGAATTTGGGCATGGATCAAATTGCTATGTTCTTGACATTTTTGACATCGTTTACCATAAGCAAAGCAAAATTTCTCCATATGTCACCAATAGTATCTCATATGAATATGTTTTTGCACTAATTTCCATCCTCCAAAATGACCTCCACAGGAACCAGAATGAGCCTATTCAAGGGCTATATGAATTTCATAATCCTTAAGAAACTTGAGCAAGAGACCATCGAAGGATCTTCTATACAACACATCAGCGAGGATCACGTATTTGGTTGCTATTTTCTATAAATGATTTCAAGTGTTTTTTGTTGAGGTCTCAGGAATGGTACCATCTTTTAAATAATTGTATATTGTATCATACCATTCTTGCGAGTCTTCTTGAGTTGTTAAAATATCTTCTAATTGGGTATTAATCAAAGGTTTCATGATTGGGTGAATAACAAAGGTGAAGTTTGTTGAAGGATCATGTGGAGATATAAGAGAGGTTGCACTCGCCATTGCATCTACGTGATGATTGTCTTTTTGTGGGATTTTATCAATGGTGAATGATTCAAATTTCTCTAATAGTTTCATTGTAAGATCCTTTTATTTTGATAATTTTTCATGTCTAGTTTGATATGTCCCATTGATTTTTTTAATTACTAATTATGAATCACCAAAGATCTTGATATCATTAGAACCCATGGTTAAAGTAGCTTGCAATCCAACAATTAATGTCTTAGAATAAGCTGTGTTATTTGTACATAGGAAATATAATTGATAGGAAAAGGGAATACAATTTCCATAGGGCAGAATGAATACCACTAGAACACGAGAATGTGTTTTACACTTATATCCATCGAAATACAATTCCTATGTTTTAACATCTGCATTCAAGATATTATCGTCAAGAAAGGAGTTGTGATTAGGTAAAGTGAGAGGAGAAGGGGCATCAGCTAAGTGATCAGTTAAGGCTTTTCCTATGATTGCTTTTTTGAAAGAAACTTAAGGTCAAACTCATTTAACAACATCACCCACTTATTTAACCATCCAAAGAGATCAATTTTATTAAAAACATTCTTAAGGGGATCAAATTTTGTTATTATTTGTATTTCAACATTTAGTAAATAATGGCACAATTTACTGGTAGCAAATACAAGAGCTAAACATTGTTTTTCAATTGGTGAATATCAAGTTTCATAATCAATTAAAGTTTGAGTATTGTAATAAACATGATGTTGTTTTCCATGATCCTCTTGTTGATCCGAAAATGTTGCAAGAGCATGGGATGATGTGGCTATGTAAAGGATAAATGATTTGTTTGGCATTGTAGGTTGTAAAACAAGTGGAAATGCAAGATATTCCTTTAAACTCTCAAAGGAATGTTTACAATCCTCATTCCAAAAAAATGTATGTCCTTTTTGAGAAGATGTGTGAATGGTAATGTGCTATCGACTAAAGATGCAACAAAATGACAGATAGCTTGAATTTGGCCTTGTAATGTGCATAATTAAGAAATGTTCTTAGGAGGTGGCATATTAATAATGGCATCAGTTTTCTTCATGTCCACCTCTATGCCTCTGTGAGAGATGACAAACCCCAAAAAATTTCCACTATCTATGCCAAAGATGCACTTTTTTGTATTTAATCACATGTTAAATTTATTTATTCATTCAAATATTTTTTGAAGAAAATTCACATTGTCTTGTCATGTTAGGGATTTAACAAGGATATCATCAACATAATCTTCCAAGATGTTATGTATGTAATCATGAAATACCAAGGTCATCATTCATTGATAATTTTTTCCAACATTCTTTAATCCAAAAGGCATCACAACCCAAAAAAAAATTCTCCAAATAGTTGTAAATGCTGTTTTGTATTGATCTTGAGGGTTGATAAGGATTTGATTATAGCCAAAAAAAAATTCCATGAATGACAACAAAGCATTTATAGCAGTTGAATCCACAATCATGTCAATATTAGGAAGCAAAAAGTCATCTTTTAAGGAGGCTTCATTCAACTCATGAAAATCCATGCATATCCTAATACGATTATCGAGTTTAGCAACTGTAACAATGTTTGAGATCCAAGGAGAATAATCTATAGGTCGAATGAAGCCTACATTAGGGAGCTTTTCAAGCTCTTCTTTAACATGCAAGGCTATGTTAGGGTGCATTTTTCATATCTTTTGGAAAACAGGTTTAGCATTTTCAGTGAGAATGATGTTATTTGTGACAATTTTTGGGTCAATTCCTAGCATATCATAACATTTCCAAGCAAATTTTTTAGGAAAATCATGAAGTAAAGTTGTAGTGTCCTCTTGTTCTTCATCATCAAGGCACTTCCCAATTTTAATAACTTTTTCTTTATCATCTATGTCCATTGGAACATTGATTGTATCTTCTAAGTGGAGTGCATTAGATTTAGGAACTTCAAGATCATATGGTTCTTCAATGATATCAATATCTTTTTGCTTGGTAATTATCACAATACAAGTATCCCGTTTCATGGGAGTAGTAGAGGATGTGTTATCATAGAATCCTAACTTTTTTTTAAGAGTTTCATCACTATCAACATACTTCCATGATGGTGATAAATTCATATCAAGCAATTCAGGATGTTTGATTGTGAGTTTGTGTTTTGGTTGTCATGTAATAGTGTTGATATTCAAATATGGTCATTGAGTAGCCTTTTTTGTCTTATAAAAAGAATATGGGCATGTGCAGGATCATGGTATGCCAAACAGGCCCTTAAGTGGCAAAAAAATCAGAAAAATCAGTGTTAGGCAACTTGACGTAAATATTTGAATAAGTTATCTATATTATTTCAAAATATGTAAGAATAGAATTTGTAGAAAATTGAATTTAGTTTCTAAAATACTAGGTTTATTTAAAATAAATAAAATCTATTTGGTGAAAATTTGAAATTTCAATGCATTAGTACTTAAATTTCAGGGAAAAATAAGAAGTAGGTGTGTAACCACCCTAACCATAATAAAATGATAATATTTTTTGTAATATTTTATATATAAGTAGAGGACTCATGTCCGGATGTGATGCATATTTTTTTGTAATTTTTTTCCAAGTAAATAATCAATTATGAATTTTTTATTACAACTTTTAGAAAATATAAAAACTCATCTGTCTGACCACCTTAACTTGGTCAAAAATTCATGAAATTTAATTTTGCTTTTTTTAATCCTATAGTATGTAAAGCATAGAATGTGACGCATGTTTTGGATTCAAAAAATATGATACCGTTTGAAAGTTATAGATGTTTTTCAATCAGCTTATTGATCAGGACTTTAGTCATAATTCTAATAAAAAATGAATAATAATTATTTATTAAATTCAAATTAAATCATAATTTATATTTTTGGAAAGCTGAGAATCTTCTCTAAAAACCCTTTTCGTTTCATTAATTTTGGGTGAAAAAAAAGTCGTCAGCCACATACCCTACAAATATTGCCACTTTTTGGCATACCATGATCCTGCACATACCCATATCGCAATCCAATTTTTATCTCTTGTGTATTAGGTTCTATAGGGGCGAAAATACCTTGTTCATGATTTCCATAGCCTTTTCTAGTATATCCTAATTTTTTCACAAGTTCATAGCCTTTTCCATAAAGTCTTTCCATTTATTTCAAATTAGGAGGTTAATAATATGTCTCATCAAAGTTTTTTATGTATATTGTAGTTTCTTCTAAAGTAGAGGAGATAGAAGTTTGAGAATATTTTTCTAAATTCTAAGTTGACATAATAGTTGGTTGTTCTTGTTTCTCATCTTTCTTTTTTGTTATTATGTATTCACCCATAAATGAAGGTATGAATTATAAGAATCCCCAATCATCACCAAATAATTTAGACACTAATTCCTTATCTTTTTGTTCAATTTCAAGAGGTTATATATTGGATGTTGGAATTAATGTATTCACATGACTTGTGGTTCCTTTTTCAAGGTGTAAGAAACTTTCCAGCTTGGGGTCTATTTCAACTTGATGAATGTTGTTGTTATAGACATATTTCATTATGTGATGAAGGGTTAAAGGCACTGCATTCATCTCATGAATCCATGGTCTTCCTAAAAGAGGATTATATGAAATATCATAAGGCATGACATGAATAGGAGTTTGTATAGCAGCCACCCCAACTATAAAAGGAAAAGTGATTACACCGAGTGGTTGCTTTGTTGTATTTTCAAATCCTTGAATGGATAAGTAGTCAAGTTTTATTTGTGACTTGTCAACACACAATCTATCAAGGATATTCACACTACAGACATTAAGGGAAGAACCATTATCAATGAGGGTTCCTTTGATACCTATTCGATTGAATTGAGAAATTATCATAAAGGATTTATTTTGTTTTCACAACTCTAAAGGAGGGAGCTCATGTTGATGGAAATTAATGTCTAGATTAACTTTATTCATTCCATGTATTAAATTTTCCACATAATTTGGAGTTGTACTGGGAGGAGCCACAATGTGTTGTAAGGTTGTGTGAAGAACAGTGTGGTAATTTGGCGATTTCTAAAGAAAATCCCAAAGGGAATTTTTTGCAGGAGTATTCTTGAGTTGTTCAACAAGATCATACTCCTTTGTGTGTGAGGGGAAGTGAGGAGCACTAGATGGATTGGGTAAAGGTAAAGAGGGTGAGGTTGGTTGTGGTGGTTGTGGATTATTTCAAGTATTATATGTATGGTCCATAGTAATATTACCAAATTGCTACAACACATCAATTTTAGGTGGGTATACAATGAACTCAGGTTTATTGGAAGGATGAATTTTATGTGAGGGTGGGTAAAAGATTAGTTGAGATTGAATCACATTAATGTCCTTAGTTTTAGATTGTTCACAAAAAACCTCAATGGATGACATAGATGAGACGAAGTCCTAAAGAACTTCATCTGATATATCAAGTTCATCATGACTAAAAGGTTTGAGGGGTAAGTTATCATTAATTTGTTTAGGCTATTCATGGAAAAATTTAGAGGCATTAATGTTATTTATTATAGGTTGGTCATAAAAAACCTTAGTGGATGACCTAGACGAGATGAAGTCCTAAAGGGATTCATCTAACAAGTCAAATTCATCATGACTAAAAGGTATGAGGGATAGGTTATCATCAATTGGTTTGGGTTTCTCATGGAAAACTTTAGAGGATGAAGTGAGCAAGATAGAGTCCTAAAGAACTTCATATAACTTCTCTACATCATCACTACTAAGAGGATTCAATGAGATGGTGTTTTTGAATTCAATCATTTGTCTAAAAGGTTGGCTTGATGCTTGTGGTTTTTTGTTATTTATATGTATTGGGGAATCTGATTTAAAAGAACTAGGAACTAATGCTAAAAAGGAAACTTACAAAAATCTAAGACTATAAATAAATTCCATGAAAGGAAATGATGCTTATGGGAATGATATAGGGGTATGTGTAAGATCATGATGGGTATGTGGCTGATGACTTTTGTTTACCCAAAATTGATGAAACGAAAAAGGGTTTTTAAAGGAGATTCTTAGCTTTCAACCAATATAAATTATGCTTTAATACTTTGAATTTAATAAGTAATTATTATTCATTTTCTATTAAAATTATGACTAAAGTCCTAATTGATAGACTGATTGAGAAACATCTATAGCTTTCAAATAGTATCACATTTTTTGAATCCAAAACATGTGTCACATTCTATGCTTCACATACTATAGGATTAAAAAAAAAAATTATTTCATGAATTTTTGACCAAGTTAAGGTGGTCAGACATATGAGCTTTTTATATTTTTAAAAATTTGTAATAAAAACATCATAATTAATTATTTACTTGGAAAAAAAATATAAAAAAATATGAATCACATTGGGACATGAGTCCTCTATTTATATATAAAATATTATAAAAAAATATTATCATTTTATTGTGGTTAGGGTGGTCAGATAAACACCTACTTATTTTTTGCTTGAAATTTAAGTACTACTATATTGAAATTTCAAATTTTCACCAAACATATTTCTTTTTTTTTCAAACAAACCTGGTAGTTTAGAAACTACATTCAATTCGCTACATTTCTATTATTACATATTTTTGAAATAATATAGATAAATTATTCAAAATTTTTGGTCAAGTTTCCTAACTCTGATTTTCCTAATTTTTTTGCCACTAAGGACCTATTTTTTCCATGATGATCCTGCACTTACCCATAGATATAATAGAAAATAAATAAAGTAAAATAGAAAAGGAACTATAGAAAATAGAAAAATGGAGAGCAAGAAATAGAATTCTAGAAAAATTAATGCAAAAAGTTCACTGGGACATTCACCCAAGGTGGCGAATGAGTCCCAGGAAAGGTATTTTTAGTTTTTTTAGTTTTTTTTTACTTTTCTAGATGTGTTCAGGTTTGTATAGTGTAGATAAATAATGAAAATCCAAAAATTTGGAATGATTGGATAAAATGAAATGCAATAATGACCTCTAAATGATAGTTTCACTAATGCAATTTTAATAAGACCTAGGATGCAAAAAAAATACAAAAGATAATTTAATTGACTCTTAGGATGCAAATGTAAAAGAAAATTAGAAAGACGTAATGTTCAATATGTAGGTTCACCAAAATGAACCATAAATTTTATAGCGTTATATGTGCTTCTCTTGCTCTCTTAGGGTCTTTCACCTAAAATGAGAGAGATAATACCTAAAAGTTGAGGTAGTTCACTCAAATGAAGGAATGGATGATGTAATTATGACTAAATTAAATGATCTAAATGCAACTAAGTGATGAAATTGATTGATTAATAATGTGAAACCAATGAAATATACTATGTTTGAAAACATGGTGATGTTTGCAAAAAATATTAGAAAGATTAAAGAAAATGCCAATGAAACTAAACAGAAAGATGTAATTCAGAATTTGTGCACTTGTGAGATTGATGAAGATTGGAAAGCACTCTAGAAATCTTGGAAATTTGACTTTTAGGTTGACTAGGACTCATTCGCCACCTTGGGAAAATCAATCCTGAGAAAGGGTTTTCTACCTAGAAATTGGTTTCTGCTCACTAGGTACTAGAATATATAGTTAACTCTTTTAGTCACCTCAAATGGGATTCATTCGCCATCCATGAAGAATAAATCCTTTTTCAATTTTCTACAAATTCAGATCTCAGACTTGCACCTTGTCACCTGTACAACACTTTTTCATGGAAACTCGAATATGAGTCTTGGAAAATTCCCACAAAACAACTTAAAACTTGTTGTCTAATGGGGGGTTTTCCTCAGTCAAACCCATAATTGGGTAATCAAATCTTGAATGGACAAAAATATGCATCAAAAACTAAACTTAAATATGTTCAATACTAGGAAAATCTAAAGTATGACAAAAACCTATTCTATTGTTTTAGAATAAGATGTGCAAATGTGATTTGAATGATGCAAGACTTCAATCCTAAAAACCATACAACATATAAAATGGATGTAAATGACATGTAAATGTAATGCAAACCATAGTTTGAAGATAGAGAGAAAATGGAAGATGGAATCACTTTGAAAACAAGTCTCTAGGTTTGATTTGATGGCTAGTTACATCTTCTCAACCTAGATCTCTCCATGATTCCACATAGGAATCCATCATCAACTCTTTGCAATGTTGAATCTTGAATAAGAAATGAGCTTGAAGACCTGCAAAAACCCTAGTTTGTTGCCCTAAAGCTTCAATGTTGTTGTAGAAAATGCTAATGAAACATATTGTGGAAGACTCCTAATACTTGATTTTTGAAATTTCTATTGTAAAAATGGCTAAGAGATGTGAAAAATGACCTAAAATAAGTATTTATATGCATCAACACCTAATTTTCCCATTATTTATACCTAAGAGGCTGACATCCACTAAAAAATTAAGTTGAATTGATTAAATTCCCACTCAAATTTGAATTTCCCCCCAAAAGGGACTCATTTGCCCAAGGTGGTGAATGGGTCCCACCAGAGTGGACTCATTCACCCAAGGTAGTGAATGGGTCCTACTAGTGGATTTTGGAGGTGTTTTTTCTAGATATGCATTAATTAAATGGTTATTTTCCAGGATTTAGATGATTTCTCAAGTGAAATGGACCTTTAGATAAAAAATAATGGGTCTTAGGGACCTATATATGTTGTTTTGAAGAATGAATAATGTAGGGGTATCTAAAAGTAGGTCCAAATTAAGCATGAAATTTTCCTTCTTCTCAAGAGTGTCCAATTTTCTATGCCACACCTAAATGTCATGATAAAAATTACATTCCCTCATTATATAGTAGTAAAACATAGAAAATAAAACAACCAATTTCCTACAAGTTTCACTAAAGGAAACCTTGGAGAACTCAATCTAGGGATTGAAATGAGGGAAAGAGATATGAAAATAAGGTGTTGTAGGTTGTGATTAAAGACTAAAAGGGGGCTCATGACCAAAAAGCTAGGGCTTGGAAAGTCGAGAAATGTAAATGATATGAAAAACTTAAGCAAATGAGCTAGAAATGAACTCAAATCAGAATAGTAAACTAGAGATAAATAAAGGTGCACCTCAATGATAACTTTAAGAAATAACCCTCGAAAAAAGATATAAAATCGTCACAAATTTTTCATTTTTTTGAGAAAATACTAATTTCTATTGGTGAATATTGAATTTTTTGAAAAAATGATAATTTTATTAGCAATATTTTTTACATCACTAACATTTTGTAGAAAATTTTGAAAAATCTTCAAAAAAAAGAAGGAAAATACATTAATTATGATGGCGAATCCATCCAATGTAAAAGTAATTCTCATGGAAAAGTAGGGGCTAGAGGGTGGAAATTATCTATGGGTTTAATGGGTAGACTATAATATTTACTTGCCACCATTGTTCTAAAATATAATGTAATGGCCCTCCTTGTATTGTGGAAGGTAAAATTTTGTGTTGGAAATATGAACAATAACCAAAATGAAGCTACGCACACTTCAAAGGATAAACCAGAAGAATACCATCCACACGAATAAGAAAGTGTTGCACCATGAGGAAGAAGACAACTTGATCAAATGATGATCTTGAATATACTAAGATAGAAATCATTCAAGATGATTTACAAATGTATAAGAGCCTTGCTTATATAGGAAAGGTTAGAGGAGGTTGGATAGCCAACTTGGTTGCAAACATTAAATTTCTTATGCATAATTTTAAATGCATGAGAGAAATATTAAATGCCTAGATAATTGCATGCCTCTTAATGAGATATGGTTATGTTAAATACTAGTTTCTAGAATGCCACCTAGGAAACTAACTCCTAAGTAAACTTATTGATGATGTGAATAGGACCTCACTAATAATTAGTTAGGAAATAACCCCATTCACACTAACAGCCCCCATAAGTGCAACTTGGGACTGTAGTTATTATGCAAATGATGCAAATGCAATATGATGCAATATGATGGGTTCCACCTACTAGCCCATGTTAGGTACCCATGTACAAATGAAAATGCAATCTCTTACAAATGGAGAAAAAGAGAAAACCTTAAGGGACAAAACTCCACCCAAAAAAGGGGATATAATTCAAAATCTAATTCTAATCATGTACAAGCAGTTCAAGTGATTAATGGAGGTCTCAACATGAATACCCCCAAGAACTACATCCATCAAAAGATTACTATATAATCAATATCCCCGACAAAAGAGGGAAATAGAGAGGCCATGTAGCCCCCATACAATATGTAATCACCTATAAAAATGGTAAGTGCCTAAAGACAAAACATGATCCAATGTCAACAAATAAATTGTCTCCCTTTGAGAAGAAACAAAATCAAGTACAAATGTAGGGATGCTTCCCATTCTAGATAGGAATTGAAGGAAGGAAGAATGAATAATGATGATGTCTCTAAAATTGGCCATATATATCCTTTACCAAGGAAGATGAATATGCCACAATCAAATTAGGTACATTCCCAATCAATGAAGAAGGTGACAAAATAAGACTATGCAAAAATTGATGTTGAACAAGATCCTATTGCAAATTGAGAGGTTGTCATTAATGTCAGTGGATAATGTAATTTGATGTTTTTTAGTATTCAGTTGCTCTAGTAATGAATGTCTATTGATGTGGCATTTTGATATGGATTAGATCCCATTTTGTAACATTTTCTTAGAAGCTTATAACATGTTCTATTTTGATACCTATTCCATCTTCTAACATGGTTTCAACTGACTAAGTTACATCATTGGAAATGTATATTCACCAGTAATTTGGGAAATAGTGTTATACTTATACATTGGATCTGTATGGTAGTTTTTTGTTCTAGCTTGTATCTTAGAAAAGAATATCACTACAAGAAATTGTACATATTTTTGAGCCTAAAAGGTGCATTCTATTTTGGAGTTTTATAGTGATATGTGAAGGAATTTGGAAGACATGAATGACAGTATTTGATGCAGGAGCATCCAGTGGTGTAAGGGCAATCTTGCATTACCCAAAAATAGTTTCAAGTTTCTCAGTTTTTAGATGTTTTTACATTTTTTTATACCATTTTCATCATAATGAAATTCCCAATTTACGGTTTTTATTTTCTATTCCTTGGTTGAAAGATATTGCAGTTTTAGTTTCCCATATTTGCATCTAAAAATCTTTCAAGTTAGATTTGAGGCACTTAGAGTTCCCAGAACGGCCCTGAAACTTACTGAAATTGGTGTAGCAAATTTCAAGTGCATTGTTGACTTTGAGACCTTTCCAACGGTTCAAACAGTTCGTGAATCGAAGTCCCAAATCAAAAGTTATGGCCCCAAGAAGTTGGCACACTTTCTAGAAGATACAATTGCAAATGTTCTTTTGAAATTTGAACTTCAATTTGTAATTTTTCGGTGCCAAACCACCTAAACTCAAATTTGAATGTTTTTTTGGCTCCAAACTAAAGAACAGCTCTATTTATTGGCAAGCTTCTAATTTTTGGGTAACTTTTTGGGGACAAGCTCTCATATTACGAAAGGGTGATTCTGTAGCTTTCTGTAACTTGCATGTGTTGTAGAACTTGGGGATTTGAGATCCTTTGCATGTAAGAAGCTCCATTTTTTGAATAATAAAATTATTCTCTTATTTGTGGGTTATTTTCTTAGTCTCAGGCTGTGCCCTCATCAAGTGGTATCAAAGTGGGTTTTCTTGAGCATGTGGATAGATCACCGATCGTGAGGCAGTTCGCACTAGGACTGTGGATGTGGGTTGAGGTCAATAAATATTCTTCCAAGAGTGATGCCTAGTAGGCGTGGTGGTGCTAGAGGTGGTCGAGGTGGCATAAATGCTAGTGGAAGAGATGCACTGGAAGCCCTCTAGAGACAGATTGATGCATTGCAAGAGCAGTTGAGAAGAGGGTTAAACCCGAGGGAGGAAAGTGAGGATGAATGAGAGGAAGAAGGTTAAAACATAGAAGAGAAAGAAGAAGCAATTGATCAAGACCAAATGTGGCTAATAAGGGCCATTTCAAAGATCGAGAAAAGACCTAGAGCAAAAGTCCCCAATTATTCCAGAAGTCTGAACCCAGAAGAGTTGATCGACTGGATCAACGAGCTAGAAGAATATTTTGAGTATGAGGAAATAGAGGACCCAGATTGGGTTAAGTTTGCGAAAATGAAGTTGAAGGGCCATGCCAATATTTGGTGGAAAGAGGTCCAGTTGGAAAGAAATCAAAGAGGAAAAGGAAATATCACCAAATGGGATTGCATGGTAGAGAAACTAAAGAAGCAGTTCATACCAGTGGACTACAAGTTAGATCTATTGAAGAAATTGCAAGGGTTGAAGCAAGGAAGCAGATCTGTGAAAGAATATACTGAATATTTTCACAAGATAATCATTAGAATGGGTCACATAGAGGCCAATAAGGAGAAGGTAGTTCGATAACTTAACGGGTTATGATCGAGCATTCAGGAGGAGTTAAGCCTAATTAGAATGACCACCATTGAGGATGTGTATCAGTTTTCTCTAAAGGTGGAAGAGAAGCTAAATAAAAGATTTGATGGCAAGCAAAAAGGATGAGGAGGTCAAAGTGGATGAGGCAGTGGAAGACCTTCGGGAAGTGAAAATGATGATGAAAAGAAAAGTGAAGATGTGGGTACCAACTGAAGCCAAAGGAATGACAACTTCTACCACCCTCATGATCAAAATAGTGGTGATAAAAAAGGTAGAGGATGAGGGAGATATGGACAAGGATCTGGAAGAGGTGGTTTTAGAAGGATGTGTTTCCAGTGTGGTGAAGAAGGGCATGAAGCCTATGAATGTCCATAACACCAAGGAAGGGTTGATAAAAGGCCAGAAGGTCATGGAAGGGTTGCGCATGCAGATGAGAAGACCCAATCTGAACATTCAGATGATGCTGAAAGGGGAGAAGCCCTAGTGATTAGGAGAGCCCTGGTGACTGAGGAAAAGGAACTAGAATAGAGGAAGAATCTATTTTGCACAAGATGCAAGTGTGAAGGAAAATGTTGTGATGGACCATTATTGATGGTGGGAGCACTGATAATCTAGTGTTAGAGGAGATGGTCACAAAGTTGAAGTTGAAGAGGGAAAGGCACCTGCATCTGTATCAGATTGCCTAGTTGCAGAAAGACCACAAAGTTTTAGTCAATGAGTAGTGCTTAGTAAAGTTCAAGATCAGGAGCTACCATGATGAGGTACTCTATGATATCATCCCCATGGATGCATGTCACATGTTGTTGGGGAGGCCGTGGTAGTTTGGTAGGCGAGCTATACATGATGGCCATGCAAACACTTATTCCTTGACAAAGGATGCAGTTTTTCACAAGTTGAAACCCCTGAAGGAGACCAAAGAAAAGGTATGCAGTAGTGCTAGAATTTGTTATGTAGATGGAAGAAAAATTTTAGAAGGTATGAAGCATGAGCGTGTGTGTTATGCATTGATTCCTAAAGTGAGTAAGAAGGATAGTGAGAAGGTTCCAAAAGAAGTTTCTGGGATGTTGGATGAGTTTCAGGATATTGTTTCTAATAATGTACCTGAGGGTTTACCACCAATAAGGAAGATCAATCATTAGATTGACTTGATTCCTGGAGCTAGTTTTCCAAATAACATAGCTCATAGAATGACTCCAGCAAAAAATGAGGAGTTGAAAAAACAAGTTCAATAGTTGTTTAGAAAGGGTTTGATATGGGAGAGTTTGAGTCCATGTGCAGTACCTACAATACTAGCACCAAAGAAGGATGGGAAGTGGAGGATGTGTACAAATTCTCGAGCCATAAACAAGATAACAATCAAGTACAAATTTCCCCTGCCAAGGATGGATGACCTGATGGACTATTTGAGTGGAACTCAGTACTTCACAAAGATTGATCTGAAGAGTGGATATCACCAGATCCAGATTCAAGAGGGAGATAAATGGAAGACTGCCTTCAAGACCAAAGAGGGCCTGTACAAGTGGTTAGTCATTCCTTTTGGGCTAACCAATGCATCGATCACATTCATGTGGCTCATGAACGAGGTACTAAAATAATTTTTGGGAAGTTTTATTATTATGTATTAAGATGATATTATGATTTTCAGTAAGATTCTAGATGGACATTTGATGCATATTGAGAGAGCCTTTGAGAAGTTAAGAGAAGAGAAACTATTGATTAATCTGAAGAAGTGTAGTTTTGTGAAGAGGTAGTTAGTGTACTTGGGGTTTGTTGTCTTAGCAGAAGGTCTCAAGATGGACCCAAAGAAAGTGAAGGCTATTCTAGAATAGCTTACCCCAAGAACTGCTACCGAGGTGAGATCTTTTCATGGTTTGGCTAGTTTTTATAAAAAGTTCATTAGAAACTTCAGTAGTATTTGTGGACCCCTGACTGAAACAATGAGGGGATAGAAAATAATTCAAACAGAGCATTGGAGCGGTAAAGAGTTTTGAACTGTTGAAGTAGAAAGTAATAGAGCAACCTATTCTAGCCCTCCTAGATTTCAACAAGGTGTTTTAGGTGGATTGTGATGCCAGTGGTTGTGCCATTGGAGCAGTGTTGAGCCAAGAAGGTAAGCCCATTGCCTATTTGAGTGAAAAGTTAAATGATTCCAAGAGAAAGTATTTTGTATATGATCAGGAATTTTATGCAATAGTTCAAGCATTAAAGAAATGGAGACATTATTTGTTTCCAAAGGAATTTTTTCTATATACTGATCATCAGGCCTTGCAGTACCTAAATAGTCAGGGAAAATTAAATCAGAGGCATATGAAATGGGTAGAGTTTTTGCAGAGTTATACCTTTGTTTTGAAACAAAGGAGTGGGAAGTCAAATAGGGTTGTAGATGCCTTAAGTAGGAGGCATACATTGATGACAAAGATGCAGATTGAAGTGGTTGGGTTGAATGAACTTAAGACACTATACGTAGAAGATCCTAATTTTGCAGAGGCTCGAAAAGATTGCAAGGAACCTGTTACAGTGGACAAAACAAAGTGGCTGGATTTCATAATCCAACATGGCATGTTATTTAAGGGAAGTCAATTGTGTATCCCAAGGAGTTCCATGAGGGATAACCTAATAAAGGAGAAGCATAGTGGAGGAATGCTAGGACATTTTAGTCGGGATAAGGCCATTGCCATTATCAGTGAGCATTATTATTGGCCTCAATTGTCATAGGATGTGAAGAAGTTTGTACAAAGCTACAGGGTATGTTAGATGGCTAAAAGAGTGAGCTAGAATATAGACTTATATCAGCCCTTACCTATACTAGAGAGACCATGGGAGGATATAAGTATGGACTTTGTTCTTGGTTTGCCAAGGACACAATGAGGGAATGATTCAGTCTTTGTGGTGGTTGATAGGTTTTCGAAGATGGCACATTTCATTCCATGTCAGAAAACTCATGATGTAGTCCACATTGCTGACTTGTTCTTCAGAGAGGTGGTGAGGCTATATGGTCTACCAAAGAGTATTGTTTTAGATCATGACACCAAATTTGTGGGGTACTTTTGGAGGACCTTATGGAAGAAGCTGAAGACAGAGTTGAAGTTCAGTTCTGCACACCATTCACAAATAGATGGGCAGATAGAGGTTGTTAATAGGAGTCTGGGTAATCTACTGAGATGTTTGGTAGGAGATAAACCCAAGGGATGGGACTTGATCTTACCCCAGGCAGAATTTTCTTACAACAATTATGTGAATAGAAGCACTGGTAGATCCCTATTCCAAATTGTGTATGGAGGTAGCCCTAGAACAGCTCCAGAATTGAGGAAGATGGACCAAGAGAAGAAAATAAGTGCTACATCCATTGATTTTGTAGAGCACATCAAGAATATACATGAGAAGGTATGAGAACACATTAATAAGATGAATATGCAATATATGGCTAAGGCAGATTAGAAAAGGAGGAATAAAGAGTTTCAGACTGGTGATGAAGTAATTGTCCACTCGAGGAAAGAAAGTTTTCCCATGGGAACCTATAACAAATTGGAGATGAAGAAATTCGGTCCCTGTAAGATTTTGAAGAAGCATGATTCAGGGAATGCATATGAGGTAGAGTTGTTTGATGGAATCAACATTTCCCTTATGCTCAACATTTCAGATTTGATAGAGTATCATGAAGGTGGAATGGAGGAAGCACTAGGAATAGGGCAATATGGCATTCCAGCACCTACTTCAGAAAGGGAGGAGATTGAAACAATCTTTGATAGTCGTGTGGGAAGGAGTACCAGAAATAGGTAGTATGAAGAATATCTGGTGAAATGGAGAGGAAGGCCTACGGAAGATTCATCTTGGCTATCTAAGGTAGCGGTTGACCGGTTGGGTTTTCCTCAACCATCTAAGATGTGATGGGTCACTTCTCAAATTACCTTGGATGTCTGATGCAGGAGCATCCAATGGTGTAAGGGCAATCTTGCATCACCCAAAACTAGTTAAATTTCAAGTTTCTCAGTTTTTAGATGTTTTTACATTTTTGGATACCCTTTTTGTCTTAATGAAATTCCTAATTTATGGTTTTTATTTTCTATTCCTGGGTTGAAAGATATTGCAGTTTTAGTTTCCCAGATTTGCATCTAAAAATCTTCCAAGTTAGAATTGAGGCACTTATATTTCCCATAATGGCCTCAAAACTTGTCAAAATTGGTGTAGTATATTTTTAGCATGTTATTGACTTTGAGACCTTTCCAATGGTTCAAATGGTTCGTGAATCAGAGTCCCGGATCAAAAGTTATGGCCCCGAGAAGTTGGCACACTTTCTAGAAGATACAATTGCAAATGCTCTTTTGAAATTTGAAATTCAAGTTGTAATTTTTCAGCGCCAAACTGCCTAAACTCAAATTTGAATGTTCTTTTGGCTCCAAACTAGAGAAGAGATCTATTTATGGGCAGGTTTCTAATTTTTGGGTAACTTTTTGGGGACAAGCTCGCATATTGCGAAAGGGGGATTCTGTAGCTTTCTATAACTTGCATGTGTTGTAGAACTTGGGGATTTGAGATCCTCTACATGTAAGAAGCTCCATTTTCTGAATAATAAAATTATTCTTTTGTTTGTTGGTTATTTTCTAGGTCTCGGGCTGCGCCCTCATCAATATTTTAATCTATAAACTGTAGTAAGCTTTCATATAGTACATTAATTTGAGAGATTCTATATTTCCTCATATTTGATTATCATATCATGTAGTGTTGAAGCTAAGTAGTTTTATGTCCTCTAAAGGAGATCTCATTGAGTTAAAAAAAAATTGTGTTACACATTTGATGGATTTCATATATGTTTTGAGTTTTTGTCTAACTCTAGCTGACCTAATTATATATTGAAATGTGCTATGAATGATAAATGGATTTATCTTAGGTCCACAATGACTATTTACATATGAAGATGAATGTGTTTTGAGGATAGTACTGATAGAGTTAGTTTTGATTTGAAATAAGGTTGCTCTAATTAGGATGACCTAATTAGTGAGCATATATATATGTAAATGTGTATGACATCCTAGAATGGTAGTAGAGTGGAATATAAGGAATTAAGTGCAAGAGTTACATGAAGGAAAAGAAAAGAGTTGGAAAATATGTGTAGATAGGTGTGTTATTTATGTATTGTGCTTCACCTGAACTGAACTGTAACACAAGGAAGGTGCACTCTTTATCAGTTCTTACCTTTGGCTATGAGCCATAATATTTTGTATCTTTGGCAATGAGCCATAACTTTTGTACTTTGGCTATAATCCCTCTAAGGATAGTGATTCCTCACAGTGATCCATTGTAATATTCTATATCTAGATTTATTATATTGTGAGCTAATCCTCACCATATTTTTTCCCATTTGGGGTTTTCCAGGTAAATATAATGGTGTTTATGTGTTGTCTTGATTCCATGTTTTCTCTTGTTGATTCAGTCAAAAATTTTGTAATGTTTAAATGGATTTTATGGAATAGTGATTCACCTTGCTCTTACTATTTTGCATGTTCAACAATTGGTATCAGAGCTTGGTTCCTCTAAAGAAGCCTAATAGCTTGAGGAATGTCTCAAAATTTGATTACATGGAAGACAAAAAAATCCTTATTCATCTAGAAGAGATCTCACTGAGCATGCAAAAGAAAGTGGTGATTTGAAGGATAGACTAAAGGAAGAAAATAAGTGCATAAAGAATATGAGGGAGAGTTATGGAGAATTTAGTGATCAATTAGAGAAAGTAGATGAGGACATTATGAGACTAAAATAATTATAGGAAGAAAAGAGAAATATTGAAGATTGTCAAAAAGCTAAAATTCAAAGGAAGATAGATGAATGTGTAAAGCTTGAGCAAGAAGTGGTAATTCTAAAATTAGATATGGAAAAGGCGAGAAGGAATGAGGATAAATTCAAGGCAAGTACTACAATGATTAATGCGTGATTACTTCTTAGAGACCTGTTATGTATAAAAGAGGTCTTAGATTTGAAAAAGGACAAAGCTTAAAAGAAAATTAACCTCCTAATATGAAGACTCAAAGCAATGGTGGACAATTCAAGAACCAAAGAAGTAATAATGGAAGGACTTCTATTAGATATTCTAATCCTCAAAGGTACTTATTTTTTAATGGTGTATTTCATTATTGCAATAAGTTTGGACATAAAGAAAACGATTGTGAAAATAGAATTAATGATACTGTATAAAACTTTGGTCAATATTTTGAATGCAAGAGGATTGGATATAAAGTTGTGAAACATAGAAATTAGAATCTGAACAAAACATTCCATGGCTACTACTATTGTCATGCCCAAATTTTTCGCTACAATAACACAACATTTTTTTTTAGATGTTACAAACAACTCACTAAAGGTCTTATCACGCATTACTATGCTCACACTTATTTCCCCATGTAATCCTAGATCAATTGTTGATATTGATTATTACTCTTGACTCAATTATCATTGTCTTAAATGACACCTTTTTTTTTTAACATTAATATCATCCCCATTATTAGTAATGCTAAATAAATACATTGATATAAATAGTTATCTTAACTACAATTCTTAACAGTCCATTCAAAACTCACAAATGTTTGCTCATTGATCATAACACCACCTGACATTTTCTCTAACACTCTTCTTAATACTACTACTAAGATGATTATTGATTCTAACACCCTTCAATCCTAAATATGTGATAAATTATTAACATTTTTTTTTCTTGACTATTACTCGTATATTTACTCATTTATTTATTTATTTATTTTATAAACTTCTATAACATTTATTCACTTTAAAAAGTAATTAAAAATTATAACAATAATAATTATCATTTCCAACCTAATATATTATTTCCCATGTATTTTATTTTACTAAAAAAAATTAAAATAAACCAAAAACAATAATCCTTTCTTTAGAATTCCTAATCTTTATTATTTTCTTTACATATACCCTTACTCTAATTAATATGTTCTCTTTTCATTAAAAAGAATAAAAGCATCTATTCTCCCTCCCTTAGTTTAAGAGATCTTTAATCATGGAGAATACGTAGGAATTATGAATAATTTTTAAGGAAACTTATCTTCTTCTTTTCTAACTTATTACTATGGCCTTAAGTCATTTCTTATCGGTTTGTGAATCTACCATGACTAAACAATGATGGGATCCATTTTTGTTTTAAATCTAGCAGTAGTTAGAGTCATCATAGTTAATATTAGAATGATTAAATCAGATATTATTAAATTTATATTGTTGATTAATATGGAGACTACAGTTTGGATTATAAAAATTGGTTGCATAGTGGACTTAATAAATCCAAATTAAAGCCAATGATATTACTAATCAACTCACAATGAAAGTAATATCATCTGCCTTTATTTTTATGTTTATTTTCTATCTGTACATGCAACTAAATCTGCAACAACACATCACATCGAGAGCACTGCTATTCCACTCATCGAGAATCATAATATAAGAGTACTACACACCAAAACCACTACTATCCCACTGATATCCTCTGCTGCAAAATTATTATTGCTGATAGTATTTCTCAAGTTATTTCCAGCTACTACCCTGCAAATGGCATTCAAGAGCCATCAATAAGTGTAGAGTTTTGTTAATTGTGAGTAATTTAACATCACTTTAGGCTGCTAGTTTGAGATACGCCAAGGTTCCATGCCTAGATCGAAGCACTAAATAGATATTGGGTTTTTCTATAGAAAATTTGCATAAACAAACACAACAAATTTGACAGCTGCACATGACAATATTTAAGGTTTTAATCTGTCTACCTAAATATGAATATGTACACATTTTTTTTTTTTAATGCTTATCAAACTAATAAATTTAAAATAGATTTTGATAACATAATTAACTCTCCCTCTGTTTTCATTCCAAATATGCCTCATACTTTAGAAATAATGAACTCTCCCTAAATCTTTAAGGTTCCATGCCTGTTGAAGCACTAAATAGATATTGGGTTTTTCTATAGAAACTTTGCATAAACAAACACAACAAATCTGATAGCTGCACATGACAATATTTAAGGTTTTAATCTGTCTACCTAAATATGAATATGTACACAATTAATTTTTTTAATGCTTATCAAACTAATGAATTTAAAATAGATTTTGATAACATAATTAATTCTCCCTCTGTTTGCATTCCAAATATGCCTCATACATTAGCAATTTGTAATAATATATGCACCCTTCATTTATATTTCAACTACTATGATATGAGATACATCCAAGGACACCAGGTTCAGAATGCAATTATAAACCCTTACTAAATCATACTCTCAGGATAAATATTCTAGCTCGTGTCCTGTAGAAAAATACACCAACCCCATTTAAAATTACTATCCTGCTATGCCACCCAAACCATACTACCATAATGGTTCCTGTACTGGATTTACTTCTTTACCTAAGAAACACCACACAAATCAGTGCACTACTTTCAACGTATAATTAATACCCTACGGATATCACACTCCACCACCCAAAGTAGATGGGATTTGTATGGCATCTCCAATAGATTTTACTAATAGGCTAGTTGAGGGTGATTTGGAAGGACGCCTAGCTTAAGACCATACCCTAATTATTTCACCAAGATTTATGGATTGAAACTGATTATTTCTATGCTCCTCTATTAATAGAATTGTTTTAGTTTTTTTATTTATATTTTATTTTAATGATCTCATGATAGGGTTCGAGAATCTTTGAAGTCTATTCCCAGCACACAACTTACCCATCTTATTCTTGTTGTATTTTCCCTAAAGGTTTCCTTTTATTAAGACATCGGCTTGCTTTGCTTCTTTCATTAGTTGAAAAAATATGTCTGTTTACATAAATGTTTTAGAACAAGAACAGTGAAGAGGAGATAAATCATTCTAAAAGGGAATGACACATTTCTTCAAACTGGGTGTGTGGGATTTGACTCTCACATAGCCGCCTTTCATTCATTCATATACATATAAGTATTTATATTCTAACTTATTTTATTTAAGTTAAGATCGGGTTTTAAATTTGTATTTTGTTGTTTTTATTCCATTTTATTACATAACTTAGTATAATTTGTTGTATCCATTCTTTTATATATATAATAGTTGGTCAAAGATCTCTATATACATGATTCGTGGATTTGATACATAGTTTTATTTTCACTTTAATCTGAAGCACATAGACACTACTCATGTTTAAGATTATATATAAATTTTCTAATAATTTATGAATAGAGTTAAAAATAAAATAAATGATAACCTTAATGATAGATATCCCCATATTTTGATACATTACATTCCCTTGATTTTATTTCATTTCTATTTTGCATGCAAGTTTCTATGAGAGGCCTACCAGGATGCAAATACACATTGTTAATTCAGATTACAGATTCCCCTTCTTATTTGCTCCTCTGAAGACAATAAGTCAAGGATCATTATTTAGCTATTTTCTTCCTTTAGGTATATTTCCTACCAATTGGCATACCCATTTAAACATATGGTTAACTTACTAAATCTGTGTCCTCCCAATGAACTGCAATATCTTAAACACTCTTTAATAAAATGAAGTATCTACACTTTTTGTAAATTACTTTCCAGTGCACAAGAAACAAAATAACATATTTCCCTTCTATATTTTTTTTTCTTTAATTATTTAAATATGAAACTAACTAATTAACTATTTTCATTCAACATTAATATTATACACAATGAAAACCTCCCAACATCTTACAATTGCATATATATATATATATATAAGGCAGTTTCTTTTCTCACAACTACTACCCTTCCATCTTTTGAAACACATGATATGTTGAACTTAAACTAGGGCGGAGAAAAATGCACCTATTTTATTTTAACCATTTCACTTTTCAACAATTAAAATGACATTTATGGTGAAATTGGAAGTGGGTCATCTACATATACATACCGTCTACCTTTCCCCTTTTAAAATTCACATCTTAACCACAAAAATTGTCAATGAAAAAGGAACGCATCATTAGAAACTTGTTGTTTCCATCATTTTATTGAATAAATTAGAAACCCATTTTTTTTAACCTTGTTGTGTCACCCATATTAAAGAAAATCTAGCAATGAGCTTACATAACAAAGAAAAAACTTAGGGCTTTCTCTTTTCACTTCCCATTTGAAACAAAACACTACTCCCAATATTACAATAATATCTCATGATACACACAATGGGTAAGGTTTTCTCTTTCTCCATCTTCTTTCATATTACTACTTTCACTAGCTTTCTAAATTACAACTAATTTAAAGAATACAAAAAATGACATTCAATTGACCTAGGATTGCTTTCCACCCTACTGTAATGGCATCATGGAGCCTCGTAGGCTCTACCCATACCCCCGAGCAAGATATATTTCAACCCCAAGATGATGAATGGAGTCTTCTCAATTTTTTTTTTAAAATTTTTTTTATTTAAAATTTTCTTTTGAAAGGGATGAAAATATCACAACATTCATATTGCATTCATATAGTCTCTCCACCCACCATATTCAACAAATCTCCCCACAAACATATTCTTATAACAAATAAACAAGGGAAGATGAAAATAGAAAAACTTATCTCTTTGCTTTAGGTGTTGAACTTTAACACTTTTATCCTTCTTTCCTCTCCAACCAATCCATCTTGATCACTCTTTCTCCCAATAGGACTCCTCTCATCTTCTCATTCTTCCTACCACATTCACTAAAGTTCTCCAAAAGGAGAAGTGGGTAACACCCCACTCCTTCCTCTCCCAATATATAGAAAACTCACAAATTGTATCCCTTGGATGGGGAGGTGTGAATGTACCTCCCTCATCAATGAGGGTTTTTTCCGTCTTTAAGAGGGGTACATTCACTTGGACAACCCCTCAATCTTTTCACCCCATCTTTTACTAAAAATTCGGCACTCTTCATTATGAAGACTTTTTAGGAGTCAAATCATGTCCTTGGGGCCCTATTACATGCCCACTTGACCCCTACCATCATGGTTTAGACACTAGTGGGTTTATTTTTGCATCCCAACCAATGAAGTTGACCAACAACCCTCTTTAAAGGTCCATTTAAGGACACATCCGAATTTCATACTTAGATAAGAGTTCCCAACCCCTAACCCTAGTTACGCCCACATGAAACATTATCAAATACCCTCTCAACTCCAAAATAAATTATTCCTTTAATATCAACCCTCACCACTTCAACCTGTTAACTTTATTTCTTTCTAAGCTCTAAAAGGGGGTCAAATTTATACCCTCAATAAGGGTCTTTTAATTTTCTCTCAATGGTTCACCCTTCCCATGCTAACACCATTACCTTCTTGCACAATACCAACACAATCATAAGTAACAATTTGATCACATAAGTTTGTTAACTAAATATTTTATACTTTAGCTATATAATAATCTATTTAAAATTTTAATTAGCTTTTCACAATATATGAGTGCATTCCACCTTCATGGTAGTGACAATAAACAAAATTTCAAAATTAAATGCAAGAATATCACTAAAATATCACCTTATTTATCATCCATAATATATCTAATCATTGATTCAAGAAAGGAATATAACAAATTAGGATTGTATTAATTACCTACGAGGCAGGGTCTTACAACTATCATTGTAATTTATTTGGAAACAAGGTTAATCAATACAATTTTAGGATGAATAAAGGATAATTTGGATATAATAATGTTGTTTTCAAAAATTGCCACAATCTGAAACACTCTACCAGTGACTATAGAGGCAAAAAATATGAAATGTAACAATCTGGGAAAAATATATGAATAGATCACTAAGATTAATCTGATAGAAGTTGAAAGGGAAATGGAAAAAATATGGAGAAAGGAAGGATCATTTGAAAGTCAAATAGAATGAAAAGTTGTGTCATTCTTTGATATAGACATGCTCCTCAAAAATTGATCTAGACAGTGCCTAAAGGGGATAAATTATAATTAGAATATTGAATGACCCATTCTTCAATATATGATTTCATATCATGCCATGAATACATTTATTAAGATAACAAATTTAGATTTTGTGTGAATGAGTTTTAGAAACACGTGTGTTAAGAAATAATTCTGCAGAGTTTGAAAGGATGGAAGTGTACATGAATAATGACATCTACTTACAATATGAAGCATTCATTGAACATGAAATTGGGATGAAATAAATAAATTCAAACATGTTAAAGAAAATTCATTTGTTGAATAGCATTTGTGAAAGGAAGTAGCATGTATAAGAAGCTTGAAGAAACCATAGTAATTTCATATAGCAGAAATTTGGAATTTGGCTTTGGTTGGGAAGGAAAAGGTAAGTCACTATTGCTATACACTGTTTCATTTGAATGATTTGTCAAATTTTTTCAAAAGCAATGGATATACCTCAAATCATAGATAATTCCATGAGACTAGAACCATGACTTAAAATACATCTAGTTAAAACCCTAGAACTTGATCTTGATGGTGCTTTTTTGGAAATCCCTCTTGGTGTTCTACCAATTGAAGATGTCATCACATATACTCACTATAAATTGGAAGAATCTACCTATAGAAAGGCTCACATAATATGGCTTGGAGAATTAACTAGAAATGATCATATTCTAAAACCTAAATACAATGTACTTACAAAAATTAAATTGGATGTATGGATTTTTTTTTTGGACTTTAGTAGGGAAGAAAGATGTATCAGAATGGCTCTCAATAGATTTCATAATGAATATATGTGGCTTGAAAAATCATATGCAATAACTAGAGAGGTAACTAGGGACGTTACTAGCTTATTATAATCTGAACTAGCCCCTAAATGCAATCTTGATAGAGGAATAGGCTTAATAAGGAACACACATGCTGAAATCACCAACCTAGTAGTCCAGTATGCAAGTCTAGTTATTTCATAGTTGATTCTAGGTGACAATGATGTCTCCACTACTACAATTTATCTTGCATTGGACATGGTTGAGAGATATCAAGGAGAAATATTGTACATTCAGATATGGTACACTAGTCTTATGCTTAATATTCTATTTTATGAATGAGCTTCCTAGAATTGGTCTTGTCAGTTGGGAAAATACTGCATTGGTCACTAATCAAGTTAAGGAACTGATGAGAACCATTAGGGATTTGGATGCACAAGGAGATTCATTTTCTACATTATTCGGTAAATTCCATAGATAGATGAACAAAAGGAGAGTTCCAAGAGAATTGATTACAAAGTATAATAATGACATAACATTTTTGGTAACCATTGATAACTGCATTATCAAGGTAGTTGAACCAAAAAAATCTTTGATACCTGAGCTTGGATGTGAGATTGGGAAGGACTATGTTGCTAGTTATATTGAAATGCTGATTAATAGCCCCTGAGACTCCAACAAACCTAGGTTTTCAACTTGCTTTGAAATATCTAAAATTATTGAAAAGAATAAGCTAACCTCTAGAAAATCAATATCTACCTCTGGAGAAAAGAGAAGAGTCATGTCATGCCACTAAAATTTTTACCAAAAAAACCTAACAATTTTTTTTTTTAAACCAAAAATTAAGCTAATTGACCACTCCTAATACTAAGGGGAACACTATCCATGGTGTACATTGTGTTAAAGAGGAGAAGTTACTACAATTTATCATACAAACAACTTTAACTTTAATTAAGCCAACATCAATTAATCATCATGCAATTCATAACAATAATGTTAACATCAAGTTAAAATAACGAGCAATGATAACACCATCCTTTAGCTTACCCATTAATTTATTATTATCCTCATTGATATTATCATCCATTATTCATTAGTTACTAATGATATTTTTTTTAATGGATTTATGATTAAACCTTGATTACAATGTTGCTATTAAAACAACAATACTACGATAATTAAATTGTTAACAATAATTTATAAATATCTCAAATATTAATTTGATTCCAAGGTGAACATTAATGGCCTCATTATTATTTAATCGATACAATTCCCATAATGTTAAAACCTTGAAAATATATAACTAACTTGGTGATCGAATTTTACTCTAACATGATTTGTTAGAACACAATTTTATTTTGTTGTTAGATATCGAAAAATAGAAATATTTCCCATGGATAATAGTCTTCATTGAAAAGGTGATCTTAGATTGAAATGATAATAGTAATTTTTTTAAAACTCCACTATTAGTCATATTCTTATGATTAAATAAGGCAATAATACTATTAGCAACAATATTAATATTACTATCGCTACTTTAACCACTTTGGATAATAATATTATTTTTAAATTCCCAACCAATACTTACTAAAATTATTTATGACCCTTTGATCATTCAATGTAACATTAACTTTAACCGATAGTCCCCAAAACATTTCTTTTGATAATAGTCCAACACTTAACATTTCACCTCTGAATTTAAATATAGAAGTGCATAGGATATCTATAGTTCACAAGTAAGATATTGGATCTCCATTCTATTTACTCAATATAAATGTTTGTAATATTCATTTCCTAATTTTATAACGTTTAAATTTATTTCTTGGAGTAGATGTATAATTTTTAAATAATTAAATTTACTCCTTCCATTGATATATAAATAAATCAATAACAATCAATAATGATGTTGATGTATTTACTTTATTGGTAAAAATGGTTTTGATACATTATTAATATCACTAGCAGTGATAATACTATCATAGCTCATAATACCAGCCACTCGATTATTAACACTTTTGCACTAAGCCATTGTCAAATAGCTGGGATCATTTTTATTTAAGCATTAATTTTGTTTTGATTGAAGATTCATTTGCATCCATTTAATTTTGATGCTTTTGTTTTAAGTTTAATTTGGATTTAAAATGATATGGTGTCATATGTTATACTAGTTGTAATTAGTGGGGTTGATGATCTACACTTCGTTTGCTACTACAATGATTTTCTACTGAATATTTCAATTCATGAGCTTGTTGTATTGGGGTTTGGTTGCTTCATTTTGTACACAACCAATGTGTTTCCTTCTTCTTTTTTCATCTTTTACCCTCAATTGATATCAAACATGAATAATATAGTGTTGCGAAGATATGATATAAAATTACAATGATTGGTTGGTTGATAAGAAAGCACTAAAAGTAATAAAATTTGGATAGGCACCACACATAACTACTAAATAATGACTGACTGGCCTCTGCAAAAAGATTTGATTAGATACTGCCACCCACACCTTGACCAAGCCATCTACAAATTGGTTTATTAATGCCAAAGTACATTGTCACAGGATTTCTTGCTCTCATTTGGTAAGAAATACCATCACTAGGCACTTACGAATTTTTTTTTTACTACCATATTAGAATATGAAAAAATTAATATTTTGATGATACATCTAGACTGAAATAGAAACCTACAAGTAGATCTAGGAAGTGTAGAGGGTTGTCTACCTATTACTAGAAGCCCTACATTTTGTCAATTCATGAAAACTCACTTACAAATTTATCTTGTAGCATTTCTACAACCAAAAATTAGAATCTCGAATCTATCATCAGAGGAATCAAAGAATAGATCAAAAGTTCCCTACAAATATCAATTCACCTAGGGCAACCCAATCTTATTGCGTCACTCAAATCTAGCTTCTAGTAATAGGTAGACAACCCTCTACACTTCCTAGATCTACTTGTAGGTTTCTATTTCAGTCTAGATGTATCATCAAAATATTAATTTTTTCATTTTAGGGAATAGACTTTATTTGTGCAAGCACCAACCCAATCATTATGCCAAAAGTTTGAAATGTTAAAACTTCATTTATTGTTGTTCATTTATTAACCACACTGTTACGACTAAGTGTAGACATTGCCTGTTGCAATATTTTATAGAGCAATGAATGGTGAATAGTCTCACCACAAGAGATGTGATGTGAGGTGAATTTTCCATGCCAAAAATCTAATAAATTTCATGCAATCAAAAGGAAAACATATGAACTGACAATTTAGCAGCTATTTCAATTATGTTGCATGAAAGTAGATGGGTGTACTTCAACAACCAATTATTTAATTCAAACTCCAAGTTAGAAAAAAATGTTTGAATCCATACTGTACTAAGATGGATCCCTAACCAGGTAGACTCCTTCATCGCCCAGATAGGAAATCAAGGAATGAAGAGATAACATTGGGGAGGGACTCACACGAAAATCTGAGAGTAAAGCCCAGGTTGATTGTGCAACATGAAGGACAAAAGTAATTAACAAATGTTGCAATAGGTTGCCCCAAGAAACATGACATGGATTTTTTTCATTATATTTCCTTTATATGCACATGCCAAACATGGTGGCAGGGTGAAAGAGAGTAGCATCTAGATAGATTTTATTTTCCTTAACATTTTTGCTCTGGAAGATGGAAAGGCAGTGAGTCTCTAGAATTTTTTTTAATTTTTTTATTTATTATTTAAAAAAAAATCTGCTATGAAATTTACTATTTTTTTCTTTACAGCAGCAAGGTTGTTAACTTATATATATATATATATATATATATATATATATATATATATATATATATATATATATATATATATATATATATATATTTGTAGTAGGGGATAAGATCCAAGTAATAGTTGCTTTATTTCAGATGATAAAGGTGGATATTTTTATTGGGTTTCAAATTTTATTTACACAACAGTAGGATGTTTTGAATCCATTTAACTCTGCCAATAATGATTTTGAATAATAATCATATGTATTCCTTGCAGCAATGTTATAGCTGGTTGGTGTAAGAGGCACCACCATGATTAATTATTATTTTTAAGTCATAAAGAATGTGGCAAATATATATATATATATATATATATATATATATATATATATATATATATATATATGTATATGTATGTATGTATGTATGTATGTATGTATGTATGTATGTATGTATGTATGTATGTATGTATGTATGTATGTATGTATGTATGTATGTATGTATGTATAATTATTATTATTGCTATTATTATTTTCTTAAACAAAACTTTGTTGAGGATTTATATATGTTCTTGAAATAGGAATATGAATTTAAATTTCCACTCTTAAATTTTAGTAATAGATTTAATATTTCTGCTCTTTTATTTTTTTGTTCTTTTATATATATTCGTCTAAATATACACACAACTATCCAAATAACACACACACACACATATATATTATTTTTTTATTAATATTTCTATTCATTTATTTTACTAATAATGAATAGTAAATCATAAAAGATGATGGTGAAATGGAAAGGAAAAAAATATAAGAAGACAAGTTTCATATGGAACCTATGAATGTTATTTATGTTTTTTATTTATTTATTAATTTTTTAAACAGTGTTATTTCAAACGAAAGGATATAGTATTGCTCTACTATTTTAAAGTAGGTAGTTGTGGCTCAAGAACAAAGCAACAATTATTTATGTCTTGCAAAAAATTCCTAATGAATGAGAAGTAAAAGGAGATACAATACATGGGTGTTTATAAATAGAACAAATTTCCCCTTCCAAACAAAAAAAAATGGAGTTGCATAAAATGAGCATTTATTTATGTCAAAATTAGATTTCTCTACTAACAGAATGAACACAAGCATTTTATTTCTAAAAGAAAAATTAGTTTACAATGATTGGAATCTACATAGATTACATAAATTACTTTGGTCATTTTATAGCATAAAATTTGATTTTTTTTGTACACCTTTAATTACATAATGCTTCAACTTTTTCTTATCTACAACATAAGAAAACATAACACTAGTTTAATTAATATGAAGGAAGCTTCCAATATGCAATAAACCTTCAAGTAATTAATAAAAGAGACACTCAACTAAAATTTTCAAAAAAAACCCATAAACTAAAACATGCCAATGAAATAAACCTTGTTCTTTTCTCTATTTTTCATTGAATAGATGCCAAACCCATCTTTCTAAACTTACAAATTTACCAATATTATTGAAGATAAATAGTGATTTGCATACCCAAAAAAAATCTAGGCTTTCTCTCCACCCTACCGTAATGGCGTAATGGAGCCTCATGGGCTCTAGCCATACCCCTTAGCAAGAAATTATTTTAGCTCCATGATGAAATATGTAGTCTTTCCTCTTTTTTTACAAATGAATAAATTACATAGCACAAATTTCATGCATCTAAGTCCTCTACTTTCCATTTTCAGCCATGATCCATACACTATGACACCTTACAAAGAACAAGTAAATGGAAATAAGAAATTATCTCTTTCTTTTTGTTGAAGGGATTGAACTCTTCTATCCATCTTTCCTCCCAAGCCAATTATTTTGAGTACATTCTTCTAAGAAGCATATCTCCTCTCCTCTCACATATTCTCTCCAATCTCAAGAAAAATTCTCCAAAAGGAGAAGTGGGTAACAATCCTATTTTCATTTCTCAAAAAAATATAAAGGGATTCATCTTGAATCTTTTTGAATGAGGGACTGACATTTGTCACTTTCTCATTCCATCCTCAAGCACAATCTACCACAAGTTCTCACACATTTGTAAGAAAATTTGGGGAGATGGGAAAGGAAGAAGTGGATTCTACTCCATCCCAAAAGTCTTCATCCTCATTAAGAGAAGGTTGTAGTACTTTACCACTCCATCTCACTTGTCACATCTCATAAATGAGTTTGAGAGTCAAAAACACTTTTTCCTTACCCCAAGGTCCTCCAAAATCCGTCACTCCTTTAAATCGGCAATAAATGAGGGTCATATCTTGGATACGGCCCAAGATATGGTCATAAATAGACCCTCAACCCATAGGTACTTGCCTTAGGGTATTAGAAAAGATGAAATTACATAAAATAAGTCTTTTTAAGACCTCTTAAAAGAATATGAAAGAAGTAATTCGAATTTTAACTTAACTAAGAGTCACCAACCCTAATTCCCCACTTACACATTTAACCCCATGACATAACACTTAAATTTCCCAATAACACATATCACATCTAAACCCCACATAAATTATCATTACACACAAGCTTTAATCTTTAAAAGTATTTTCTAGATTCTAAGGTTCTATTTAGATATTCAAAATAAGTAAACCACAACCAAAATACTTATTCAACCTTTAATGTTAATCCCACATTGACTCACTTAATTTCCCACACAACATAATTAAGCACAATTAGACATAATAATAAACCACATTAATTGAAAATAAAATCTTCATAACTTTATTCATGAATCATTTACATAGCTAATTACTCTTCCAATGTAATACGACACAATAATTATCTTATTTCAAATTCAACTTATAATTTCAAATATTATTCAATAATTCACATGCACCTACATCTTCATTAAGTAAAATAACAATGATATAACATAAAGTAAAAATAAACTACAAGGTTACTATTAGACTATCACCTTATTTATGGCTCACAATATATCTAACCATCTATTTATCAGAAATGCATAGAAATTTAAGGTTGTATTAGTCACATTCAAGGTAGGGTCTTACAAACTGTCACAAAGGTTCATGTACTATTTGCATAGGCTGAACCTACTCCAAGAACACTCAAGCAGCTAGCCAAGAGTAGAGGACAACTTTAGTTGGCTCCTAGTACAGTCACTAGATCATTGCAAGTCACTATAGTAAGCACAAGTTCATTAATTAATAGATTTGATGAATTAAAGAGTAGAGCAGTAAGTGACATGGTCACTTAGGTCGAAAATAAAGAGTTTTTGGAAATTGTAAAGAAACGCAAGTCCAACCATAGTATTGCACTTGATAGACTCAAAATTATTGAAATGTGTGAGGAAGAGGTCAAGAGTTTATAGACATTCTATTGTACTTGGTCTGATGCAATTCAAAGAATCAAGAATGTTGAAAGAACAATTGACACCCACATAAAGTTTGCATCTAGCACATTTAATCCTCCTCTTAATTTGGATGACTAGAATTGATATGGAATGAAAAGGATGCATGAAGAATAAATTTCATATCACAAAGAGAAAGGATAAATGATCAAATTGTATGGGAAGCTCAAAGATGTGATAAAAATTAAATGCACTCCAATCTAGTATGCCCTTTCTATAGCTGAAATGAATTTGAATTCTAATGTTACTCGCAAAACTATGGTTCGAGGAAATGACATATTAATTAATCTCAATTATTTATGCAGTGCATTGTTAGAGGTGAAAATGCTTTCGGTTGACGTGAGTTCTTGTGTAAAGGTATCCTTAGCAAGCTTGAAGGAGAAATAACCTCTAGTTGATCAATTATCATTATTATTTCTGGATGTAATCCTTAGAGGGAGAATTTTTAGTACTTAGGTATGTACAATAGAATTTTTAAAGCATTTATTTTCCTCCATTGAAGTCAAAGGGGGACAAAAAGAGGTATTATGTGAAAAAAAGAAAAATCTTGAGAAGTTTTGTAAATAATTTTTGGAAGAAAGAAGTATCATGTGAATAGTTATGGGATAAAATAAAAAAAATATGGTAAGAGGTACTTTGATTGTTTTCACATCATGAGTTGCCATGAGTGACAAAGGGAAGAATGTTGGAAATTGAGAGGTTGTTATTCATGTCAATGAATAATGGAATTTTGATGTTTTTTAGTATTTAGTTGCTCTAGTAATGAAAGTTTGTTGATCTAGTATTTTGAACTTGATTATCCCATTTTGTAAGATCTACTTAGAAGCTTATAAAATGTTCTATATTGATACCTATTACATACAGTGACATGGTTTCAGCTAACTAAGTTATATCATTGGAAATGTATAGTCACCAGTATTTTGGGAAACAATGTTATACTTATACATTAGCTTTGTACAATAGCTTTTTGGTCCTAATTCTATCTCATAAAATGATATCACTAGAGGAATTTGTACAGATGTTTGATCCTACAAGGTGCATTATACTTTGGAGTTTCATAATGATATGTGAAGGATTTTGGAAGATATGAATGATAGTATTTAGATCTGTAAACTACTATAAGCTTTCATACAATACATTGATGTGGGAGATTCTGTATTTCCTCATATTTGATTACCATATCATGTGGTGTTGAAGATAAGTAGTTTGATGTCATGTAATGAGATAGTTACAAGTTTTTGTCTTACACATTTGATGGATTGCATATATGTTTTGAGTTTTGGTCTAACTCTGGATGACCTATTTATATATTGACATGTGCTACAAATGATAAGGGGATCTATCTTGCATCCATTCCGACTATTTACATATGAAGATGAATGTGTTTTACTAGGATAATGTTGATAGGGTTAGTTTTGATTTGAAATAAGGTTTCTCTAATTAGGTTGACCTAATTAGTGAACATGGATATATATATATGGCCATGTGCAAGATTATTTTGGGCCAAAAAATGGCAATATGATGGGTATGTGTAGGGTATGTGGTAATACTATGTGTAGGACAATTGAAAAATATCTATAGCTTTCAAACAGTATCACATTTTTTGAATCTAAAACATGTGGCACATTCTATTCTTTGCATACTATAGGATTAAAAATAAATAAAAATTCATGAGGTTTTGACCAAGTTAAGATGGTTAGACATACAAATTTTTATATTTTTTAAAATTTCTAATAAAAAATTCATAATTAATTATTTACTTGGAAAAAAATTACAAAAAAATATGCATCACATTGGGACATGAGTTGTCTACTTATATCTAAAATCTTATTAAAAAAATATTATCACTTTATTGTGGTTAGGGTCGTTAGACAGACACCTACTTCTTTTTCCTTAAAATTTAAGTGCTACTACATTGAAATTTTAAATTTTTACCAAATAGATTTTTTTAAAATAAACCTAGTAGTTTATAAACTACATTCAATTTGCTATAGATTCTATTATTGCATATATTTGAAATAATATAGATAATTGTTAGCATATGGCTTCTAGTGTTGTCATTGATGGCAACTAAAGTCATTATTCTAGTCTGTAGATCAGAATTTTGTCATACCAGTAGACAAAGTTGTGAATAGAGTATTATTGACAGAAAGATGAAGAACATGGTATCCAGTTAGTATGTCAATCTGTATGCCTCACCTAATCATCTTTTTCAGTTGTGGATCCTTGGGATAGATTATTGAGCATATATGTTATCCTATTGATAAGTTTTGTGATGTTGAATTAACTGGTGTATGAGTTAGGAGATCCAACAAAATGATTTTTTGTTTATTTTCTCATTGTAGCTGACCTAGAAAATGTAGTGTGTCATGGATGTATAAGGAGTAATTGTTTAAATTTTTTCATGTTCAAATAATTTTTTTTTGGGTCCTTGTTATAGTTTTCCTAACTTATGTGGATGCACATTGAATATTTCTCATGATCTAAGCTGACATATGGAGAATATTTTGTATTTTATTTGAAGTCAACATATAGAAATTGAATTCTTGCTAGTGGATATATATGTTAGTTTGGGTAATTCATTTTGATGTATGAGTGTGTGTAGAGCAGAGAAGATGCATGTTTGAATATTAGAAGATTAGTTGAGTGAATTTTGCTTGTGTAGAAGAGGATTTTGTGAAGTGAATTAAGGGAGAGCAGAGCTGAGTGAAAAATTAGATAGAAGGTTTAGAATTTGATACATGAGCTTCACCAAAATTAATACTAGCCTTCCTTATTTTGAGTAGTGTGCTCTAGGCAGTGTGTTTGAGGGTTCTACCACAATAGTAGTTTAGACTTTCTGGGAGATCCCAGGTGATTTTTGTTCAAATCACATATTTTTAGAAAATATAATGATTTAAGCCTTGAAAAGTTCCATTTAAAATATTCCAATTGAAGAGGGTTTGATCAAACCACCTTAGACCAAGATCATTTGGATAGAACCCTGCTAGTTTTAAACCATACCTATAACAGAGTCTCCTTTACACCTATCAAAATGCTAATAAAAACCACTTTTTATTTACCTTTTGGGGGATCAAATGAATTCATTTAAATTTTATTTTTTGTAAATATGTAGCTCTTATTATAAGCTTCCAAAAAGGTATAATTTTGATTAAATTTTATTTTATTATTATATTTATTTTTTATTTATTGTGAATGTAGGTTTTTCACCAAAAATCAAGCTCTCTGTTCTACACATGTGGAAAAATAGAAGATTATCAAAAATAAAATTTGAAAAATATGAGTGCACTAGATATTGAAGTCTTTTATCTAACAAAAAAATAAAATTTAATTTTGATACTTACAAAAAATGTTATGTGTTATACGGTCATGCTATGTCTGAATTATAATTGGTTTGACTTCGAAACTTGATTAAAGAAAAAAAATTCAAGAAAAAAATATCTAACCAAGTATAAGCACTAGATATTGGAGTTACAAATCTAAATTTGAAATAATTATAATTTTATCCTTCATGTAGAAAAAGTTATACATTATATGGTGAGTGTCACTTTTTAAAAATGTTGTTTTTTGTAAAAAACTATTTTTTGAGGGAGATGGAAAAATAAGAGCAATCTAGTTCCAAACATTTTGGAAAAATAATATTTAGAATCTATAGAAAAAATGTCATGAAACTCTAGTTTGCATCATCTTCAAATTCCACATAGTTTAGCCACTATAGGTGCCTAAAAGTGAAGATTTAGTTAGAAAAAAATGTTTTAGTGTCCAATTTGGCCAAACATTGTAAACCACTAGTGTGGGATCACCCTTGAATGGATGTGCATTCCCATTTTCTTCATAATTTTAACAAAGTATAAATTATGGATTAATATCCACTATGGTTTTTCCCCTAACAAGTTTTGCATGTAAAAATCTTGGTGTTATGGTGTTTTGATTGTTTCTTTCATGTTCTTGCATCCTTACTTTTGTTTAAATGTTGTAGATGGTTTATGGTCTGAATTAAAGTTTAAATATTTTTGAGCACTGATTCACCCCCCCTCTTAGTGTTCCTTGAGTCCAACAATAACTTATTCAATTTTTATGTCAAGTATCCTAACTCTAATTTTTCTAAAATTTTCACCAGTTAAGGGCTTTGTTTTTCCATGATGATCCTACACATACCCATATGTACATATGTCATACATCCTAAAAGGGTAGTAGAGTGGAATATAAGGAAGTGTGAGAATTACATGAAGGAAGAGAAGAGAGTTGGACAACATGAGTAGATAGGTGTGTTATTTATGTATTGTGCTTCACTAGAATTGAACTCCAGCACAAGGAAGGTGCACCCTTTATCAGTTCATACCTTTAGCAGTGAGCCAAAACATAAATTGTATCATTTGTAGTGAGCCATAACTTTTGTACTCTAGTTGTGAGCCCCCTAAGGACAATGAGTCCTAGTAGTGAGCCATTGTAATATTCTATATTTGGATATATTATATTGTTATCTAATCCTCATTGTGGTTTTTCCCATTTTTTTTTCCATGTAAAAATACTGGTGTTCATGTGTTCTCTTGATTCCATTTTTTCTCTTGTTTATTCAGTCATATTTTTGGTAATGTTTAAATTCATTTTAAGTGAATGGTTTTATGAAATACTTAGCCACCCCCTCTCTTAGTATTTTATATGTTCAATAGATCCAAATATAATACAATTATCCCTCCATTGAAGGAATATATGGAGACTATATTTCCCCCCTAAATGAAGTTTTCCTCAAAACCACTGAGAGAATTCTAAAGCCAAAAGAATGTCGAGTGATGACAAACCACATGTCTCCCACCAAGAAGAAGCCAATCCAATATTAAGTGCTAAATAAATTCCAACTCCATGAAGGAATGGGAGGGAAGAAGCCTCATATATGAAATTTCTAAGAAGGAAACAAGTGCCTCCAAGGTAGTCTCGCCAAGATCAGGATCCCCAATCAAGGTCAAAATAGTGGAATGTGAAGACTCAAGAAAACCCTCCAAAGTAGAATCTGCATACAAAAAAGATATCCCATCAAGAATATCATCCAAGCCTATATAAGTAGCCAAGTTTGGAATACTTGAAACAAAGCCATCCTATGATCCCAAGTTTGGAAAACTAAAAATATTTCTAGATGAATAGGAATGATGGAAGCCTTAATCAATGACTCTAGATAAGGAATCACTGAAGGTGAAGGTACGTAAATTTTCTTTGATGGAGAAGAATAATTTGAAGAACACTTGACATCCTCATTTGAAGATTCAAAGTATTCAAAATTTGTAAGCTCCTCCATAGCATTATCATCATAGGGTGTCCTATTTTAAGAATGAAGAGGCATGTGATATTTCAAATCATGATCATTAGGGAATGGTTGAGTATCATGATCTCCAAATCTCTCCCAAATGTTAGTCCAAATAATGTGAGGACAATCACAATGATCAATAGCTTTCAAAATATCATCATCAACATGCATTGCAATGACATTTAAGATATTATATCTGTTGCAAATCCAAGAAATTTTTTTAACACCTTAGCATGGATGGGGAACAATACCACACAAATGTGGCAACAATTGAAGTGATTGGAGATGGTTTATGATGCAATTTCATGATTTTTTATAGTTTCTCTTTTGCAACATAATCATAGAAGGATAATATGTAAACCCCATAATGAACTATGATATATCTCCAATATTACAAAGATACGACCTTCAATATGAAATAGAAACTCCCAAATATAATGCATAACTAAAAATCAAACCTCCAAATGAAAATAAACTTTCTCCAAATCATAGTATGTCCAAGATATCAAGAAATGGCTCAAATTTCCAAAACTTAATATAACATACCTAGAGTAGAATCTAAGAAAATTAGATGACATAATGATAGAGCTTTGAATCACATTCACAATGCCACTAGAATCTCCAAAATTCAACAAACTAGTGAAAAGGTATGAGTTTGGGAGTCCAAAAGGAATCAATAAATTCAAGCTATGATAAAATATTATGGGAATAATATCTAATAAAATTTCCTACAGCAATAGATAGTGCTCAAAACCAACTTTCCAATGATATCTTGCTCACAAAAATCTAATTCCTGAGTCAAAAGTTATGGTGATTTTAAGAAAACTGTCCAATTAATACATGATAGTCATTTGGCCATCAAATTTAAGATAGTCCCTGATTTTTTGAAAAATCACCAAAAAATTTTTTTAAGTTAGAATATGAAGTATTTAATATAATGTTGACCAAAGAGTGAATTTTTTTCTGCAACAAGGGTGGGGGGGAATTTTTTCTTGCAACTTGTATGATTCATACAATGCCCTTCTAATATCATTGCAAAAATACTTTGATGGCCTTTATATGATGAAGTTGAATCTTGAAAAATGGGTAGGAAATCCTTAGGTTTTTAGATCTTCTAAACACAATGACTGAGTCAAATCTTACCCAAAGTGCCTTAGAAATCAGTTGTCTCCTAGAGGTGAACTAGCCCTTCAAGAAAAACCTTCAGCCTTCAATAGTGTCCTTAGATCAAATTCCTGATATGAGATGGATCTCTTATCACCTATGCTCTGATACCACATTGGAAATATGAAAAATAAAAAAATTGAAGCTAGCCACACATCAAAGGATAAACTAGAACAATACCATCCACATGAACAAGAAAGTGTTGTAGCATGAGCAAGAAGACAACTTGATCGGATGATGATCTTAAATATATTGAGATAGAATGCATGAGATGATTTTAAAATGTACAAGAACCTTTCTTATATAGGCAAGGCGAGAGGAGGTTGGATAACTACCTTGGTTGCAAACATTAAATGCCTAATGCATAATTTTAAATGCATGAGAGAAATATTAAGTTCCTAGATATTTACATGTCTATTAAAGAGATATGGTCCCATTAAATACTAGTTTCTAGAACACCACCTAGGAAAGTAACTCCTAAGTAAAATTATTAATGATGTGAATAGGTCCTCACTAGTAAATAGCTAGGAAATAACCCTATTCACACTAACAAAAGGCCATTAGACTATATTATAAATTGAAGGTGGAAACTAAAGATTAGAAATATGGTCCTAAAGGAACTAACAATTATGATATAATATTAGTGAATTAATACATATTTCTACTATAATTTATAAAATTTAGGAAAATTTGATCTAACCATGTATTGAATATTGTGGCAAAATTTTGAGTTAAATTTTCTAATTAAATAAATTCTTTTGTGATTTAAATAAGACTATAATAAAATTTTGTAAAAATGTGGTGATTCAAATCACTTTTTTTTTTTGAAAAAGTGGCAAGACACTATCTTATACTAAAATATATTTAAATAAAATATTACAAAACCTAGTTCAAAAGAGCATACCAACAGGAAATAACTAGGAAGAAAACCTCTGGTTATAGGTCAATTAGATAAAAAACTATTACAAAATTAGCCCAATAGTAGGGACCCATAGCATGGTTTTACAAAGTCATTAAATCAATAATCAACCAAAATTACAACCCATTAAGATTCCGGAATACTGCATTATACGTCATATTTCAAATGTAGGTTGAACCCACACTTAAAAAAAAATCTTGAAATAGAAAAAATGTGAATGAAAAATGAGCAACAAAACTTATCTAGAACTGGGTATTATTCATCCATGTGATCACCACCCTTCACTAAATTCTTTTCCTAGCCTTCTAGAACCTCATGCAGACTGAAATCATTTGCAAAGAAATCAAATCTAAGCTTTGAATCCTCGTCTTTCTTTTCCATAGGCCAACAATAGCAGGTATAGCTACATTTTTTCTTGGCACTAATTCCACTTTCACTACATCTAGCATAGACAGTATATCACCAAATTTCAAATGGGAAGAAGGGTTTATAGGAAGATAGGATTTATGCTCATATAGGAGTGAAATTGCATAATATTATTCTTTCATATCAAGAGCCATGGATGGGCACAATCTACTGCAATTCTTCCTTAAAACTATCAAAAGAACACTATCATTTATGCAATGTGGAGTGAACCATAGATTTTTTGGCACCCTAATGCTTTCTAGCTCTTCTAGGATTTTCACCTAAAAGGAGAAAGTAGGCCCAAAATATCTAGCTAGGTTCACTCAAATTATACAATGAATGATGTTTATATGACTAAATAATATTATATAAGTGCAACTAATTGATAAGATTGATTGATTAAATATGTAAAACCTAAGTAATATGATTTTTTTGAAAACACATTCTGTAATGCAAAATCACTTACAAACAAATGGAAAATTGCAACATAAATGAATCAGACTGAAAGTGTGCACCTAGAACCTTGATGAAGACTAGAAATTACATTTAAAATTCTACTAATACTATTTTTTAGGCCTAGAGGGACTCATTCACCATTCTGGGCAAATCAGTCCCAGTTCTATCAAACTGAGCCAAAACCTATTTCTGACAAAAGGGTACCCAAAAATGAAGAAAACTCAAAATTGACCCTTGATGGGGACTCATTAACCACCCATGGTGAATGAGTACACTTTTTAATTTATAGATTTTAAAAATTATATTTTGAATCTTCTGATCTAAACTTTGACTTCCTACAGATGTCTGCTTCTGAACTTTGATTTATGGGCCTAAAAATGAGTTTTTGTTGATACTTAAGCTTGTTGAATGACAAGAAGACTTGATAAACGTTTCAAATTCATCTTCAATTATTTACAACCCTCTAAGGGACCTAAATCTACAAACACACAAGAGAAGAAGAAATGGTGAACATTAGGGCATGGGGGTTTGCCTTGGTCAAAACCCGTTTAGGTAATTAAACCAAAATGATGAAAGATTACAATGAAATATGCAATAATATAATAGATTACCTTGCCATGATGTTGATCTTATATTTCTGTAGTAATGGATGAAGATTCAGGACCTTGAATGTCCTTAGGAGCTTTCTTGATGTCTTACAATGATAAAATCCTAAGTTGCTTGACTTGAGATGAAAGATTGGTGGATGAATAATGAAGAATAGATATGACTTAAGTTATTGGATATAAAAATGAGTTTAGAGAGGTGATTTTATCTTCCTCACTAAAGCATTTTCATAAATAGGAGAGGTGTTGGGAGATGAATGGAGACTAAGTAAAGTTTTGGAAATGAATTCATCTTCTATTTTTATATTATCTTCCCAAGGGGAATAAGAAGGACAAAAAAGGCCTTCATGATTGTAATACCCCCATGTCGTTGATACTCTTTGCTATTCTTTGATACTCGTATGTGTTAGTTTGCTACTGGTTTGTGATGGTGATTAGTTCATTGACTTGGTTGTGTGTGGATTCATGTTTTAGTTGATTGTTGCACTTGTCATTATTATGATGATTTATCATACTTTATGTGGTGGTTAGATTACTTGATTATGCTATGGTTTTCCCTTAATATTATATATGTCAATGTTGTGATTCTATGATGCTATGTTTTCTGATATGGTGGTTAGTGAGTCTTGGTGAAAGGACGGAGTAGCATCACTCAGTTGTGAGCACCTTGCTACCCCGCAATTTCCTTTCACAGTGTGTCTGCAATGGAGATCTACATGTTACTCGGCATTTATTTGTATGTAGGAATTGCGGGAATAAAGTATCGATTCCACCTATTTTGACAGCACAGGGTGAGCATTAAATTAACCCAATGGGTACAATGTTGAAAAAGGGAGTTGATAAGGAAGTGTCCCCATCCCAAGTCTGTCATCCCGTTGACAGTTTTGTTGTGTCATGATTTAGGTTTTTCCCTTGTCCTTGTATTGTTTGATTGTTGATTATTTATTTTATTTGTGGTTAGTGGTTATTTAATTAATCTTTATTTTATAAGATTAATTAGTGTTGTTTTGTTGCTTTAATTAATTGTAAATTACTAAAAAATTGAATTTTAAATTTATTGTAAACTAAAAGCTATTCAATTAATTAAAAGTGCAAGTAATTAATTTAAATAAATATTGATGGTGATAATTATATATTATCTTTTTCCTAATATTAAATTAGAAAATCTATAGAGAATATCTTGTGTGGATAATATCTTGAGAAAATAATTTAATTTTAATTAAAATTGTAAGATAAGTGTGTTCTTTTAAAAAAAGGAAAAGAACCAATCAGTGTAGAGGATTTTTGAGGAAAAAGATGAAGAGCTTTATTTATTATTATTTATTTTTATTGTGAGAGAGTTTTTACTCACACAAGGTTTTTCTAGTTTTTGGTTTGAAAAAGAAAAGAATAGATAGGTTTTTTTTTGTGCTTCTTGGTGAAAGTTGTTCTGTAAGAAAAGATTAAAAAAAAGATTAATTCCGAAGAGAGCTAAAGGAAGGAAAACTGAGAAGAAACCGTATAGGGGATTCTACTTGCAAAGACAAAGAAAGCTATTGTGTTTGGATTCTACATCGAACAAAGGACTCCTAGTTCCCTAAAACTTGTTATTTACTTATTTTTTGATTTTGTGAACAAAATCTTGTTTGCCATGTTTGAAAATTAAGTACTCTATGTTTTGAAAGAGGTTTTTTGTGATGGAAAATTGTGTGGTTAAGCCTTTGAACTTTATTATTGAAAACTATAGTTGAACCTTTCAAATTTCTTTAATAAAAAATTAGTTGTGAAATTATTGTTTTGAAAAGAAAATCAATTATTGTGGAAACTAAAATTGTATGCCCTATTTATTTTGGGTTTTGGAGAAAAAATGATCTGTTGTTCATATTATTGATTTTTGTATTTTTATTCTGGGAAAAAATATATATATATGTATATATACATATACATATGCATAAATATTTTGTCTCCTTGTAAAAAATATATATTTACATATGTTTTTGGAGTCTGTTCCTACAAAAAAAAAAATTTAAAGAAAGAAAAATATTGAAATGATTGAAAACGAAATTGATTATAAATTAAAAATTTGTGTGTTTTTGGGGGAGAGTGGACAACTTCCACCATACCAGCCCCGACCCCACTATGGGCTGAGCGTGACTGCGTGGACACTGTAGCCTCCCCACAGTGGGGACCACAGTGCCATGCAAAGAGTGGGTTGTATAAGGGTTTTGTGGGGTTCGTGAATTCTGTTAGGTTTTCAGGTTGTTAAATTTAATTTTAGTCGATTATATTTTAATTTGCATTTTTTTTAAATGTCAATTTTGATTTATAATATATATATAGATATATATATATAGATTTGTGTGTAAGTTTACTGTGTAATATAAAGAACATTTTTATAATATGTTTTAAATGCAATGATTTTAATATATATGTATATATGCATAAAAGCATATATACTTTATGCATATATATATATAAGACGTTATATGTTGTGATTATGAATTTAATATAATAATTTTTAAAATATTGCAATACTAAAGTGTAGTTGAGAAAATTAGAGATAAATTATGTGTTTTGAATTAAACTGAATTTTATTGAGTAATTGATTTATAAAGTTGGTGAAATTTATTGTACATTGTAATTTGTTTTATGGTGTTGTTTTATGTGTTGTTTACACTCAAGATTATTCATTTACCCAATTGTGGGTTTCTTTTATTCGAGTTTATGTCATGTGGGAAAAACTCTACAGTTAGTTGTCCATTGTAGAAGCTTAAGTTGTTGATTAGGAGCTTCCAGAATACTAATGTTTATATTCAATCTTGTAATTTGATGTTTTTCCTTATATTTTGGCTTTGGTTGTGATTTGAGTTACACATGGATTGTACCATTTTATGGATCTATTTCATATGTTTTTGGCTCGATGGTTATGCCTCGCAGATGTTCCATTTGTTGGTTCAATGTTCTTGTTGGTACAATCCCTTGGTGTTAGATTTTATGTTTTGGGTGTCTAGAGAGAGTGGGCCTAAGTGGGGGTTGGCACACAAAGGGGATATTAGGGTAACCCACGTAGAGTTAGATTAATCATTGATAACCTAAGTAATTATTTATGGGTGGGTGGTTAAACATTAAACAAGATAATTATGATACCACGTCTTCCTATTAGTGCTATCACACACTAAGGGGACCGAGAAGGCCATGTTTGGCATGATCATTGCCTCATCCTCACAACAGGTTAACGATTCTGCATGAATAACCCTATGGAGTGGCACCTTGAGATAGGCTATCAGGAGTACCATAGATGGAGGTGGCACCTTGAACTAGGTTGTCTGGATAATCCATGTATAGATGGAGGCAGTACCTTGTGATAGATTGTCTCAATAATCCATGTGAAGCCATGCGATGAAACTCTCCTCTAGCATTCCATTTGTGTTGTTTTATTGAAGTCCTATGGAAGTAGTCTATTGATATTATGACTTGAGTTTTATTGATGATGTGTTTCATGATTTATTGTTGTAATATTTGGAAAGTTATGTATTGTTATGTTTTGAAAGTGGTTTATTGTTATGTCTTTTGGAGATTTATCATTGTTTAGTTTTTGTGTGGTCTTTTGATATTATGTTCTCTTGTCTGGAGTTAGTCTTGTGTTACTGTTAGATGTGCTTGGTCAGGGATCCTTACTTGTTTACTCCCAGCACGGGGGTGGTTGGGTAGATCGTGCTTCACACCCCATTAGGTCCCATTGGATACAATTTTACCATTCAATGTAGGGTTTTGCAGATGTTGTTGATCCAGGATTCATCTATTCCAGATGTGTATTTATACTTTAGATGTATTTCATTTATTGATGTATTACTCTCACATGTGATGGGAGGACCTTGATGTAATTTTTTTATATGTTCATTATGTTGTATTATCAGATTGATGTAATGTTTATTCATACCATGTAATCATTCATGAACTATCATTTGTAATTACTTATTCTATTATTTTGTATCTGTGGAAATATATATATATATATATATATATATATATATATATATATATATATATATATATATATATATTTACTATCTTCATGATTAATTCATTTGTGTTTTGCATATATGGTTTAATATGGTTTACTCTTATTATGTGGTTATTGTTAGTGGATGTCTTAATGATTTTGTGGACGAATGGTTTTATGTAATTGTTTATTTATTGTTTAATCTATTATCTTTGTTACGGGTTAGTTTAGTAATGTCACCTCGTGTACCCCAAGGGATTTAGTTGTGCAACATAGAACACTATTATGTTGTAATACTTAAGCATGTTTGTTATGTTATTTAAAAAACAAATTGTTACATTTTTATTTGTTCCTTTGGGTTTTGCTCGACAGGGAGTTATAACTTAGTATCAGAGCCAAGGTTGCTAATGATGGGTTCTCTTTGTAGTTTCTATCTATTATGAAACCTTTGTGTTAACTCTCTATCTTACATAACTCAAATTTTTGTGCAAGATCATCTCTCGAGGCATAGGCCATGCTTGAAGAAGAGGCTGAGGTGGTGGCCGTAGAGCCAATCACAAAATTCCATCACCATCAAGCTCCCATGGTTCAGAGCATGAGGAATGACTGAGTCCTCAACAAAATCTGTCAGGAGGTGGTCAGAACTCGTAATAGCCTAGCTTAGATGGATAGTTACAACACCTTCTAGGGGAGATTCTTGATCGATTGGGACCTAAGCCAAAGGAGGAGCAACAGGTCAAGAGAGAAAGGGAAAGGTATCCAAAGTGAAGGGAAGTAACGACCGATCAAGATGTAGTGATAGCTAGACATATGAGAGATTTGATGAGAGCACACCCACCTGCATTGGATGGTTCTAAAGGAGGTTTGGAAGTAGAAACATGGTTAATTTATTTGGATCAATGCTTTGTGATGCACCCCTATGGTAGCAATACCAAAGCTCGATGTGCAATCATGCATTTAAGAGGCTTCACATCCACTTAGTTGAGGTTGGAAGAGAAAAATTTACATCTAGATATCAACATGGTCACATGGGAGTTATTTTTGGATAGGTTTAGGGCTTGCTTCCTTTCTGATCATTGGAGGAAACGTAGGGTAGACAAGTTTCATGACCTTAGGCAGATATCAATGTCCATTGAACAGTATGAGTGACGATTCTATGAATTGAAGCAATATGTAGGAATCAACCATGATGAGGGAATCTTGTATTAGCATTTTGTTTGGGGCTTAAATACCTAAATCAATGGTGGAGTTAGAGTCTTCAAGCCAAAGACAATTGAAGTAGTGGTTGAGAAGGCTTAGCTAGTAGAGGAAACTTTGGAAATGGCATTCAGAGGACACATAGGAGTTCAAATCAATAGTGCACTGACATCAGATGTTGTTTCTCATGGAGGTCTAGCCCTAGCTGGAAGGTCCTCTAAAGGCCATCAAGCACCCACTAAGTGTGAGTAGCAACAATACTCCTAGTTGAGACTTGAGAACTCTTAGTCTTAGCAGGGAAATAGATTCCTAAACAGGAAGAACTAAAGTTGGCACCGTAATACAACAGAGTGTTTTGTGCAACCCGCACAAAGCACACAGTCCGCACCTTCACAACACAGTTTTCACCAATCGAGTGCACTAGCTGGTCTCAGAGTATTTTGGTGAGGAATAGGCTACTTCTCATGCAGGAAGTAGGGACATATTGTGATGTAGTATGCACAAGGGAGTACTTCAGGTTTTAGCCAGAAACTAGCTGCTTCTAAGCCAACAGTGGGTGATGTGGCTAGAGCACATCAGGTGTTTTTAGGTTCAATGGGACCCAAATGATGATACTTTGGTGATGTGGGAGGATGTGTCCCATATTAGAGGGGCTTACCCATATTTATTTACTAGCATCCAAGAGTAAGCCATGTTCTAGGGGGAGAATGTACTACCCCCATGTTAATGCTCTATGCTATTCTTTGATACTATTATGTGTTATTTTGATATTGGTTTGTGATGGCAATTAGTTCACCAACTTGGTTGTGTGTGGATTCATGGTTTAGTTGATTGCTGCACCTGTCATTATTATGATGATTTATGATACTTTATGTGGTGGTTAGATTACTTGATTATGATATGGTTTTCCCTTAATATTATATATGTTGATGTTGTGATTCTATGATGCTATGTTTTTTGATATGGTGGTTAGTGAGTCTTGGTGAAAGGAGGGAGTACCATCACTCGCTTGCGAGGAACCTGCTACCCCACAATTTCTTTTCACGATGTGTCTGCAATGGAGATTTACATGTTACTTGATGTTTATTTGTATGCAAGAATTGTAGGAATAAAGTCTCGATTCCACCTATTTCGATAGGACATGGCGAGCATTAAATTAACCCAACAGGTACAATGTTGAAAAAGGGAGTTGATAAGGAAGTGTCCCCGTCCCAAGTCTGTCATCCCATTGAGAGTTTTATTGTGTCATGATTTAGGTTTTTCCCTTGTCCTTGTATTGTGTGATTGTTGATTATTTATTTTATTTATGGTTAATGGTTATTTAATTAATCTTGATTTTAAAAGATTAATTAGTGTTGTTTTGCTACTTTGATTAATTGTAAGTTAGTAAAATGTTCAATTTTAAATCTATTGTAAACTAAAAGTTATTTAATTAATTAAAAGCATAAGTAATTAATTTAAATAAATATTGATGGTGATAATTATATATTATCTTTTTCCTAATATTAAATTAGAAAATCTATAGAGAATATGTTGTGTAGATAATATCTTGAGAAAATAATTTAATTTTAATTAAAATTGTGAGATAAGTGTGTGCTTTTAAAAGAAACGAAAGAACCAATGAGTGTAGAGGATTTTTGAGGGTAAAGATGAAGAGATTTATTTATTATTATTTATTTTCATTGTGAGAGAGTTTTTACACACACAAGGTTTCTCTAGTTTTTGGTCTGAAAAAGAAAAGAAGAGATAAGTTTTTGTTTTGTGCTTCTTGGTGAAAGTTGTTCTATAAGAAAAGATTAAAAAAAAGATTGATTCAGAAGAAAGCTGAAGGAAGGAAAACTGAGAAGAGTCTGCAAAGGAGATTCTACTTGCAAAGAGGAAGAAAGCTATTATTTTTGGATTCTACATTGAACGAAGGACTCCAAGTTCCCTAAAATTTATTCTTTTTTTCTTTTTTATTATGTGAACAAAATCTTGTTTGCCATGTTTGAAAATTAAATACTCTATGTTTTGAAAAAAGTTTTTTGTGATGGAAAATTGTGTGGTTAAACCTTTGAACTTTTCTGTTGAAAACTATAGTTAAACCTTTCAAATTTCTTCAATAAAAAATTAGTTGTGAAATTATTGTTTTGAAAAGAAAATCAATTAGTGTAGAAACTAAAATTGTATGCCCTATTTATTTTAGGTTATGGAGAAAAATATATCAGTTGTTCATATTATTGATTTTTGTATTTTTATCTTGGGGTAATATGTATATATACATATACATATGCATATTAAATATTTTGTCTCCTTGGAAAAGATATATATTTACATACATTTTTGGAGTTTGTGCCTACGAATTTAAAAAAACAAAATAATAATATTATAAAAATGATTGAAAATGAAATTGATTATAAATTAAAAATTTATGTGGTTTGGGGGGAGAGTGGATGACTTCCTTCATACCACCCCTGACCCCATAGTGTGCTAAGTGCAACCACGTGGGGGCTGTAGGCTCGCTGTAGTGGGGATTGTAGTACCATGCAGACTGCAAATTATATAAGGGTTTCGTGGGCTTCATGAATTTCGTTGGGTCTTCAACTTGTTAAGTTTAATTTCATTCAATTATATTTTAATTTAGGTTTTTTTTGTCAATTTCAATTCATAATATATATATATATATGTTATATATATATATTAAATAATATATATATATATATATATATATATATATATATGTTATATATATATATTAAATAATATATATATATATATATATATATTAATATATAGATATATGGGTACATATATATATATATAGATTTGTGTGTGTAAATTTACTGTGATATAAAGGAAATTTTTATATGTTTTAAATGCAATGATTTTAATAAATATGTTTTATTTTATATATATATATATAAGACATTATATGTTGTGATTATGAATTTAATATGACAATTTTAAGAAAATTGCAATGTGAAAGTGTAGTTGAGAAAATTAGAGATAAATTATGTGTTTTGAATTATATTGAATTTTCCCGAGTAATTGATTTATAAAGTTGGTGAAATTTATTGTACAATGTAATTTGTTTTATGGCATTGTTTAACATGTTTTTTATGCTCAAGATTATTCATTAAACCAATTGTGTGTTTCTTTTATTTGAGTTTATGCCATGTGGGAAAAACCCTAGAGTTAGTTGTCCATTGTAGAAGCTTAAGTTGTTGATTAGGAACTTCTAGAGGTGGAATACTGATGTTTATATTCGATCTTGTAATTTTATGTTTGTCCTTATGTTTTGGCTTTGGTTGTGATTTGAGTTACACATAGATTGTACCATTTTATGGATGTGTTTCCTATTTTTTTGGTGAGATGGTTATTCCTCGTGGATGATCCATTTGTTGGTTCAGTGTTCTTGTTGGTACAATCCCTTGGTGTTAGATTTTATGTTTTTGGTGTCCAGAGAGAGTGGCTCTGAGTGGGGGTCGACACACAAAGGGACTGTCAGGGTAACCCACATAGAGTTAAAGTAATCAGTCATAAACTAAGTAATTAATTATGGGTGGGTGGTTAAACATTAAACAAGATAATTATGTTGCCTCATTCACCTTTAGTGCTATAACAGACTAAGGGGACTGGGAATGTCATTGTTGACATGATCAATGCCTCATCCTCATAAGAGCTTAATGATTCCACATGAGTAACCCTATCGAGCGGCGCCTTGAGATAGGATTTCAGGAGAACCATAGATGGAGGCGGTACCTTGCACTAGGTTGTCTAGATAATCCATGTATAGATGGAGGTGGCACCTTGTGATAGGTTGTCTAGATAATCCATGTGAAGCCATGCGATGACACTCTCCTCTAGCATTCCATTTGTGTTGTTTTATTGAAGTCCTTTGGAAGTAGTATATTCATATTATGACTTGAGGTTTATTGATGATGTGTTTCATGACTTATTGTTGTAATATTTGGAAAGTGATTTATTGTTATGTTTCGAAAGTGGTCTATTGTTATGTCTTTTGGTGATTTATTATTGTTTAGTTTTTGTGTGGTCTTTTGATATTATATTATCTTGTCTGGAGTTAGTCTTGTGTTACTATTAGATGTGCTTGGTCAGGGATCCTTCCTTGTTTACTCCCAGCACGGGGGTGGTTGGGTGGAATGTGTTTCGCACCCAGTTGGGTCCCCTTAGATACAATTGTACCATTTAGTGTAGGGTTTTGTAGATGTTGATCCATGATTTATATATTCCAAATTTCTATTTGTACTTCAGATGTATTTCATTTATTGATGTATCACTCCCACATGTGATGGGATGACCTTGATGTAATTTTTTTATTTGTTCATTATGTTATACTATCATATTGATGGAATGTTTATTCATACCATGTAATCATTTGTGAACTATCATTTGTAATTATTGATTATATTATGTTGTATCTACTGAAATATATATATTTAATATCTTCATGATTAATTCATTTGTGTTTTGCATATATTGTTTAATATGGCTTACTCTTATTATGTGTTTATCGTTAATGGATGTCTTAATGATGTTGTGGACAAATGGTTTTATGTAATTGTTTATTTATTGTTTAATCTATTATCTTTTTTATGGGTTAGTTTAGTAATGTCACCTCGTGTACCCCAAGGGATTTAGTTGTGCAACTTAGAACATTGTTATGTTGGAATACTTAGGTACATTTGTTATGTTCTTTAAAAAAAAAAAATTGCTGCATTTTTATTTGTTTCTTTAGGGTTTGCACAGCAGGGAGTTATAGCTTGGTATTAGAGCCAAGGGTCTAATACTGGGTTCTCTAGGTAGTTTGTGTCTATTTGGAAACCTTTGCGTTAACTATTGATCTTACATAACTCTAATTGTTGTGTAGGATCATGCCTCAAGGTATAGTTCATGATCAAAGAAGAGGTCGACATGGTGGCCACAGAGCCAACCACGAAAGTCCATCACCACTGAGTTCCCATGGTTAAGAGCACAAGGAACTACTGAGTCCTCAACACAATCCGTCAAGAGGTTGTTAGAACCCGAGATAGCCTAGCTAAGATGGATAGTTGTAACACCTTCAAGGGGATATTCTCAATCGGTTGGGACCTAGGCTAGAGGAGGAGTAGTGGGTCAAGAGAAAAAGGGAAAGGTCACCAAGGTGAAGGGAAGTAATGGTGGATTAGGATGTAGTGATGAGAGCACACCTGCCTACATTTGATGGTTTTGGAGGAGGTCTAGAAGCAAAAACATGGTTAATTGATTTGGATCGATGCTTTGTGATGCATCCCTATGGTAGCAATGCTAAAGCTCAGTGCACAGTCATGCATTTAAGAGGCTTCACATCCACTTGGTGGTGGTTGGAAGAGAAAAAGTTACATCTAGATATGAGCATCATCACATGTGAGTTATTTCTGGATAGGTTCAGGGCTCACTTCCTTTCTGATCACTGGAGGCAATATAGGACAAATGAGTTTCATGACCTTAGGTAGATGTTGATGTCTGTTGAACAGTATGAGTGATGATTCTATGAATTGAAGCAATAGGAAGGAATCAACCATGATGAGGGAAGGTTGGTTCAACATTTTTTTTGGGACTTAAATTCCTGAATTAGTGGTGGAGTTAGATTCTTTGAGTCAAAAATAATGGAGGTAGTGGTTGAGAAGGCTCACCTAGTAGAAGAAAATATAGCAATGGCATTCCAAGGACACATAGGAGTTCAAATAAGTAGTGCACCAACATTAGATGTTGTTTCTCATGGAGGTTTAGCCATGGTTGTAGGGTCCTCTAAAGGCCATCAAGCACCCACTAAGGGTGAGCAATAACAACACTCCCAGTCGAGACTTGAGAACTCTCAATCTTAGTAGGGAAATAGATCCCTGAACAGGAAGAATCGATGTTGGCAGTGTAATAGACTAGATCATTTTGTGCAGCCTACACAAAGCACATATTCGACACCTTCACGAGGAATTTTTTAGTAATCGAGTGCACTGGCTAGTGTCATAGGATTTGGGAAAGGCACAATTGCTTCTCATGTGGGTAGCAGGGACATATTGCAAGACAGTGTCCACAAGGGATTACTTCAAGTTTTAGCTAGAAACCAGTTGCTTTTGAGCCGATAGTGGGCGATGTGGGTAGAGAAAATTAGTTATTTGTGGGTTCACTAGGACCTAAATGATGAGACTTCAATGATGTATGAGGATGCGTCCCATATTAGAGAGGCTTACCCATATTTATTTAATGGCATCTAGGAGTAAGCCATGTTCTAGGGTGGAGGATGTAATACCCCCATGTTGTTGATACTCTTTGCTATTCTTTGATACTCTTATGTGTTAGTTTGATATTGGTTTGTGATGGTGATTAGTTCATCAACTTGGTTGTGTGTGGATTCATGGTTTAGTTGATTGTTGCACTTGACATTATTATGATGATTTATGATACTTTATGTGGTGGTTAGATTACTTGATTATGCTATGGTTTTCCCTTAATATTATATATGTCGATATTGTGATTCTATGATGCTATGTTTTATGATATGGTGGTTAGTGAATCTTGGTGAAAGGAAGGAGTAGCATCACTCACTTGTGAACGCACTGCTACCCCGTGATTTCCTTTCATGGTGTGTCTGTAATGGGGATTTACATGTTACTTGACATTTATTTGTATGCAGGAATTGTAGGAATAAAGTCTCGATTGCACCTATTTCAATAAGATAGGGCTAGCATTAAATTAACCCTATGGGTACAATGTTGAAAAAGGGAGTTAATAAGGAAGTGTCCCTGTCCCAAGTCTGTCATCCCGTTGAGAGTTTTTTTTTGTCATGATTTAGGTTTTTCCCTTGTCCTTGTATTTTTTGATTGTTGATTATTTATTCTATTTGTGGTTAGTGGTTATTTAATTAATCTTTACTTTATAAGATTAATTAGTGTTGTTTTGTTGCTTTGATTAATTGTAAGTTACTAAAATGTTGAATTTTAAATATATTGTAAACTAAAAGCTATATAATTAATTAAAAGTGTAAGTAATTAATTTAAATAAATATTGATGGTGATAATTATATATTATCTTTTTCCTGATATTAAATTAGAAAATTTGTAGAGAATATCTTATGTGGATAACATCTTGAGAAAATAATTTAATTTTAATTAAAATTGTGAGATAAGTGTGTGCTTTTAAAAGCAGGAAAAGAAACAATGAGTCTAGAAGATTTTTGAGGAAAAATATGAATAGCTTTATTTATTATTATTTATTTTTATTGTGAGAGAGTTTTTACCCACAAAAGGTTTTTCTAGTTTTAGGTCTGAAAAGAAAAGAAAAAAGATAGGTTTTTTTTTTGTGCTTCTTGGTGAAATTTGTTCTGTAAGAAAAGATTAAAAAAAAGATTGATTCAGAAGAGAGTTGAAGGAAGGAAAACTAAGAAGAAGATGCAGAGGGAATTCTACTTGCAAAGAAGAAGAAAACTATTGTGTTTTGATTCTACATCGAACGAAGGACTCCAGGTTCCCTAAAACTTATTATTTTCTTCTTTTTGATTATGTGAACAAAATCTTGTCTGGCATGTTTGAAAATTAGATACTCTATGTTTTGAAAGAGGTTTTTTATGATGGAAAATTGTGTGGTTAAACCTTTAAACTTTTCTGTTGAAAACTATAGTTAAAACTTTCAAATTTCTTCAATAAAAATTTAGTTCTGAAATTATTGTTTTGAAAAGAAAATCAATTATTGTTGAAACTAAAATTGTGTGCCCTATTTATTTTGGGTTCTGGAGAAAAATCAAATTGTTGTTCATATTATTGATTTTTGTATTTTTATTCTGGGCAAATATATGCATGTATGTATGTAAGTATGTATGTATATATACATATACATATGCATATTAAATATTTTTTCTCCTTGTAAAAGATATATATTTACATACATTTTTGGAGTCTATTGCTACAAATATTTTAGAAAATATATATATATATATAAACGATTGAAAATGAAATTGATTATAAATTAAAAATTTATGTGTTTTGGGGGGAGAGTGGAAAACTTTAGCTGTACCACCCCCTACCACACAATGGGCTGAGTGCAACTGCGTGGGGCCTACAACCTCCCCACAGTGGGGGACCATAGTACCATGTGGACCGTGGATTGTATAAGGGTTTCACGGGCTTCATGAATTTCACTGGTTTTCAACTTGTTAAATTTAATTTCATTCGATTACATTTTAATTCAATTTTTTTTTGTCAATTTTGATTTATAATATATCTATATATATATATATGAGTATATCTATTATATATTAATATATATATTGATTTTTGTGTGTAAATTTACGTTGTAATATAAAGGTAATTTTTATAATATGTTTTAAATGCAATGATTTTAACATATATATTTTGTTATATATATACATATATATGTATATATGCATAAAAGCGTATATACCTATATATATATATATAGGACATTATATGTTGTAATTATGAATTTAATATGATAATTTTAAGAAAATTGCAATGCTAAAGTGTAGTTGAGAAAATTAGAGATAAATTATGTGTTTTGAATTAAATTGAATTTTCTCTAGTAATTGATTTATAAAGTTGGTGAAATTTATTGTGCATTGTAATTTGTTTTATGGCATTGTTTTACATGTTTATGCTCAAGATTATTCATTTAACCAATTGTGGGTTTCTTTTATTTCAGGTTTATGTCATGTGGGAAAAACCCTAGAGTTAGTTGTCCATTGTAGAAGCTTAAGTTGTTGATTAGGAACTTCCAGAAGTAGAATACTGATGTTTATATTCAGTCTTGTAATTTGATGTTTGTCCTTATGTTTTGGCTTTGGTTATGCTTTGAGTTACACATGGATTGTATCATTTTATGGATGTGTTTCATATGTTTTTGGCAAGATGGTTATGCCTCGCGGATGTTCCATTTGTCGGTTCAGTGTTCTTGTTGGTACAATCCCTTGTTAGATTTTATGTTTTGGGTGTCTAGAGAGAGTGGCTCTAAGTGAGGGCCAATGAACAAAGGGGTTGTCAGGGTCACCCACATAGAGTTAAAGTAATCAAAGATAACCTAAGTAATTAATTATGGGTGGGTGGTTAAACATTAAACAAGATAATTATGATGAGTTTTCCGCCTATTAGTGCTATCACAGACTAAGGGGATTGAGAAGGTTGTGGTTGGCATGATCGTTACCTCATCCTCACAAGAGGTTAATGATTTTGCGTGACTAACCCTATGGAGTGACACGTTGAGATAGGCTATCAGGGGAACCATAGATGGAGGCAGCACCTTGAACTAGGTTATCTAGATATCCATGTATAGATGGAGATGACACCTTGTGATAAGTTTTCAGGATAATCCATATGAAGCCGTGTGATGATACTATCCTCTAGCATTCCATTTGTGTTGTTTTATTGAAGTCCTCTAGAAGTAGTCTATTCATATTATGACTTGAGGTTTATTGATGATTTGTTTCATGACTTATTGTTGTAATATTTGGAATGTGATTTATTGTTAGGTTTTGAAAGTGGTCTATTGTTATGTCTTTTGGTGATTTATCATTGTTTAGTTTTTGTGTCATCTTTTGATATTATGTTATCTTGTATAGAGTTAGTCTTGTGTTACTATTAAATGTTCTTGGTCAGGGATCCTTCCTTGTTTACTCCTAGCACAAGGGTGGTTGGGTGGAATGTGCTTCACACCCCATTGGGTCCCCTTGGATACAATTGTACCATTCAGTGCAGGGTTTTGTAGATGTTGTTCATCCAGGATTCATATATTCCAAATGTGTATTTGTACTTTAGATGTATTTCATTTATTGATGTATCACTCCCACATGTGATGGGAAGACCTTGATGTGATTTTTTTATATGTTCATTAGAATGTACTATCAGATTTATGTAATGTTTATTCATACCATGTAATCATTCATGAACTATTATTTGTAATTACTCATTATATTATGTTGTATGTGTGGAAATATATATATATATATATATTTAATATCTTCATGATTAATTCATTTGTGTTTTGCATATATGGTTTAAGATGGTTTACTCTTATTATGTGGTTATCATTAATCTATGTCTTAATGATGTTGTGGACGAATGGTTTTTCGTAATTGTTTATTTATTGTTTAATCTATTATCTTTGTTATGGGTTAGTTTAGTAATGTTAGCACATGTACCCCAAGGGATTTAGTTGTGTGACTTAGAACATTGTTATGTCTAAATAATTAAGTACATTTATTATGTTCTTTTAAAAAAAGTAAAAAATTCTTGCATTTTTATTTGTTCCTTTGGGGTTTGCATGGCAGAGTGTTACAATGATTCTCAATGATTGTATCTTCTTTCCTCAGGATACTTTCATCACTAAAACGAGAGGTATTGGGAGAAGTACAATTATGACCATCATAATTATCTATGTTTGTATGCTCTTATATCACATTATCCACACAAATATGGGAGATAGGGGAGGGTGTAATTTTAAGGCTAACATTGTCATTTTCTCACTCTTGCACTAAGAGACTTTCATTACTAGGGAATTCATTAAATGAATGATTAACATGCTTATGAACTAAATTGTTCTTTGCAAATTGTGAGAAGATGGAAACTAACATTTTGAAATAAAAATATATGCTAACTCAAAATGCAATGTAAAAGGCTAAAATGAAATGCAATTTTTAGATGATAATTGGCTGATTATGATATGTAAGAATATGAGAATACAAATGTGAAATTCAAACAATGCATCAAATGAGTTAATTTAAGCTAGATCTAAAAAAATACATATTACAAAAATGTAGCCAACTGATACAGCTAGGAAATGGCACCAAACAGAAGCCTAAAAACAAGGTTTTTAGCTTTGTAAATGGAAGTTGCAAGGGTCAAAAGTGACTGATTAGGCCAGGGTGGCGAATGAATCCCAGTATGGACTTTTTTTAGAATTTTTAGAAAATTTTGATTGATTTTAATGTTTTTTGAGTGTTATGATGCAAAACTAAGGTTAAAATGCAGAATTTTAGAAAATTTAAATGAATTTAGATGCAAAAAATGCAACCTAGATGAACTTTTATGTGAATGCAAAATTTGAAACCTAGTATGTAAATGAATTCATGCAAGTCATAATGCAAGATGTATGATGAAGGAATCCAAATCAAACAAGAGGGTATTTAAAAAAAATTACATTCACCAAAATGTAACAAATATTTTTGGCACCCTAATCCTTTCTAATGCTTCTAAGGTTTTTCACCTAAAAGGAGAAAGAAGTGCCAAAATGCTCACGTCTACATTCAAAGCTAATGCAATATAGATGGAATATGGATACAATATACCTAGATGCAATGTTGGAATGCAAGAAACTAATAAGATTAATCGATTAATGAATGGAAACTAAGGAAATGAAGAGTGTTTGAAAAAACATTGTGTAATACAAAAAGACCTAGAAATGGATGCAAAACTAAACAAAAATGAATCAAACTGAAAGTGTGCACTTACTATGTTGAAGGAGGATGGAAATGAAATTTTAAATTATACTAATTCTAGTTTTTAGGCCTTGTGGGACTCATTCACCATTATGGATGAATCAGTCCCAGTTCTACAAAACTGTATAGGAACCTATTTTTGACAAAAGGGTATCTAAAAATGTAGAAAACACAAAATTGATATGGAAGTGGGACTCATTTTCTACCCATGCAAAAATGGGTCCATTTTTTTTTAATTATTATTCAAAGGTGGAATCTAGAGCTCTCAGTTTGCACTTTGATTCTCTATAGGTGTTTGCTTTTGAAACTTTGATTTCTAAACCTAAAAATGAGTTTTTGTTGATATTTTGAATTTTTGAATGAAGAGAAGAGTTAATAAAATTTGAAAATTGATTCTTACTGATCTCCAAGATTCAAAGAAGTCTAAATCTGTAAGCACACAAGGAAAGAAAGAGAAATTTTGAATGTTAGGGCATGGGTGTTTTCCTTGCTCAAACCCCTTTTAGGTAATTAAACCAAAATGATGAAAGAATGGAATGAAATATGCAATATTGGAATTCATTAGCTTTCCATGATATTTGATCTTGAATTTTTTCACAAAAACATGAAGAATCTTCCCTTGAATGTCTGAAAATTGATGTCTTAATGCCTTGAAATGGTGAAGCCCTAACTTGTTGTACTTGAGATGGAAGAATGATGAATGAATAATCCAAAATGGATTAAGATATTGAGAGAGGTATAAAATGAGGATAAAAAAACTTATTTATACACAGTTGTTCCTTAGTAACCCAATGATACCTCATCATTTGCTAACATAAGATAATTTTTAATAAAAACCCAAAAGAAAATTTGAAATATTTTGAATTTTGAGCCAAGGACTCATTCATCACCCATGGAAAATGGGTCCTACCTTTGACTTATTATATTGAATTTACTATTATTTATTGGGCTTACATTAAAAAATACACTTAATTAAGCCTTATAAGGGCATAAAAGGGTCAAATAAAGCATAAGAAAGGTGTAAATAGTGAAAAAAACCTAGAAAAGCATGAAAGCTTGTTAGAAGACATTACAAAACTTTAAAATAGGACTTGATAAGGGATAAAAATATTATATTTGGGTATGTGCAGGATCATGATGGGCCAAAAAGTGGCAATATTATGGGTATTCATAGGGTATGTGGCTTGTGATATTTTTTACACCCAAAATTGATGAAATGAAAAGGGTTTTTAGAGGAGATTCTCAGCTTTCCACCAATATAAATTATGCTTTAATTTGAATTTAATAAATTATTATTATTTATTTTCTATTAGAATTATGACTAAAGTCCTGATCGATAGGATGATTGAAAAACGTCTATAACTTTCCAATGGTATCACATTTTTTGAATCCAAAACATGTGTCACATTCTATGCTTCACATACTATAAGATTAAAAAAATTAAAAAAAAAATTCATGAAGTTTTGACCAAGTTAAGGTGGTCAGACATACGATTTTTTATATTTTTTAAAATTTGTAATAAAAAAATCATAATTAATTATTTACTTGGAAAAAAATTACAAAAAAATAAGCATCACATCTGTACATGAGTCCTCTAATTATATTTAAAATATTATAAAAAAATATTATCATGTTATTATGGTTAGGGTGGTTAGACAAACACCTACTTCTTATTTTTTCCCTAAAATTTAAGTACTACTGCATTGAAATTTCAAATTTTCACCAAATAGATTTTATTTATTTATAAATAAACCTAGTAGTTTAGAAACTACATTTAATTTCCACATATTCTATTCTTACATATTATTGAAATAATATAGATAACTTATTCAAATTTTTACGTCAAGTTTCATAACGCTGATTTTTCTAAATTTTTTGCCGCTTAAGGCCTTGTTTTTTCATGGTGATCTTGCACATGCCCATTTAGATGAGTTATAATAGGAAGAGTCTAGAAAAATGTAGAAATGTGTCACAACACTACACAACACCTTTAAAAGACATTAATAAATGAATTTTATTAAATTTGCAAGGATCTAAGACCTATTGTGGATGCATAAAATGCCTCACAACACCTAAATCAAGGCCTTATTAAGTCCAATTTATCATGAATTAGTCCCATGTCAAGCAAGGGACACTTTTTTCTATGGTACAAGAAGATAGCCAAAGATAGGTAGAGAATTAGCCACAGAGAGCTCCAGACAGCTCTAGACGAGCAGATAGAAGGGAAAGCAGCCATAGACATTCATAAGATTGGCTCCTGAGAGCTCCCAAGAGATCCAGATAGGGTATATTCATCATAGCAACAACAGTAGTGAAAATTTTGAACCCAATCTCACCTCCCTCATTCTAATAAAAAACTAGAGTAAAAGGGAGATCTACCAAAAGGAAAGGTATGATGAAGAATTTGATGAGAGTGTGAATTTTGCATTATTTTCTCATAGTGATTTGATTTATTTTGAGGATTATGTGAAAGAGGATAAATAGTGTGAGGCCATGGATGAGGAGATAGATGCAATAGAGAGGAAAATCATATGGGAGCTAACTTATTTTCCTCTCAACAAGCAAGTTATTGTGATGAAATGGGTCTACAAGAAAAAATGCAACACTGGAGGAATGATAGAGTAACACAAAGCATGATTGGTAGTTAAGGGATACAAACAATAGTTTGGGAGAGTTTATGATAAGACATTTTCTCTAGTAGGAAGGATGGAAACCATGCGGGAAATCATAGAAATTGCAACCCAACACAAGTGGAAGGTGTTTCAAATGGATGTGAAGTCTACCTCCCTAAATGGAGTGTGGAAAGATGAAGTTTATGTAGATCAGCCACTTGGTTATGAAGTTTTGGGTCAAGAAAGTAAGGTATATAGGCTGAAGAAAGCTCTTTATGGGCTATAGCAAGCTCAATAGGATTTTTAGAGTAGGATTGACTCATAATTTGTTGAGCAATTGATTTAAAATAGTGATGGTGAGACCACTCTTTACATCAAGGCAGTAGATGGTAAGGTTTTAATTGTTGTGTTTTATGTTGATGATTTAGTTTTCACTGGGGATAATGATTTCCTCATTGTTGATTTTAAAGACGCCATGAAAAGAGAGTTTAAGATGAAAAAATTAGGTCTATTGTGGTGTTTTAAAGGCATAGAAGTAAAACAAATGTCTGATGGTATTTTTATCTCTCAAGTAAAGTATAGAGGAGAGATTTTGAACAGGTTTAGGATGCAAGATAGAAAGCCTTCCCCCATAGGAATAGCCATAGGTTTGGTGTTGAGCAAGGATGATTGTAGCAGCAATGTGAATCTGACTATGTATAAGAGTTTGGAACCTTGGAAGTTTAATGTATTTAACAACTAGCCCTGATATAATGCATAGTGTAAGTCTGATTTCAAAATTTATGGAGACTCCAAAAGAGTCACATTGGAAAGAAGGTAAAAGAATCCTAAGGTATGTGAATAGGACCAAAGCATATAGTATTTTGTACGGTGTAGAAAATTATTTTGGGTTGGTTGGTTACATGAATAGTGATTGGGTAGGAAGTGTGGATAATAAGAAGAGCACATCGGGCTATGTGTTTCATTTGGATTTGGGAGCTATTTCATGGGCTTCCAAGAAGCAACCCATAGATTCCCTATCTACAATTGAGGCTAAGTATATAGCATAAAATGTAACAACATGTCAACCTATTTAGCTGAGAAGAATCTTGGTAGATTTGAGAGAAGAATGAGAGGATGGAATAATAATTTTTTTGTGAAAATGTTTCATCAATAGCTTTGATGAAAAATTTTGTATTTCATGAAAGAAGAAAGCATGTTGAAATCATGTATCACTTTATTATAGAATTGGTTGAAAATGGTGAGATTAGAATTAAATTTTATAGTTATAAGCAATAGTTTGAAGATATATTCACCAAGACTTTGAGAAGAGACAACTTTGAGTGACTAAGGAACAATTTGAGTGTTGTTGATTTCAATGAAGATTGAAGTTTTTTGATGGCTCGGTCAAAGGAGGAGTGTTGGAAATATTAATTTTTGAGCCTCTTTATGTTAGCCCCTAGCCCACCTACCTATCAGGAGCCTTTCCAACAACAATTTGCATTTTTAGATCTCCATCCCTATTTTTCCCCTGACAGCTCTAGAATTTAATGTGGTAGAAAATTTTGAATTTATAGAATTAACTATGGTAGGTGAATTCAAATTTTGAGTGGGAATTTTGTGAAGAAAAAAGGAATGAATGAAGAGAGTAGTCACTCAAAGTGTGTATTGTAGCAGTCTATGAAGAGGAATTTTTTTGTGTGAGTTCTTTGTGTGATTCAAAGAAGCTCCTAAATAGTAGTTGTTGTATTTTATTTTGTGCATTTTGCAGTGAGCACCTAAAAGCTCCTAATCACTCAGTTTTTTCCAAAGGAAGGAAATCTCTTAGAATCTCTTGATAGTTCTATATGTTTTGGGTGCAACTCCATATTGTTGCAAGCTTAGTTTGTAATCAATATATTGTAGTTTCAGTTTGGAAACATCTTGTATATGTTATTTTCTAGTTAATAAAAGAAGAAAATATTGCATGCCTAGTTCTCTATGTCTCCATTAAGCTTATTTTTTTATTATGCATTTCAGGTATTTCTAGTTTGAATGCAAGACAGAGCAACATCTCTATGCATTTTATTTTAATTTAAATTTATAACAAAAAGAAAAAGTATCCTTGTGGCATGAACAGTGAGGATCTTCCATGAGGAAAATATGTATTTTCTTATCAAATCCTTCACACCAACCCTCCATCTCTTGTTATAATGTTTGTTGACTACTGATATAGCTTGCTCCAAATAATTAACTTGAGTCAATTTGGTACATTTAAGCCTATCATTCTACTATCTTGCCACTTTCTTGTCATCTATGAGATGATTGTAGATAATCCCACTCTTACTCAAAATCTAAACATATTCTTTTTTTTAGATGATATTGTTCATGAAATCAATGTAGCAAGTGGAGATCAAAGAACCAGGGGTCGTCAAAGCTTTGAACTCTAATAAAATTTTAAGCATGATTTCTAAGTTGGAATCCAACATTATTTTGGGAAGATAAAGAGTTGCAGTGGTTGGGTCAAAATGAATTGTGGTAAGGTCTCCCTTAGTTGGAAGGAATTTTACTCTTGCTGAGTACAAATTGGAGATAGAGGGAATCTCTAGTTCCTCATGTGGAGGAGGAGTTTCTTTAGAGGAATATCCTCTCTCCTCATCATTTTCCTTATTTGCTTCATCTTTCTATTTAACTTAAAGAGTTCCACAAGTGGAAAAAAGACACCAGCACAACTATGTCACCAACAATCAGGCTTAAAGAGCATACACTAAATGTTGACCGCTTAGATGGATCTTGTTGACCCATTCAATCTATTGCTTGTTTCCATTTTCCTAAATTATTCTGTAAATGTCACAATGAGTAGTCAAATCACTATTGAATAACCTAAACCAAATTCAATTCATGGTTTCCACATTATGGAAGTTTAAAAGGATTAATAAAAAGTAAGCCTCTCCTAGAATATTGTTCTTGTAGTGAATGAAAGCCATGGGTGTCTTTAGAAGGAAGTCACACTGTGTCACCATATCTAGCAAATAGGTTTCCAACTACATCAGCTCACATCTTCCAACATACATCTAGCTTGTGTTGAATTGGAGTTGTAGAACAAAGTATCCATAGAAGCATAAAAGAGAGAGGGAAAATGTGGAAGCATAAAAAAGGAAGGTGAACTATTTGACTAAATTCCTTAAAGAAATATGGTCTCATGGAATTTCATGATTGCAAGATATAAACAAAATTCATTTGGTGAAAATGCTTCAAGAATTTTCAAAAAAATGCAATTGACAAGTGTAAAGCCTTACTTTGCAACCTTTTCGAGCAATCTCCCTTCCTATGCCAAAATGGAAGCTTTCGAATAGGGTATGGAATCCATTAAAGGAAAAGGGACAAGAATTTTGTAGATGTAATTACAACTAATCTAGTCAATTTTTGTGCACCATGTGGAATCATAGACATGTGGAATGAAATATTTGATAGAATACGTAAACGAAATGTAGTCTCATGGATTACCATGGTTGCGGGATACACAAAATATATATAGATAATTTTAATAGAATGCCACAAATAAACACATTCCTATGGAATTCCCTAATAGTAGATTATTAGCAAATTCATTTAAAAAAAAAAAAGCTTCAGAAACTTTCAAACAAATGAAAATGGTAGATCTAAGGACATCCTCCTAGCTTGTGTGAAAATGAGGGCTTTGGAAGTGGGTATAGACATCCATCAAAGCATGAAAGATAGAGATTTTTTTTCAAATGTTGTAATTGCAACTGCTATGGTAGACATTTTTGCAAAATATTATGAAATCATAGACAATGGGAATTTACTATCATTTCTTATTCTATTCTTCCTTTCTTTAAAATCTTAGCCCTCTTTTGGATATGTGTATGGGTGGAGCATACATCTTATTTTTTGAGAAACTCTATGTTTGAGAAAAATTGAGTTGGAGTAGTATTGGGAAGGAGGATCATCTAATAATTTCTAAATCTTTACCCTTTTGATCATCATCTATTGTAATTACTTCTAAATAGCCCATTATGTTAGAATAAGATATGGAATCTTGTAAATAAGGACTCATGAAATGTGTGTTAGTAAGGATTGATTAAAAATTATGTAGTTGAATCATGATAAATTATCATATAATTGGATACATTATGAAAACACCACCAAAATGTAAATGAAAAAGTTATGGAGCTCTATGATGGATGGTTCATAAATAAAAAAATTGTTAGTTGTTTTAAAATTTCAGAGTAATAGTAACCTAAGGGGATTTGACATTGGGGGTGATCTCCATGCTTATGAAAAATTGTTCTTGTGAATAAATACTTATTAAATATGGGTCAATACAAAATTATTGAAAACTACATAGTTAAATCCCTATAAAATATTATATGTTATAAATGTTATCAATTGAAATAATCACAAAAGCAATGTTACTAACTCCTTAGGGACAAAATAACTAATGAATCTAAAATATCTCTTAAACTATTATTTAATAAATCATAAAAAGGAAAACATGTCAATACAAGTACACTGGATTTTTGAAGGGTGAAATTAGAAGCAAACCAAACTCAATCTTGACATAAATGTTAAGAAATATATAAAAATTTATGCTCAATCTAGTAGGCCTTATTAAAAATTATACTATTGGAAAAAAATAGTTTTAATGGATAAAAATATTACTTATTATCTAAAATATTAAGGATGTAATTTTTTTTATTAATATGTTTGCATAATATTTATAAATAAAAATTGTGTATCCTTTGCTTTTCTCAATTATTTTGGTTTATTTTAATAATTTAGTTATCCTTAATACAATGATTGGTTTTTAAAATGATGTATTTTGAGAAGAATTTGGGAAAATTTATCATAGCTAATACATCTACTATATTTTTGTAGAACTATGAATAATAAAATTGACCTAGATTAGTTACATAATTTAAAAAATTAACTTACATGTCCTATGTCACGTTTCAAAATTTTGGCCTCATTAGTATCATATAGCCATTATGAGTCTACATGAAGTCTAAAAAATTTAAAATACACTCTAGAGTGTTTTTATTGAAGGTTGAACCCTAATTTATTAAAACAATAGTAAGCATGCAATGCACATTGAGAGGTTTTAGAAATAATATTCATTAGTATTTACATCACCATAAAAGCATTAATATATACATAGAATCATAGGCATCTTTAATGATTAATTAGTGTCTTTGATATTTTAATCATATTATTAAATTCATATCATAGAAGATGTTATAAAAATTGGTCTAGGAAATGTGCTTCCCATTTTTCCCCCATCAAGATTCCCTTTTCTCAAGATATCTCTCAATCCAAGGGTGGTACAAAAACCCCTACCATTAATATGTCGAACCTTCTACCGTAGAAAAAAGTACCCTTTGCTTGACATGTGATTAATTCATGATAAAATGGACTTAATGAGGCCTTAATATAGTGTTCTAAGGCATTTTATGTGTCCACATTAGGTCTTGTCCCCTTGTAAATTGAATAACATGCTTTTAACAACATCTTGTAAAGTTGTTGTAAAGTCTTGTAAAGGTATTTCACACTTTTCTAGACTTAATAAACCTATTTCTCCCTAATTCAACATTATAAAATATGTTTAATAATATTATTACATCAATCTAGAAGGTTCTTAAGCTAAACTTAATGTTAAAAATGTGTTGTAATGTGTCTTGGATGTTCACATTGGTTTTTGTGTCTTTCTAGGCTATGTGGACCTCATTTTAGTGTTGTAAAGTGTATTTAATTACACTTTCACAATGATTTTTGTGTCCCAAGCCCTATTTTGCATTTACATCATCATTAATAGGCCCCTATTAATCCATATTGTGCATCCCAAGGTTTAAACTGATCAAATACCTAAAAAAAGATATAATTTAAACCTTATTTCCTTATCTCCTAGCTTCCTAGTTGTTGTAATGGCCCCTCTGGGATCCATTCACCATGCATGGTGAATCAATCCAATCTAGGTGGGATCCATTGACCATGTGTGGTGAATGAGTCCTATCTAGACCCATTTTGACCTTTGAGTGTGAAAAAGTGAAATTTAAAGTTTAATTTCACTACATGTCAGCCTGTGATGAGGTATAATCGAGATACTAAGGCACAATTGTCTATAAGTAAGTGTTTATATCCTCATTTTTACATCTAATAACTCAATTTTTTTACATATCTCATCATTAATTCATCTATCTTCTCATTTAAGTCATGCAAGTTAGGGTTTCTTCATTAGAAGTAATCAAGTTAACTTTCTAAAGCATTCAAGGGTTGAATCTTCGTGAATTTCTGAAAATTTTCAAAATAAATCACCATAACAAGGTAATAAATTCCATTTTTCATGTTTCATTACTTCCTTTCATCATTTTTGGTTTAATTACCTAAACAGGGTTTGACCAAGGCAAACCCCCATGCCCTGACATTCAACATATCTCTCTTTTGTATTGTTTGTATGCATATTTAGGACTCTTGGTAGCTTGGAAATAATTGAAGATCAAATTTCAAGGTTGATCAAGTCTTCTTCTTATTCAACAAGTCAAAATATGAACAAGAATTCATTTTCAAACCCGAATCTGACAATTTCCAAAGCAGACACCTGTAGAAGAAAAAAGTGTAGATATAGACCTACATAATCAAGTCCTAAATTTGTAGATTATTGGACATGGAATAATTCACCATCCATGGTGAATGAGTTCCATGTACATTCCTTAAACTAATTTTCTTAGAATTCAACTCTTAGCAGTTAGAAACCTATTTTTGGAAGTTTTCACCAAAAAGAGAAGTAATTCACCATGTGTGGTGAATCAGTCCAAATGGCCATAAAAAGTTACTTCTGGAACATCCTATAACTTTCAAGAAATATTAATAAGCCTTCATGTGCACTATTATTAGTCTCATCAACCTTTGTTTTCATTTTTTTAAGTTCTACTTCAGATTTGTTGATCAGATTTTCAATCAACACTATGTTTTACAGCATCTTGCATTAGGTTAGTTTACATTCATTTATTTTCACTATAAGAATTCAAACACATCCACACACACTTCACATCAATATTCCATCCATCCTTACATTAATATTGAGTGAAACATTGTGCATTTTTGACCCATATTTCTCCTTTTAGGTGAAAATCCCTAGAAGTGATAGAAATAAAGTAGGTCCCAAAATCCTTTGTTTCATTTTGGTGAACCTAACTTTTGAATACTTCTCTTTTTTGGTTTGGATTATTTCATCTAGCTTTGCATTGAATTTTCATTACAGTTTTCATTAGTTAATTTGCATGCTAGGATTCAAATTATGCATTCATAAAAAGTGCATAATAGGTTGCCTTTTTGCATATTTCATCATTAAATAGTTTTGAATTTTTGTATTTTTCATTTAGGTCTGCATCATAACACTTAGAAAGCATCAACATCAATCAAATTTTTTTGAAAATTTTGAAAAAAGTCCATACTGGGACTCATTTGCCACCTTGGGCGAATCAGTCCCTTCTGAACCCTAAAACAACATTGTACAAAACTCAAAACTCTATTTTTAAGCTTTTGTTTGGTGCCTTAAACTACCTATATTAGTTGGTTACATTTTTATATCATCCATTTCATGAAATCTAGCTTAATTTATCCCATTTCATGCATGGTTTAAATTCTACATTTGCATTCTCGCATTGTTACATAATCAGTCAATTGTCATCTGAAAATTGCATTTCATTTCAGCCCTTTGCATTGTATTTTAAGTCAGTATAGATTGTTATTTCAAAATTTTAGTCTCAATCTTCTCCAACTTTGGAAAGAAAAAGTTAGTTCATAAGTATGTTAATCACTCTTTCAATGCATTCCCTAGTATGTTAATCATTCTTTCAATGCATGCCCTAGTTATGATAGTCTCTTAGCACAAGATAAGGAACATATTAATGCTTGTCTTGGACCTACACTCGCTCATATCTCTCCCATTTGTGAGGATGATGTGTTAGAAGGGAATACAAACATAGATAAAAATGATGATCATAATTTTCCTTCCCTTGATATCTCTCCTTTTAGTGATGAAGTTATCTTGGAAAAAGAAGGTACAATCATTGAGCATCATGAGGGTCTTGTTTTTCCTTCTTGTCATTCCCCTTGGGAAGATAGTATAGCAAAAAAAGATGAATGCATTTCCACCACCTTACCTACTCTCCATTCATCTCCCAACACCTCCCCTATTTGTAACAATACTTTCATGAATGATCATGACCAACAAATTTGTGAGGCTATGTTGACATTAGATGAACCAAACTTGAAGACCTATGAAAATCCTCTTTACTTTTTTCCCCTATTTTGGAAGACATTGTTGGAAAAAGGGGGGTAATCAAGGATAATCATGAGAATCTTCTTGCTTCCTTTCCTAATTTTTCCCCCATCCAAGAACACATAACTAAACACAAGGATCCAATCATTGAAAAGAAAGAATGTGATTCTTTTTTGTTCTTTTGATGCCTCTCCCACTTGTGATGAAGCTAGTTTGCACATTTTAACCTTATATGAACATATTACAAGATTTCCTAGTAGGATAGATAATATGGACCAAGAGACTGAGACATTACAAACATCGAATGATTGTGTAAATTATTCCCCTAATCGAACACATTCAACCATTAATAACTCCCTTGGTTGTGATGAAATTATTTTGGATGAACCAAACCTTAATTGTCATGAACATGTGCTTTTTTTTCTCCTAAGAACTCTCCTTATAAGGAGGATATTTTGACCCAAGAGAATGATAGCATGCCCTTGAAATACAATCAACACTCTCACTTTTTATAGGATGTTAACAATATTCAACCTCACTACTCTCTTTACCCACCTTCCAATAAACCTCGCTGCATAGTTTACCCACCTTCACATCCATTTCATCCTTCCAATAAACCTCACTACACACTCAACCCACCTCAAACTAATGTACTAAAAAAATCGAGTTACAATACCATTGCTCGTACATATAACACTCGAAATAATCTGCAACTGCCACAACCAGTCCCACTCTCTTTACCTTTAGCCAATCTTCCTAGCACTCCTCATTACATCCCGCAAACAAAGGATTATGATATTGTTTAACAATTAAAGAATAATCCTGCAAATATTTCCCTTTGGGATTTTCTTTAGAACTCAGCAAATTACAACAACATTATTCAAATAGCCTTACAAAAAATCACACTTCCTCCTGCTCCAACTCCAAATGATGTGGCAACTCTCATCCACAAAAAGAATCTTGACATTACCTTCCATCAACATGAGCTCTCTCCTTTGGATTTGTGTAAACAACATGATGCCTTTATGATAATTGCTTAATTAAATCACAAAGGTATCAAATGCACTCTCATAGATAATGGTTTTTCCCTTAATGTGTAGTGTGAGTCTCCTTGATCGATTAGATGTTGACAGGTCAGAAATAATACCTGATTCCACACATATTCTAGGATTTGATAATTCAACAAAGAAATCATTCGGTGTAATCACTTTTCCTATTACAGTTGAGGTGGTTACTTTGCAAACTCCTTTTCATATCATGCCTTATGATCTTTCATACAATATTCTTTTAGATAGACCATGGATTCATTAGATGAATGGAGTGCCTTCCAACCTTCATTGTATAATGAAATATGTCTATAAAAATAAAATTTATCAAGTTCAAGCATTTCCTGAGCCTGAAATTTTCTTACACCTTGAAAAAGGAGCTACAAGTCCTTTAAAAACATTGATTCCAACATCTAACATAGACCATCTTGAAATTGAACACAATGATGAGGGATCACCATCTAAATTATTTAGTGAAGATTTGGGATCTTTAGACTTCACACCATCATTTATGGGTGAATACATAGTCACACAAAAGAAAGATTTGAAAAAATAATAACCAACCATTTCTCTCGGAGGGCATGTGCAGGATCATGGTATGCCAAAAAGGCCCTTAAGTGGCAAAATTTTTAGAAAAATCAGTGTTAGGCAACTTGACGTAAATATTTGAATAAGTTATCTATATTATTTCAAAAATATGTAAGAATAGAATTTATAGAAAATTGAATGTAGTTTCTAAAATACTAGGTTTATTTAAAATAAATAAAATCTATTTGGTGAAAATTTGAAATTTCAATGCATAGTACTTAAATTTCAGGGAAAAATAAGAAGTAGGTGTCTATCTAACCACCTAACCATAATAAAATGATAATATTTTTTTGTAATATTTTATATATAAGTAGAGGACTCATGTCCAGATGTGATGCATATTTTTTGTAATTTTTCCAAGTAAATAATTAATTATGAATTTTTTATTGCAACTTTTAGAAAATATAAAAACTCGTATGTCGACCACCTTAACTTGGTCAAAAATCATGAAATTTAATTTTTCTTTTTTAATCCTATAGTATGTAAAGCATATAATGTGACACATGTTTTGGATTCAAAAAATATGATACCATTTGAAAGTTATAGATGTTTTTCAATCAGCCTATCGATCAGGACTTTAGTCGTAATTCTAATAGAAAATGAATAATAATTATTTATTAAATTCAAATTAAATCATAATTTATATTTTTGGAAATCTGAGAATCTCCTCTAAAAACCCTTTTCGTTTCATTAATTTTGGGTGAAAAAAAAGTTGTCAGCCACATACCCTACAAATATTGCCACTTTTTGGCATACCATGATCCTGCACATATACATCATGTCAACAAAACATTTAGAGAACCTTTTGAAAGCATCTACCTCAATCACTTTAGACAATACCACAAAGTCCACATCAACCCTTGATGAACATAACACTAAACAACCACTTGATTCCAAAGCACTGAAACAACTTTATGGAAAAGGGTATGACCTCATGAAACAAGTTGGGTATAGTGGAAAAGGTTGTGGTGCTTGAGAATAAGGTATTTGTAACCCTATAAAGCTAAAAACATAACAAACAACTCAGGGTATTGGTTATTCTCCTTTGACCTTGAAGATCACCAAACCTTCACTCAACATCAATTCTATCACACAAGACTCTTACAAGACTCCTTATTCACATAAATAACATTATATGTTGATCCTTTCCATTCCATAGTTGTAGGAATGTAGCATACTCACTATTACATATTTTGCATCCATTGCAAGGGGAAACATACCATCATCCACTTTAGGCTCATCCTTGTCCTACAGTAAGTGTGGGGCAAAGGGTTAGACAACCTTATCCCTTGTATGTCACTTGTCATTGTCTCTTTCAACTACTTGTTAAATTTTCATGAACACATAAGAGCAAGCTTGAGATGGGAATGAATTTTCTTAAGATTGACTCGCATGTGACATATAATCTTTCTTTGATTTTCATTTTTCTTCACATGACGCAACCTAAATTCAAAATATATGACTTAGCACAGGGATTTCTAGGTTATCTCTCATGTATTTGTTTCTTTCTCTTTTCTTCTCCACTTTAAAGAAATTGCTCATAGAATGATGTGTAGCAATTCCTTTAAAGTGGGGGGCATACATTACTAGAATTCATTTGTGTTCTTGGTTCTTAGTGTATCATTTTTGTTTATATGATGTGTTTGTCACTTTGTAGATGACATTGGGTATGATTTCCTTCATAAGTGGGGTATTTCTAAGCATATTACATTCCTCTTGGTGGCTTGATGCGACACACTACATCCCCTAAGTTGTGAATATACTATTCTATGATCGGTCTTCTCTTCGAGACATTAGACACAATGGTCCCTAAGTGACTGACCTTCAATGAATTGAATAAGACTCATTTGAACATTTTACATTATTACATTTTTACATTTTTCATTCTTTTGCATTTTTACATTTTTGCATTTTTTTTCGACCTTGCATGACTATGGTACTTTTTTTCTTTTTGTTTATGAGCATTTTTCTTTGTTGTACCTTGTTAAAGTTATCAATAGATATAACTTTGATATGGTTGATCAGAAGCCCAGGTAGCAGCATGACTTTTCCCCATAGCCACTTTTGTGTTTTTGAGTGCATACCAACTAGCATATATATTTAGCTCTTGGTATTTCTCACCCCATAGACAACTAGTTATGTGGCCCTAGAGTGAGTACATTTGGGAATTCTCACTTAATGCACCATCATGTGTTTTGTCACCCTAGAGTGAGTACACATTCTCTTTTTCAAACAACATATCCTAGATTTTATCCACAACTAGTTGGATAAATGGTTGAAGCTTGATCCACCTTTTCATCTTCTCATTCTTGCCTTTGCATGATTTTGTATCTTGGGAGCTGGACATAGAATCTTGGATCCTAGGGGCTTGGCGACCTTATTTGATCCTTATCATTCTTTTTCATCTGCATATGTACATGAGGATCTCTCTTGAATGTCTAATTTAGTGTGATTTTGAAGCAAGTTCATCATCTCACTAAAGTGGGGGCTAAATGTGTCATAGAAAAAAGTTCCCTTTGCTTGACATGGCATTAACTCATAATAAAATGGACTTAGTGAGGCCTTAATCTAGTGTTGTGAGTCATTTTATGCATCCACACTAGGTCTTGGCCCCTTGTAAATTGAATAGCATTCTTTTAACAACGTCTTGTAAAGGAATTTCATGCTTTTCTAGACTTAATAAACCTATTTATCCCTAATTCAACATTATAAAGTGTGTTTAATAATATTATGACATCAATATAGAACGTTATTAACCAAAAATTAATGTTAAACTAGTGTTGTAATGTGTCTTGCACATTCACATTGGATTTTGCATCTTTCTAGGCTATGTGAATAACTTTTTAGTGTTGAAAATTGTATTTAATTACACTTTCACATTGATTTTTGTGTCCCAATACCTATTATACATTTACATCATCATTAATAGGCCCCTATTAACCCATATTGTGCATCCCAAGGATTAAATTGATCCAATACCTAAAAAAGTTGCAATTTAAACCTTATTTCCTTATCTCTTAGCTTCTTAGCTATCAAAATGGCCCCTATGGGACCCATTCACCATGCATGGTGAATCAATCCCATCTAGGTGGAACCCCTTCACCATGTGTGGTGAATGAGTCCTATATAGCCCCATTTTGACCTTTGATTAGGAAAAGTGAAATTTAAAGTTTAATTTCACTACATGTGAACCTGTGATGAGGTATAATTAAGATACTAAGGCACAATTTTCTATAAACAAGTTTTTTTATCCTCATTTTTACATCTCTCATCATTAATTCATCTATCTTCTCATCCAAGTCAAGAAAAATAGGGTTTCTTCATTAGAAGTCATCAAGTTAACTTTCTAAAGCATTCAACGATTGAATCTTCATGCATTGCTACAAAATTTCAAGATAAATCACCATCACAAGGTAATCAATTCCATTTTCCATGTTTTGTTACTTCCTTTCATCATTTTGGTTTCATTACCTAAATGAGGTTTGACCAAGGCAAACCCCCATGCCCTAGCATTTAACATATCTCTCTTTTGTCTTTTTTGTATGAAAATTTAGGACTCTTGGAAGCTCATAAATAATTGAAGATCAAGTTGCAAGGTTCCTCAAGAATTCTTCTCATTCAACCAGTCAAAATATCAGCAAAAAAACATTTCAAACCTGAATCTGATAATTTCTAAAGCGGACACCTGTAGAAGAAAAAAGTATAGATCTAGGCCTATAGAATCAAGTCTTGACCTTTTAGATTCTTGTAGGTGGAATAATTCACCACCCATGGTGAATGAGTCCCATATATATGATTGAAAACTAATTTTCTCAGAATTCAACTCTTAGTAATTAGAAACTTGTTTCTAGAAGTTTTCACCATAAGCAAGACCAATTCACCATCTATGGCAAATCAGTCCTAGTGGCCATAAACAATTACTTATGGAATTTCCTAGAACCTTCTACTAATAGTAGTCTACCTCTAGTTCCACTCTGATTAGTCTCATGAACCTTTGTTTTTATTTGTTTAACTTTCTAGTTCATACTTGCAATCAACACTGTGTTTTCCAGCATCTTGAATTAGGTTAGTTTACATTCATTTATTTGCATCTATAAGTATTAAAACACATATAAACACACTTCACATAAATATTCCATCCATGCTTACATTAATCTTGAGTGAAACATTGTGGAATTTGGACCCATCTTTCTCCTTTTAGGTAAAAAACCCTAGAAGTGATAGAAAGAAAGTAGGTCCCAAAATCTTTCCTTTCAAACCTAATCTGATTAATTTTTGATACCATGAAAGGAATAAGTGGTAGAAATAATTCATATAATAGCCTTTAATAAGAGGCATGTGCAATAAAAATGACCTTATACTTAAAAGAAATATATTACACAAAGACTTGAGCATACCATGACAAGATATATATCATGATAACACTTTTGTGAGACAACAACAAAATTTTGAACCTTGAAAATCTTTCACTCTATTTCATTTTCTATTTTTTCTTCTAGAATTGAGAAAACCACATTAATGATCCCTAATCCATTTCTCTTGAGTCATATACCCTTGTAATTCTATGTTTTCCTTTACCAAGAAATGCATTTGGCACTCTATATCCCTATTCCCTTTTATTTATTGTGCATATTATTTAGTGGTATCAAATTTTCTCTCACCCTAACCCAACTTCTTCTTCCATTTATTTGGGCATCCTTTTCTTTGAATTTTAATTTTATTTACATACTTTTATTTTAAACTCCTCAGATTCTTTATACAACCTTCCCTGAAAGTAAGGTAGCATGTGGTAAGACTAAACCTTAGTTCACAACTAGTTAATGTAACTTATACTTCTATTTATTCTACCAACCAATTAAAACCCACCATAACATAATCCATTAAGACATAGGGCTTAGCATAGGGACATAGGATGATATTGTGAACCACCATAGGCTCATCAATATCAGGCATGCCCTCATATGACCAAGTGAAGATGTCAGGATGAGAATGTAGCAAGTTAAAATATTGTTTAAAATATTCTAAAGAAAGGAAGTTTCCAATCTTACTCACTTTATTAGAAGATTTAGGATCCATGGAAACATTGGTATGAGAAATAGGAACATCATCATCCACACTCAAAATAGATTCTCTAAGGTACACTTATTTATGCAAGCAATATAGGAATCATTGTTTATTATGATAAGAAGGTAGATAAGAGTAGACACCTAAGAAATCTTCTAGAACTTCCTCCAAGGATAAAACATCTAGAGGAACTTCATTATATTCTACTTTACTCTCAATCAATTTAGGATGAGCTAGATTAGGAGGTTTGACATAAATCATGTTGACAGTCCACCATGGTTTCTACCTAGACTCTTCAAGGGAAAAAATAGGCCCTAAACCATGCTTAAAAGGTACACATTGTATATGTACTTGGATTCCTTATTCATTACAACCACAATATTTTCATCCATAACTATATTTAGAAACCAATTTGTATCAAGGTTGTAATGTGTTTGCAAATCCTCAAAAGGGAGTATCTACATAGAAGGCATCACTCCACTAATGAGTACCATACACATCTACAAGATCATAGTAATCCTTCTTTAAAAGACTACAAACATTAGCCTCCATAGAAAAAACAAGATTATCTTCCTCAGCAAAGGTGCAATCTTTCTCCTTGGAAGGGTTCTGATTGTTTTCTGTCAATGTGATGACAATGAACTTTCATGGTAGAGTTGTATGACACTATTGGAAGGTCAAGATGGATAGGATCAGATTTGTATTATTTGATGAAGAATTTGGAAAAATTGAAGGACCCCCAATCATCACCAAGACACACATTTTATTCAAAAAAATGTTGAAGGGGAAGACATAGGATTCTTCACTTTGGGTAGATCTTCTTTGGGGACATTCATTTCTCGGTAGCCTTTGAAACAAGTACAAACAAAGATCATGTGAATGCATCAGAAGATAATAATGGAATGCAATTTTGAAGAGTAGAGACAACCAAGGCTCGACCAAAAATTTCCATCTCACAAAGGTGGATATCATTAGTGTTAAACTTGATTATAATTGCTTCATTATTAGAAATGAACTTTTAATAGTGGTGCAAGGTAAAGGTTACAACTCCCAAAGCATGAATTGAAAGTCTTCCAAAGAGAATTTTGTAATTTAAAGGACAAGACATTACAAAAACCAAGCTCAATATGATAATTGTTCCTTTCCTTTAAGGTATGATTATCATGCCTAGGGCTTGACAATCAACACTATCGAATACATCAATATATAGAGATGAAGCATCTAAAGAAGAAGAATCAATTTTGATATTATGTAATAATTATATGGTACATACATTGGGAGTTGAACTAGTGTGAATGAGAGTACACCTAATACTAATGTTATTAATGTTGACTCTCATCATAAAAGGATCTGCTTCCTTCTATACTTATGAGGATGGGAGTTCCTATAGATAGAATGTAATATTCATTTAATCTACACAAACATAAGCTATCAATGCATTAACATCCCCTAGTCTAGAAAAAGAAGGTGAGAAGAAATTTTGTAAGGATTCCTAGAGCATACCTTAATAAATTGGAGTATACTAAACCAAGTCCCACAATGAGCTCTTGGCCAAAGTAACATAGAGTTGCTCAAAAAGATCATACTAACCAGGTACTTTAGTTGTATGTTTAGGTGTTGATTGAAAATTTTGTTGAGAAGATGGTAGAGAAGTAGGAACAAGAGATATATGACACATTATTTTTATTTCTTCTATTGAAAGTCCAAGATACTGAGGGGGTGTGAATTAGTATCTTCTTAGTTTTTCTTATCAAATACAATCCAACTATTCCAATTCATACAATAACAAAGATAAATAAGAGCATTAACAGAGCATGGAAACACAAGACACATGAACACCAAAAAATTTATGTGCAAAATCGAAAATGGGAAAAACTATGGTGAGTGTTAACTCACAATATAGTATAACTGGTTATAAAATATTAAAAAATGTGTGGCTCACTACCAAGACTCACTATCTAAAAACAAAGGCTCATTTCTTATAGAATTACAACAATTGAATGAATTGAAAGAGCACACCTAATGAGTGTAGATTTAATATTCCAAATAAATATCAATAAACAAACTTGACACACTTCATCATGTTCGTACTACTTCGCATTATCGCATCACTTATTCAACAACTATTTGTTATATATACCCAATCTCTTTGCAAGCATTAATTAAGCTAGCCTAATTAGATGCACTTTCTAGTTTACCAAAAATACCAACTATTGGCCTCAAGCTTTGAAAAAGATAACCCACATGCTTCAAGAAGTTAGTACAGACCTAAAATAAGTCACACATATGTCTTCATAGAAAAAGTTAATTTACACAATACATCCATCAAGTTAGCTAGAGATAGACCAAAAAACATAACTACAAAACACCAATGTTACACTATATGAACAATTGGATATGTGAGATATTCTATGTACATGCTTCTAACACCTGCAAACCATTTCCCAAAACTGTAAGCAACAGTGATCAGCACAAAACAAATGTGGACAAAAATACTAGAGGATGTAAGCAAAATACTGGTTTAAATACCAAACTAGAATACCAAAGTAACTTTAGTCTTGATATTGTTGTTGCAACTCATATATCATGGTGATATCAATGACAACAAAAAGTAACAAAATGAGATGTTCTCATTTTTCTACCATTCTCCCTCTTTGTCATTGATGGCAACATGTGCCAAAACCAAAAAGAATATTTACAAAGTTCTCTATTTACAAAAATTCCCCCCCTAACACCTGCATTTCACCACTTCACTCCCCCTTTGACATGAAGGAAAAAGGGTGTGCCAAGAACAACTTGAAAACATTAAAGAAAATAAATAAATATATATCAACTAGAAGATGATGATCCTTGAGGCTCCTTCAGAATACCTTCTCAGACTATTTTTCCTTTTTCCCAACCATCCTTTGCTATAATAACCATCTTGTTCAAATATTTTATCTCTATCAAAGTTTCTTGAGCACCATCTAGAGTATTAGGAATCATATTTATCTTCTCAAGCCTTTTAGTGTATGCTAGATCTTCTCCAACCAAAGTGTATTGCATTCTTACAATATCACTTAATAGACTAAATTTTTTGATAATTTCTTTCTTTTGTTTCTACAAGGTAATTTTATTTTCTTTGTGTGTAAT